>CM054061.1:221166256-221430170 GCA_028641055.1 Alopecurus myosuroides
GCGACCCTGGCCGGTGTTCTGTCCGGTAGAGGCAAGAGTTCGTTGGCTGATGGGTTCCACACGTAGTGCAGGTCATAGTCGAGGCAGCGTAGGAGGACGAGGCCATGGCAGGACTTGGTGATCGGGAAGATATCCCCCTGTGGCAATCTCCAGTTGTCCATGATGGTCTCGACCGGACTGCCGAGGTTCCAAGCGTAGAATTGATTTTGCCAGCTGGGCTTGAGGAACAGCCTGCGGTTGCCGCGGGATCGATCCGAGTGGAGGTCCTCGAACGCCGGGGAGGTGATCAGGGCGTCCCACGTCCGCGACACGCAACGGAAGCGGCGGAGCGACCTGACCGGCAGGCGGGAGAGGATGTCCTCGAGGATCTCCCCCGGCAGGGCGTCCCCGCGCTCGGTCGCGAGTTTCTTGGTTCGCGCCGCGGGATCCATGTCTGTCTCCGCGATTCGACGCGACAGAAGCTGCCGAGGGCTCGTGGTGCTATATAGGCCGTGACAAGTCCGATTAGGGATGCGACTCGGTGATGATGTGTCCCTGGCTGACACTGCTGCACTCGGGACTCGACCGAGGCAGCAACGGAGTTCCAGCGCGTGTACACGTGGGGCCAAATATCCATTCTTGGAACGGTTGTTGCAAGGATTGAAAAGGCACCATTTGGAACTGCGAGGGTATCAGTAACCCAGCTAAACACCTATTTATTCGGGAAACAATTAGAGAGCCACGCTTGCTTCGGTCCTCCCCCGGCCTCTCCTAAACGTAGAAATACGAGTCAAGCCGCAGCTAAACGAGCTCAGCTGAATGAGCCGCGGTCAAAACGAGCCGATCGGCTGGCTTGGATACAAGCCAGTCTAAAATAAGTAAACAAATTAGCAAAACCCAGGAATCGAACCTGGGTCTACAGGTAGCCGCACGCATAGCAAACCACTAGACTAGAGCCACTTATCTGTTTTGGTAGGCCTATTGGGCTTTTTATTTATACTTTTCAATCGAAATCAACCTAGGTTTTTTTCTTTTGTATTAGAATCATAATTGAACTCGGTTTCTGTGACATGCAGCACGCACGTTCTTTTGAACCGGCCGATCGACGTAGCGGCCGATCGACCCGACGTAGCCTTCCCGCCGGCCGATCGACATCGAGAGGCCGCCGCGCGATCCAGTCGCCAATTCCGCCGGCCGATCGGCATCCAGAGGCCGCCGCGCGATCCAGGCGCCAATTCCGCCGGCCGATCTAGGCGGCAGTGTGGTGTCGCCGCAACTCGCCGCCTCCTCGTAGGCCGCGCCGTCTACTTCCTCTCACCCGATCGCCGTCTTCACGAGGGCGACGTCGTCACATCCCCCTCGATCTCCGGTTGATCGGCGACCTCTTCACCATCAAACCGCTCTGTCTGTACCTCTACACGAGGAGGAAGTCTACATCTAGGTCGAAAATCTATTGCTTCACACGGTGAGTGCTTTTCTGAACTATGTTGTCACGAGTAATGTCACAGCACTAGTATGTCAGCATAGTTCAGCCAATGCCATATTTCTGATCTAGATGAAGTTGCGAACAAGAAAATCTTGCAGTTGTTTAATTATGTCTAATTCAATAGTTTGTAAAAAAAATTATTGTGTACATAAAATTGCAGGGATGGATGAATTCAGCTCTTATAGCAATGCACCTGATAGCAATGATGATATAAGTGAGAATGCCAACGACGTCTCTAATGGCAGCGCTGAATCTTGGTCGTACGAGGACGACCATATAAATGTGGATGAGAATGATGACGTGGTCGATTCTTGGCCATCATACGCAACTGATCCTCCAGAGGAGAACCAACTAGTTGGTACTAACCAAGATAATGAAGAAGAGCAAGTGCCTTATTCTTCCTACTCAATTTTTCCACCGGAGGACGACCATGTTGTCGGTGATGAAGCTGATAATAATAACGTGAGTCGTGTGTATTTCGATTTTTCTCTATTGCAAGTGACAACATTGAAACTTACAGTCCTTTTGTTTTTAAATTATGTAGGTAAATTTGTTGCATGTAAATGAAATTGAGTACACCGATTCAGAGGGAGAGACGGATGAATCGTGCGCTGATAACATGAGTCAGGTATGGTGATAATTTTGTAAGATCCTCAATTTTGTCGCAATTGTGCTACAAAAAGTTATACACTCAAGTTATAATTGTCTGTGTAGGTGGTTGGTTATGATGACCACGATCACGAACTGGTCGTAGACATAGAGACTGTTGAAGATCAGCAAAAATCACTGGATAACTACTGGAAGATAATGTCCACGACATTTAACTCCGACGGGGAGTGGTACGATTTCTATAACAACTATGCGAAACAGCGTGGCTTCAGCATCAGAAAGGAGGGGCTTAAGAGAAGAAAAGGTGGTACAAAAGAAATACGGTTGAGAAAGTTTGTGTGCTCAAGGGAAGGGAAACGCCAGAAAGAGAGGTTGACCATGGAAGGTCGCACACGGAGGCTAAGACCAGAGAGTCGGTGCAACTGCAAGGCGGAGCTCACGGTGAAGTTTCATATTTCCCGTAAGGTTTGGTATGTTGCAAAGTTTATGGACGATCACAACCATGTCCTAGCTCGATTTGATGAAGTCCCATTTCTCTGGTCACATAGAAAGATCAAAGATTTTCAGAAGGCGGAGATTATAGCACTGGGAGCGGCTGGGATTAGAAAACATATGATCATGCAAAACTTTATCAGCAGATATGGAGGTTATGACATGGTAGGATTTACCAGGAGGGATATATATAACATGTGCTGTATGGAGAAGAGGAAGCTCCTACAGAACGGAGATGCTGCCACAGCCGTTGGCATCATGGAAGGAAGAAAGGAGAGGGATCCCGAGTTCTTCTTTGAGTATAGGACGGATAAAGAAGGACGTCTGACGAGCATGTTCTGGTGTGATTCCCAATCACGTCTAGACTACCAAGATTTTGGTGATGTAGTGATTTTTGACAGCACGTACAAGATGAATCGCTATGCAATGCCATTCATTCCATTTGTCGGAATAAATAATCACCGTAAGACAACGGTTTTTGCGTGTGCCGTTGTATCAGATGAGAAAGTAGAAACATTTGAGTGGCTGCTGGAGACATTCTTGAGAGCAATGTGTCAGAACAAACCGAAGTCGATAATCACTGATGGAGACGCTGCGATGATGAAGGCTATCCGGAAGGTTTTGCCAGACGTGAGGCACCGGTTATGTTCATGGCACATTGAAAAGAATATGCAGAAACACTTGAATTATAACTCTTTGAAAGAGTTCAGGTCACTTATATACAACACGTCATCACATGCAGTATGGGAGACGGGATGGAACGCGTAGCTTATGGTGAAATTAGCCAATTACAGGCAGAAGCAGCCTCCGTAGCTGTCAAGAACCCATTCCTGATGAAAAAGTTGAGAGATGCTTTAGAGGATATAATATCATATCAGCATGTACCCAAGGTTAACGAGGATGGGACCAGCAATGCTAGCAAAGAGAATTCAAAGACTTTCGAAGTACGTTCAGTTCCGGTTGGTGATCCTCAAAAAGTTTCCACAAAGGGCGGGCGTAAGAAGGGCATGCAAGGTGACGAGAATGGCGATCATCCGACGACGAAAAATGGAAGACCGTTGGGGTTTGATGAGGCGCCTCCCAAACGGTTGTGCGGACTTTGCAGATTATCAGGACATAACATGTCCACATGCGCTCTTAATCCAAAGTAAGAGAATATTTTTTTCGAGTTATTATTACGGCTGATTGATTACCTTTTCTTATTGCTTATATCTCTTGAATGCAGGAACCAAGCATGAAGTACAAGTTGGTAGTGGTTTTTTAGTTGCTTTCATGTTTCAGAGTTTTAGTTTCGGAATTTTAGTTGCTTTCATGTGACATACTACCCTAGGGACTGTAATAATGTACTTCTGTTAAGTGAGATCAGAAATATGGACGTTGCAGGCTTTTCTGCGCTGGATCGGTTGGTAGCCAGCAGTATAACCGGAAACCCCTTCGGTACTGCCGGAACACATCCAGGGAATCCGGCTGCTGTCCTGGCATGAGTATCGGTTGACCGGTAACAGGCCGGTCTTTAGACCAGAAACCGCTTGTGTGAACTTAACTTTTTTCATTTTTTTTCTTTTCTACTCATGTTTTCTACATGTTAGAAACCTTGTACTAAAATTTGGGGTGATTTAGAGTTGGTCGAAAAAACTCAAAATTTTAGCGAGAGGCCGTCTGGTCTCACTTAAACCGATTTTTGTAATAAGGTGGTTTTTTCGATCTCCTCCAAATCATTTCAAAATTGGCACACATCATGTCATGAATGAACACATATAGAATTTCAAGGTTTCACACTTTTTTTGTATTTTTAAATATTTATAATGCCTTGGTGAAACTGGGTTAAAATCTCGGAACTTACCTTAAAAGGACATTGTGAACTTAACTTTTTTCATTTTTTTCTTTTCTACTCATGTTTTCTACATGTTAGAAACCTTGTACTAAAATTTGGGGTGATTTAGAGTTGGTCGAAAAAACTCAAAATTTTAGCGAGAGGCCGTCTGGTCTCACTTAAACCGATTTTTGTAATAAGGTGGTTTTTTCGATCTCCTCCAAATCATTTCAAAATTGGCACGCATCATGTCATGAATGAACACATATAGAATTTCAAGGTTTCACACTTTTTTTGTATTTTTAAATATTTATAATGCCTTGGTGAAACTGGGTTAAAATCTCGGAACTTACCTTAAAAGGACATTGTGAACTTAACTTTTTTCATTTTTTTCTTTTCTACTCATGTTTTCTACATGTTAGAAACCTTGTACTAAAATTTGGGGTGATTTAGAGTTGGTCGAAAAAACTCAAAATTTTAGGGAGAGGCCGTCTGGTCTCACTTAAACCGATTTTTGTAATAAGGTGGTTTTTTCGATCTCCTCCAAATCATTTAAAAATTGGCACGCATCATGTCATGAATGAACACATATAGAATTTCAAGGTTTCACACTTTTTTGCATTTTTTTTACTATTCATCTTGAGGGTGGTATGTTATTGCTGTCTCGGCTAACAAACCGGTTTACCGGATCCAGACCGGATACCTGAGTTGGCGAGCAGCGTATGGGCCGGCCCATCTAGATGTACTGGTTCGACCGAACGGCCGTGTGCTCTGTTTGCTTGGACTGTGGAACCCTAGCCCAACTTAAGGTGGGCTTTTTTTTTTGCTTTTCTTATTTTTCGGCCGACAGACTACTCTCGTCACGTCTACTCTAATCACGTGGGCGCCGCCGCCGCCATCGTCCGCAGCCTCTGCCGCGGCCATCGTCCACAACCTTCGCCGCCTCCATCGTACAAAGCCTCCTCCGCTGCCGGCAACTGCCGCAAAATCGCGACACCGACAAAGGCGAGGTAATCCGCCATGCACGGCAAGCACACCATGCAACAAAAAATCCGCCATGCACGGCATCGACAGCATGTATCGAAAAATCCGTCATGCACTTTGTACTGTATTTTTTTCGATAATAGTGTAACTAACTTTGTATGCAAAAATAATTTTATACACAGAATGGGTAAACCTCTCCCAAAGTTAAAACCAAAGTCCAGGAAACGCAAAGATACAAAAAGCAATAAAGTGAAACAGCAAATTATGAATCATATGTTGTTTAGCATCGAAGAAATTCAAAAGGAGATATTGATGTGTTCAAAAACATGTGCTGAGGTAACAAGCACAATACCCTAACCTTTATCTAAATATTATTTCTCACTCGGCACTAGTAACATATATTTATTTGCAGGTAGTTATGGAAAGTCTAAGCAAGAAAGGTGTCCTCTATAAATCTTGTAAAGAACAGAGTGCTGAAATCGATCCAGCTGAAGAGAGTAAAGAGAAGAAACGTCATGTGCAAGGGGATGCGTTGCCAGTACAGCACATACAAGCGGCAGTACGGTATGTGCGTCGATTGACAACATCAAAAGAATTTCAGAAGCTCAAAATTTTCACAAATTCTGATGGAGATTTTGCGACTGTGGAAGATCTTAACGACATATTAGCCCATAAATGTCTAACTTGCCATGTAAGCCTAAATACGTACTACCTTAAGAATGATATGTTGTACTGCTTTTATGGACCTACTTTATTTCGATAGGTCATCGACGCCTACGAGACAGTTTTGTCAACCCGAGTCGGAAATGATCGGCACCTCGTTAAGGCATGGAAAACAGCCATGATACTTTCTATGGCAACGAACCACTGCGAAACATTGGTACTGGGAGCCTTTGAGAGAGTTTCAATGGAATATTTTAAGCGTCCTAAGGTAAGCACGATTGCTACAACGAACAATAATACTTGATTTATAAGTTGCTAACATTGTAATGGTTACATAGGCATATTTTCCTATAAATATAAACAACCACTGGATTACCGTGGTACTACACATATTGAAGAAGGAGTTCCAGGTTCTAGATTCGTTAATTCCTACTAACGCTTCAAAGAATATCGTCGAAACACTGGTAAAAAACATACAACATTGTTTGTTATATTATTGCCCTATCATTTTTGTATACTTATTAACTATACGCACTGAGTGAAACTGTTTGTCCTTTTCAGAGATCCGAGCTATCAAAAGATATCAATGAAGGCAACAAAACTGCAGTTATTAAATACCCGGATGTGTCCAGATGGCCCATAACTTATATTCACATGCCAAAGCAAAACGATAAGTGAGAATATTATGTACATAATCACTTTGGTATATGTGCACAATTACTTGCTCTATAACATACAACTTTTGTAATAACAGCAACTCCTGCGGACTATTTGTTATGAGGGTCATGGAAAACTGGGACGGAGAACAAATGGCGCATGAAATCTCTCAGGTGCTTTTTACATTACTATGTGACAGTATTATGCTTGCTCAAACAAAATGGTGTTTCTCATGTGCTCTATTATTTATTGCAGGGAGAAATTAACCGTTCCAGGGAACATATATTTGCCGAAATCATTTTGTCATCCGTGAACACCATGGAGAATGTAAAGAGCGAAGTTCTACTTTTGTGTAAAGAGCCAAACAATGTAAATTTAGTCTAAGAATTTTTGCGGCCGTGCTACTTCTGTGTGATCTATAAATTATGTATCGAATACAATAATAAGAGTTGAACACATATATTAATACGACGTCCGGCACATATTCCGTCTTCTGAAATATAAAAAATAGTGACAATAAAGACAGTATTAGAAATCATCATCGTCGACCTCCTTAATGAGGTGCCTTAACAAGGCCTTATGGTTCGCCCTAATCCGAGCTGTAGCCCCATGTCTCTTCTCCTGTCTAGCATGATCTATAAGGCTTTCCCAGCGCCCGTCTTCCGGCTCTTCGTCAAATGGACATCTGATAGTCCAAAGTTCAAACAAAAGGATGGTTCCATTATCCAGCTCCTCTACAACCTTGTTGGCAAGGTCCTCTTCCTCCTTCTGTAAGACCGCGCCGGTGACGCCGTTTGCATCGCCATCAGCATCATTACTATTCAGGTACTTTAACAAGGCCTTATGGTTTGCCCTTATCTGAGCTGTATTCCCATATTCCGTCATGTTTCTAGCATGATCTTGTAGGCTTTGAACTGTACCGTATTGAATGTCTTCATGGAACGGACATCTGAAAGTCCAACAGCCCAGAACATCGATGGTTTTTTCCTGCAGATTCTTAAATACCTTTTCGCCAAAATCAACCTGATTTACGGTGTTCACCATCTCGTCAGACTCGTCCTACATTTGTGAAAGAAAAAAAATCAGTAACAATATAGGTGGCCTAATCTACAGATTACATGAAATTATTTTTACAAAGGCTCACCTTATGATCAACATATGGGGAACTCCTCATGATCAAGGACACTGTCTCTGTCTCTGGCTCTGGTTCTGGCTCTGGCTCTGGTTTTGGCTCTGGTTCTGGCTCTGGCTCTGGTTTTGGCTCTGGTTCTGGCTCTGGCTCTGGTTCTGGCTCTGGCTCAGGCTCTGGTTTTGGCTCTGGCTCTGGTTTTGGCTCTGGCTCTGGTTTTGGCTCCTTAACGATAGGTCCTTCTTCTTCGTCGATCGTCAATGACAACTGCTGGTGTTGCCGAGCCGGTTAGGAAAAAATAAAATTTAGAAATAAACGACATATAGTTTTACGAGCTCACCTCATTATTTGTGGTTACAAGAACATGATTATGATCAAGCCGGACTTTCTGAATAGTCCATATACCTTCTCGACTGATGGTGAATTGCACACGAGCTGGGCAATTCACTCTTTTAGTCCTTTTCAAACAGTCATTACTGCACTCCAAGTACCTAGAACATAAAGTTCCATCCAACCTATGTTTCTTGTGGATTTTCCTTATACTGAACCCGTTGGTCCTAGCGTATGAATTATAAAACTCATATGCCTTATCTTCAGTCTCAAAACTCATTCCAATTGTTGGAACATTCTGTTGAGATGACATATTACAAATAATGATGAGAATGTATAGTTGTGATACAAATACAGTATATGACACTGGTAAAATTTACCTGATCACCATCAAGACCTTCCATGTTTATGAGATCGGCTGGTTGACGATGGCGGCTGGTTGACGGCCGCACATACGATGGTTGACGGCGTCTGGTTGACGGAGGCAGCCCAGAGGATGGTTGACGGCGGCTGGTTGACGGCGGCTGGCAACTCCTGGTCGACGAAGGCGGCGGCAACTGCCTTCGAAGATTGCGGCCACGTCGTTGCATCTGGACGTGTAGGGTATAATAAAGGCCGCGCATTATGGACCGGCCGAAAAAATACAAAAAAACATATTAATTAACTAGCCCGGTCTGCGTTTAAATGGGCCGGACCCAAGGAAGAGGCGTGCGATCGTAACCCTAGAGGCGACTGCGGCGGCGACGGGGATGGAGAAGCGTGGTAGGAGCGGGCGTGTGGAGGTTATCAAGAAGAGGGGAGCGGGTAGTTGGCGAGGTGAAGGCGCGCTCTCTTCGGGCGGACACGGCGACTGCGGCGTCGACGGCGACGTCGAGGCGCACACGGCGACTGCGACAGGGATGGAGCGTGGTAGCAGCCGTGGTGTGGAGGCAATGAGGAAGAGGGGAGCGGGGAGCTGGCTGGGTCGACCTCAACTCGCCACGGATACGGGCTCAACTCGCCACGGATACGGGTTGGGCGACATGGCCGCCGGCGAACACTGGGCCACGGTGACATCCGAAGTGTACTGGCAGCCTCCACGTACTGCTCCAGTAAGACATTCTACTTTCCAATTGCTTTCTGTTCCTCCGATCATCTTCTGCTCGAAATAGTCTGAATGTGTTTCTCTGTTTCGTTTTTGTGTTTGGAATTGCAGACTGTATGTGATCAGAGTGCAGGAATCTACGATGATTTAGTGGATGGTGGGACTGTGGTGAAGAAGAAGAGTTTTAGTAGAAGGTGTGATGCAGATGATGGGTCGTGGAAACAAATTGAAGCCCTCGAAGCCACTGTAGGGAAGCTGAAGAAAGAGAGAAAGATGAGGACAGAGATGCACATTGCAGAAATTAGAGCAAGGGATAGAAGAGAAGCAATGTTGATTTGGATATTTTCTGTAGGATGTCTTGTGTATGCTCTGTCTGCATTGTTTATCAGAGGTTTCGTGTGAAATTGAGTGTGCTTGTGTACTGGTATCTTAAAATATGTACTGAAAATCTTGTATTGTGATTTCACAGCAATATACCTTCCCATGCAAATGTAATTTAATTAGCATGCGGTTCCCATGCCACATAAACATCAGATGTATTATTGACATCAAATCAACACCACCACATAAACATCAGATAAATATGAAGGTGAAAATAACTTGAATAACTTTCAGTTTTCATCAAAGATCTCATGCCACATAATGCTCACATCACACATGTACTGAATAATCAATTTCAGACTTTTGATTTAAATAGTACGTGTTTGCAACCAAAATATACTAAATCACATCAAAATACATTCACGGGCCAAAATTGCGATGATGCATGAACTAAGGTGTATTCTTAATCATCCCAACGATAAATCTCTTCGTCTTCTCGCAGGTGTTCGCAACCGAAAGAAGTGTTTCTGAGACCATATGTCCTCTTGAATCGTTAATTTCTTGCTGCCAAACAAATATAAAGGTATTACTATTTAAATCTTCATGGCATTTATTAATGCAAAGTACACATATAGAAACTAGCTCAACTTGAGAAACTTCATCTGTGAAACGTTCTCCATTCCAGCGCTCCATACACCTCAGCACGAATAATCCACATGACGTACTGGTACAAGAGGATCAAGTGAAACGACATTCGAATCATCAACAAAAAGTGTAATAATTATAAAGCAACATATTAATAACAAGAATACTTACCCATCTCCTTGTCTAGGCGTTTTATACTCTTTTATGGGCCATTTAGAAACATCTGGATAGTTTGTATTGTTTGTGGAATTTACCGAAGTAATATCTCTTGCGATTTCCGATATCTGGAATGCACCAATTTATGTATCAAGTTTGGAAATAAAAAAATATTTCACACACATAGTTATCAGAGAAGAACCAATGTGAGAGAAGACTATACAAGTTTTTTCACGAAAGTCCTTGTCGTCGATAGGTCGTACAAAGAATCTAGAACCTGAAACTGTTTGCTCGGTATATGCATCACGACAGTGATCCAGTGATTGCCACATACATGGAGAGGGAAGTGCATCTAAATGACAAATAATTTTGAAAAGTTATAATATAATACTTATGTAAGAAACATTAGAATAAGAACAGTAATTACCATATCAGTTCTGAAATATTCCTCAACTCTCTTCACGGCTTGAGGAGACTTCTTTAATCTCGTGTTTCGCCTCTGACATAGGTAAAGGGTTCCGGTAGCGCTAGCCAGAACACGATGATCACCAATGCGGGTACGCAAATGAGCCACGTAAGCATTCATGACCTGTAATCAATATATATGTGTGAGTAACAGCATGCATGTATTCTAATGTACTACAACTACAAACAAAAAAGAGGGACTAGTAGATTTACGGGAGTATTTAGCCATTCTTTGTCAATGATACGTTTAATGTCCTTCGCATGCAACGTCTCATTGTCAACACTCTTGAAAATAGTTTTATTAACATATTCGGGCTTATCTGATAGTGTTTTAATGAAAGCAACTGCCGCATCTACGTGTAACTCCCCCATGGCTTCTATATCATTGAGCACATCTTTTTCATCGAAGAGTTCTGCAGAGTGAACACATCAAGCTCGTAGCAGTCAATTAATTAAATGTGATAGATGGAACAATGTAATGCCTGAATAAAATATGTTTCCAACTCACTCTTCCTTGTACTCGAGTCGTTCATTCGACGTAGCTTGCTCTTAGGGCCAACCAAAGGGGATCTGTATCTAGCCGGCATCCGTCGCTTCCGCTTCCCTCTTCCTTTTTCCTCCGGCTTTTCTTTTTCTTTCTCAATAGCTTTGCGGCAAATAGTACGCAAGCTATCAAAACTATCATCTGAACTCTCATCTCCACTTCCAGCATTCTTTACTGGGGTCACAATTGGTAGATCAACCATATCTATAGATGGAGATTTTGATCTTAATGGACCATCATCGTTAATTAAGATGGTGTGTATTGGGGTACTACCTGGCTGCATCTTTTTTTCAGGTGGGAGACATTGATCATTGCGGGAAGGTGTGTTACTGACTGCGATGTTATCGCTGTAACTCCCTTCCGAACAATTATTACGTCGATCGATTTTGTCGTCACTAATGCTTATGTCCCAAGCATACTTGAGAGGATGCTTCCTAGCAGGCTCGGAAAATACATCTTCCTGATTCATTTCAGAAATCTTTTCATTTTTGGTCTTGTAAATGAGACCTTCTTTATTCAGCGTTTCGATAACTTTCTGCAAGGTAAATATAGTGGAATCATGTCATGTGCATAAAAGAGTGTGACTAATATAATATTGACTTCCGCGTCACCCACCTGTGCACACATGTCCGGAATGCGGCGGACCTCGGCTCTCAAGTTATTAAGTGTCGCCATAATAAGTTCCAATGTTACCTCATTGCTCGGGGAAGCATTTGACCTTGGCGTAGATTTAGCCTCAGCCTTTTTCGCATCGCCAACGCTAGATTCCATGCTTTTCGTTTTTTCTGGAGATGATTTCGTCTCCCTCATTCTTGCTGCACCGGGAATACGGTCTATAACCTGAAACATAAATAAGATTAAATTTTAATGTTGTAAACAAGTTAATATTTTTGGTAAAAGAAAGTATCGTCAAAAAGTTACCTTTCCCTTGCCACGACCCTTTGAATTGTCATGCAAATCTCTTTGCAAGGCCGCTGCCTCGGTCCAATTTTTCATAAGCGGCATATTATCCAACATATGAGATGGACCATCCAATGGAAGCACCTTCACCCAGTACAAGTACTGCATAAATGACAAAAACAAAGTTATTACAGAATTTGGAGCAACGACAAATTAAATTGAAATATAATTGCGAAGTACCTGTATAAAAACCAAGTTTCCTTTTGGCCACTTCGAATGAATTTTCTTTTCCTTTTTCAACTTTATAATGCTTTTCATTAAGACCCCCAGTACGAAAGCATTCCAGTTGAATGTGGGTATCCGATCAACATTTTCCACTAAACAATAAAAAGACTTTGGGACATACTTTCTTGAATGTGGAGCAAGCAGGGTACCAAGAAGGATTAAGACCGACTTCTGGATAAATTCATTGTCATCGGGCTTATGTTTCGCATTGTTACTTGCAATCAAATCATCGATCTCTATTTCCCCGGACCTCATATTCAGGAAGTGAGGTGGTATGCGTGTCTGTGCTTCTAAGCCGTTCTTGTTTATGAAACTGAATATATCATCTCCGAAGTCAACTAGCCCAAGTATGGCATCGATTTCTTCGGTACCTGCTGTCAATTCATCAAAAGTATCCGGCAAGACAAACTTTCCACTTTCAACATGATAGCTATCCATCATAAAATGCAATAAACCCTGCCTCATGCCGATACGAGGAATATCGAGCATGCTATGTAGCTTCGTAAAGAAAAACACGGACTTCTGTTGGGATGTTAAAGTGTCAACATAATCACACCACTTTTCAACATTGCAACTGATCTCTCCAGTAGTACTTTTGCTGAAAAAAAAATTAATGAATGAAAACACCCATGTGCCTACAATCGTAATTAACCTAGCCTAAACCCTAAGGCGTTCACCTTCATCATAGACGAAGATACCAACTTGGACGTGCATAAGAGGGAAAATGGTGTACCTAAACATGATGTAGGTCCGGCTTGGGGGTCGACGTCGTTGTGCGCGGCTGTCAGTCGCGATCGCGCGTCTGTGCAACGACCGACGTGAACCGCATCCAGACGTGCGCGTGCGCCAAGGTCGACGTCAATGGCACGGCAGTGGCGGCGGCCGGATATTGGCGGCGTTTAGATCGGCTGGTGAAGGATGCTGAAATTACGGCTGTTTAGATCGGCTGTCAGTCGCGATCTGGGTAACCGTGAGCAGATACGGCCGAAATTGCCTCCTTTATTTTTTCGGTCCGCTAGTTGGGCCGGCCCGACCTAGCCCTTTTCGGTCCGCGAGGCTGGATATAATGCTAACCGGCTGGAAACCGGAACCTAGGCCGGAAACCCCCTCGGTAGTACCGGAACACGGCCAGGTTCTGTCGGTTCCTAGACCGGCTGCTCAATCGGCTAACCGGGCGGAAACCAGCACCTAGGCCGGAAACCCCCTCGGTAGTACCGGAACACGACCAGGTTCTGTCGGTTTCTAGACCGGCTGCTCAATCGGCAAACCAGATGGAAACCAGTACCTAGGCCGGAAACCCCCTCGGTAGTACCGGAACTCAACCGGGCAATTCCGGTCTCAGAGTATGCTAACTGGTTAGTCTACTAAATGTTTCTTAGGATGTGTTTCCGAGGGATAACAGCTGCAGCTATATCTTTAGGATACAGGACAAGATAAACATAGCTTGTCCAACACACAACTTAAAAGATGAAATCCGAATATACCAGGTAGCACAACATAAACCGATACATGCAAGCACAGAAATACAAATATAAGTTCAAGATGGCTTGCGAGCGCGAGAAAACCCTAGGAACCCGCACAACCTAAATAGAAAGCTCAACACTTTCTCCCCCTTTGGTATCGAAACGCCAAAAAGAGCGAAAGGTCAAGCGTTGCTAACGAAAGCCCAGTTTAAACCCTGCCTCCATCTTCACCATCATGAGCTTCTTCACCATCTCTAGCTGCTGGCCTGTCCGTTCCCTCATAGCTTGTGGAACCACCATCGAAGAACCCAACAAAGTCGGAGTCACGAATAGGAGGCATCTCAAAATCAACAAATGGAGTGGGAGCAAGTTCAGGTCCGTCAGAAGCATCTATGCCACGGTCACGAAGATCCTTGTTCAGCCGACGACGAGTATCCTTGGACAGCTCATAGTTGTTGTGACTAATGACATAATTCTTCTTGCAAACACCAAACAATTCAGAGAAGAACTTGGCAGCTCCAGATGTCCTCTTGGGAACTGGCCCATGGGTACAACCAGATGACCCAGCACGAGATGTAACACGCCTATCCTGACCAGACTTGACCCGAGTTTCGGAAGGCATCATCTCAGGAAGATCAGGACGTTCATAGCGAAGAGGCAGACTAAGTCCTTGCTGTTTCACCCTTTTCCCTTGTAGAAGATGAGAAGGTAGAACCTTATCGAGGAATGTCTGCACAATAGCTGAGTAACTCGGAGTCATGCGAGACATAATATTCCTTTTCATCTCTTGGAAAATGAAGTCACACACATCGATCTTGGTCTGTTCACTAGGCTGAGAGTAGTAAAGAAGATTGATAAGATAGCGCCGAACACTCACTTGATCCCCTGACTTGCTGTAGATGTTCTCACGATAGATCCTGGCAAGAGTGTGATAGAAATGATACATATGCGTGATCGAAGGTAGCTTGATCTCGGCATCAGGGTACAGAGTGAAGCTGATGTCCTTCACATTCATTGGTTTTTCAGAGTGAATACGAAAACCTCCAGCTTTCTCCCCTACATACCCCAAGTGTTCACAGAATGTACCATAGTTTGATTCAAACTTCTCTTCTCCCGACATCCAAGTAATGGAACGCTGAGTGTCGTCATGGAAATGAATAGTGCAAAAAAACTGACGAATCATTTCTGGAATATAATTCTCACGAAGACGCACGATATCATATAGATTCATCTTCTTCAGAGCTGCTTCCACATGAGAGAAATCTGTCAAAAGGTGCTGATTGAACCAGTCCATGTTGATGTACTGAGTCTTGACAAATGGCTCTTGTAGCTGACAGTAAACATCATTCCAAATCTTCTCCTGAGTGACGGTCCAGAACTGGGGGTTCTCAGTGTTGGTTCTCTCAGCAAACCGATACGGCGAGAGCTCTCGAATAGCACGGTACTTGCTAATCTCCACAGTGAGCAGATCATCATCAGGGAGCTTCTCCAACTCGAAGTCATCATCTTCATCGTCAGATGGTGAGTATGCAGAAGCTACCTCATCCTTTTCAGAAAGCTCATCATCCTCTTCAGAATAGTCAGTTCGAGGTTTAGAGCGGCGGCGAGAGCCAGATGGAGATTTCTTGTCATGTGCAGGTGGCTTGCCACGACCAGCTGCTTCCTTCTTATAGACACCACTGCTCACTCTCCTGCTCATAGTGTATTTCCCGGTCTTGTCTATAAAACTCCGCTTGGGATCATCTGTCCGGGCACGCTTGAAGCGGACGGATCCGGAGTCTTCACCTGTGAAAAAGAGTAATGTAACAAATGATAAGTACACATGACATTAGGACGAAGAGCCAAGGGGTATTGTTGTTAGAAAAGTGAGATAACACGCATACATATGTGCCTAACAAACCAAATTTATGATAACAAGGTAACTACATGTGGGCCTCTCACTAATAGTAATGACATGAAGTATTAATCCTTCAACTGGTTAGAAACTAAAGTCAACTGGTTCGAGGACCTCCGCTTCCACTCCGGCGATTCCATTGAGGATTTTTCTATACGTCTTACAGGCATCATCAACAACCTCAGCCTTCTCAGTGACCACGTTGGTGAGTTATTATAAGTGATCACACCACATCAGCAATACGATTTATTTTGGTTTAGGAATCTGATTTAGAGGTCGGTTGTGAATTTGGGGATTTCTACATTGAGATTTTTAGGGTGGATGCGGAAATTCTATTGAGATTTTTAGGGTAGCTTCTAGAGGGGAGGCGCTGGGGAGAGAAGAGTGATTTGATGGTCTAAGAGAGAGGTTTTGTTTTTGTTTGATAAATGGTTGGGTCCGTTTGTAGGATTAATGCACCTTTCTTCATTAGAGAAAAACAATTCCTTCTGTCTGTTTGGTTAAAACTAACACCAAGATAACTTCAAATGCTGAAATGTTTTATTGGATCAATATACATGGAAAAGCTTCAATAAAATTTATTTCTCAAACAAACCATCAAGCTTGGACAATTAATCAACACATAATATAATTGCATCATAATTTCAGCATAGATGTAAACCGAGATCATTTTAAAGACCTTATTTAATTTGGACCTTATTCATTTTAAAGACCTTATAGATGAAAATCCCACATGAAGCTATAGTGGTACAGATCACATGGAGAATTTAAACAACAACAACAATTAACGGCGCGGCAAAGCGCGCTAGGTCCACCTAGTACCAATACTAACCTAGATCGAACAGCAATTGCAGCTAAAGGGGGAACGGCGGAGGGCAGAGGAGCACGACTAGCAAAGGTGGAGGATTTTTAGGGTACAGAGAGGGAACCGGAGAAATTACCCGAGGAGGTCATGTTCTTGGCCTAACTTGGAGGAGGAACACTTGTACGGAGGTGATTCGGCGGGTAGACGTCCAAATCCCTCCCAAAGTCTTGACTAGAGACGAAATCCCTCGGTGAAGAGCCTTGACGAGACGCGAAATCCCTCCCAAAGTTTTGACGAGGTGGTGGCGGCGGCAATGGAGGTGCGGTGGTTGGGGAACAAGAGGTAGGGTTAGGAAACCCTTTAGCCGAACGGCCACTAGTAAGGAACTGCCTCGTGGAGTCGTGGGCAGTGGGCTGATGGCGTTGGGACGCACAGTTGCGCAAAATGGGCCTGGGCCTGGACCTAGCGCAGCTGGTGCCTACAGCGCGCAAAAAAAGAAAAATATGGCAACTACTGATTTTTTTTTTCATGTTTCCTATTTTTCAAAAAAAGAGAAATATGGACAGTGCTTGTTTGGTTTTCACATAAACCTGCAGCTTTTCTCTTTGATGAAAAGACATCTAGAATTGTTGGATTTATTTATACAGAAAAACAAAGGTTTTACTAAAGGAAAATGAGCAGCAGTAGGCTACAACTGAGGCTAAAAATGATACTGAAATAAACTAGAGGACAGAAAATGAAACTAAACATGAAAGCAAACACAACTAGACAAGCACAACTAGATTAATATGTCTCACACTTAGTCCAGCACAAATAACTTAATACACAAGTAGTCTTCTCACACTTAATTAGTTCACCACTGCATAAGAGCAGTCTTACATAACATAAGATAGGATTAAAATAGTTCATTGCTTAGTCCACATTAACAGCAACATGAATTACTGCTGCTTGCCACCATACTCCAGGTCCAACTTCCTGTCCTTCTTCACCTTCCTCGCCATCTTACGGCGTTGATGCCTTGCCGAGTTTATCCCTGGAAGATCTGGGTCGGCATCGCCAACCATGTACAGCAGCAGAGCCTTATGGCTTGCCTGAATCTGTTCAGTCTTCCCCACCCTGGATAAGCTCCTAGCATGGGTGAGGAGTGCAGCCCTCTGCCCATCATCCGGCTTGTCATCGAATGGGCACTTGAAAGCTCTAGGGGTGAAGATGGTGAGCTCCCCATTTTGGAGCTTCTGGAGCATGTACCGCATGTATGATTCCTTGTTATTTCTGTCCACAAGTTCACCAGGTTCATACTGCATCAAAGAAATAGAGAAATTCATTAGTGACAAGGAAATAGAAAGGGCAGTGCAAGGAAAAAGAAACAAGGAAATAGAAGCTAGTAAAACAATTTAGCATACAAAAACTAGGCTCTAGATCGTGGAATCTTGGATTCAGGAATTGTATCAAGAGATCTTCTTTGTTTTCTTTGTTCCAAATAAATGTTCAACATATAGAAGATCACCAACATATAAATAGATTTGTCCTATGAAAATTGGTGTGACCATATACACAGAAGACATGCAGTTGGTGAGAAACAAACACTGTATATACATCATGTCTTCCAATGTTCAACTATATAGTTGGTGACATGCAGTTGGTGAAATTCAGAGTTGTTAAGAGCCTCTCGAATCTGTGATATGCTTTTGTGCCCCTGCATTTTCATGTGGCAGAAACTAGGTTTGAATATTAGCTCATTACTTGGCTTAGTACACTATATAGTTTATCTATCCATAACTTTGTAGATGAAAACAATCTAAGAAAATTTGATGAATTCTGATTATGACAAAAACCTAGAGAAATTGTCTAGACTTGGCTTGCTCAACAAATTTAGATTTTTAACATGGAAAATTATATGCATACTTGTAACGGTAAATTTTCAGTTACAGCTAGGATGCAACTACCCCCCCACAAAAACATTCTACTACAGCTAGGAAGAAACTGAACCCGATAAACCCCGGTAAAATTTTCAGTTGCATCTACGATGCGACTGGCCTGGCGAACAAAATCAGTTACAACTAGGATGCAACTGGCCCTGGTAAAAAACATTCGACTACAACTAGTTGCAGCTAGGATATAAACTATCCCCCGGTAATTTTTAGTTGCAACTAGGATGTGACCGGCCCCAGTAAAAATTCGTTACAACTAGGATGCAACTAGCCCCCGGTAAAAACATTCGACTGCATCTAGGATGAAATTGTATCCGATAATGACCCCGGTAAAATTTCGATTGCATCTAGGATGAAACCGGCACCCGGTAAAAAAAAAAACAATGCAGGTTGGATGAAACTTGCCTCGGTAAAATTCTCAGTTGCAACTAGGATGCAACTGGCTCTCGGTTAAAAGATATTCGACTACAGCTAAGATGTAGCTGGCCCGGTAAATTTTATGTTGCAACAAAGATGAAACTAGCCCGATAAAAAAAACAGCTACAACTAGGATGCAACTGCCCCGGTAAAAAAATCAAATTGCAACTAGAATACTGCCCACCCCCTCCCAATTGCAATCGATATGTAAATCACTAGTATATAAAAAAAATGATACACTCAAAATGCATTAAAAAATGCAAATAATTGAGTATATATATCACGGGAAAAAAATGATACACTCAGTTCTTTGTTGTTTCACATTGTTGTATCTGTAAATGTGGTAATAGAATTTTTTTTATTGATATCAAATCGCTGAGCAACAAGCAGCACATATGCAACACTATCATGTTAAATGCGAGTACTTTTTTGTTTCACGTTTCCTTATATGGATTTCTTTTGGTTTCATGTTTTTTTCCAGTTCATGTCGAATTCATGTGCTGAATACAAAGTCTATCTACTGCTATTTTGGGGTTCATCCTAGCACGAACAAATTATCTACTGCAAGTACAACATGGACAAAGTGATGGATAAATACCAAAGTTAACCTGTGGTGAGCAACATTTTGATGCTATCTTTGCTTTCCTCATGACCATTAAGACTAGATTTTCATCCTTTACTGGTAGCATTGACATGCTACCTATCTTCTCCGATATGACACGTGAGATTGATGTTATTAACCGTCTCTTTTTGAGATAATGAGTTAGGCCAGGCTCTAAACTTGGAGATATTGCAGGCTGCAATATAAAATGCCAGACTAAACCTGCTCTAGGAAAGAATGACCCCAAAACTTGAGAGTGAATTAAACATAAGATTCAGATTTGAAGACTAATGCTTTAGAACTATGTGCCAAGATGATTCATGGTGCTGCTTAGCTTCTTCATAAATTATTCCTACGAATGATAAATATATCACCAAAAGAATACCTTTGAGGTAGGTTTTTGCCAGCGTTAAAATTATATTTTTTTTATTTGTTCAGTTCAACTAAAGTCGATGTTATTGTGTAGACAACCATGTAATTTCATAGCTGCAGCACCTAGCTAAGTTTGTTTTAGGCAAAATATTTAGGCCGGCTCTCACCCAACTTTCCTCCAGGAATAAAAATCACTCACGAACTAAGGAAAAAAGAATTCTCTAAAGCCTCCTTGAGGCTCTAAGAAGAAGTCCGCATCGGTTGAAAACAGTCACCTTAATCAGAGCATGTCACGTGTCTGGTCACCTAATGGTTTATCTGCTTCATTTTAATTTTGGAATGTTCATCAGAGCATGTCACGTGTCTGGTCACCTAATGGTTTACTGTTATCTGCTCCGTTTTAAATTTGCAATGATCATCAGATCATGTCACATGTCTGGTCCAAATTCTCTAGATAATTACTCACATTACTTGTAAGCATGTCAAGTATTTAAAAGGACATATGAAACCTATATTAATTCACATATTAATAGAACATACATACTGTATAAAACATTGTGGGTCGAGTTCCTGATGTTGCATTAAAATGGTTTGCATACTAATAATACATATGCTGCTAACGAATACCCATTGTGGGTCGAGTTCTGCTAAAGATTTACATATTATTTGTGACAACACCATGATGACTCCATGAGTAAATCAAGTGAGGAGTTCCAGAAGGATGAAAGCTATTCTTGCAAAGATTGATTGCATATAACTATATTGGCATAATTTGGCATGGTTTTTTAATGTACTTGTTCTTACCTTTTGTACATTTTGATTACATACTTTGCTTGTTCTTTCTTACACTGGGTATGAAGATGCTAAATTTGAATACAATTGAGCATATTCATAAATTTGATACAATTGAGCATATTCTTGCTCTTCCCTTTTGTTGGGTCCAAACATACTATTTAATACAATTGAGCATATTCATAAATTTAAATTATGCAAACATGTAATATACATCCAATTGCTTCTAGAAATCAAAACGGAAGCAATAGAGACATGAACTGTAACAAAAGAAGTACGAAAAAATGAATGTCTCAAGTTCTGCACTAAAGCCAATGTGCAGATACTTGAGTGGATGGAAGAGGATAAAGAAAACAAAAAGAAATAAATTAATACACATGAAAATCAGTTGGTTTTCTAGATAAATGTAAATTAAAATCTCTAAGGATAAATATAGTTTTGAATCAGGGATGCTTGAGCGAGAGAAGGAAAAGAATGTGTTCAACCGATGGAAAAATCTCTAACTAGTATAACCAAAGTGTATGTGTCAGCCGATGGAAAAATGCCTATGTTCAAGTTCAACCCACCATGAGCGAACATCCGAGGGAGAAAATCCGAGTTGCTTCGACAATGCCTTATCAGCAGGCAAAAAGGAACAAACGGGCGCAGCAACGCGCCTTCCCCTTCTAGTTACGTATGCAACGATGAGAAAAAGGAGAACCCGTTGCTCATGACATGAACTGTGTACTAAAAAACACATCTAGTTTCGGGGTTTTTACCTCTATCTCCGAATCGGTGTCCTCGGGGTCGTAGCCGAGGTCGACAATGTTATCCATGTCGACTGGACGCTTGCGGGTCGACGAAGAACCGCCCGCCTCTCCAGCACCGCCGCATGCAGCCACCGCCGGTGCGCTGGTGGAGATCTGCGGCGTCTCCTTCAGCGCCTCCATGACCGCCTTCCGCGCGGTCGGCTCCTCGCCGTGCTCGTCGCCGCTGCGTCCACCTGCGCCGTCGGGATTCATGTCGCCGGAGTGGACCGCGTGGATGAGGGAAGGTGTGGGAGAGAATCGCCGGGCCGGGAGTGGAGCGGTTGGTTGGAAATACGAGGAGGCGGAGGAGACGATGGCTATTAACGCTTAATTTAAGGAGACCAGCCGTCCACCCCGTTCAGATTTTTTTGTGGCAGCGCGACCCTTCGGTGCACGACTACGAGCACACGCTCGGCTCCAATATGACCCAATGACAGGTGGACCCAGGCACGGTGGAGCCAGCATGTAAGTGGGGTTCAGATCCTCTGCAGTTACTACAATGCAGTTGCTGCCACTGAATGGTGGCCCCTGGGCCCACATGTCATTGGGTTACAGTAGCGTACCAGTTTTTTTTAGCGGCAACACGCCCTATTTTAATTTGTACACATTCGGCTAGGTCAAACAGTGCTGTCGGTTCCAGTTTAGCTAGGTCAAACAATTTCCTTGGCTAGAGTAATCACATTCGGCAAATCGTGCATACTGCTGGCCTTTTTTCCTCTTTACAAAAAGTCAATTGGGATTTGTAACTCAGAGAGCAAAGATACAATTCAAACTAGCATAAATGTAGTTTTCTATTCAACTCCAAAACATATGATGTTAGAATTTGATGTCCATGGTATACTTATACAAGACATATACATATTTTCATGTTGGTCCATGTCTTCTTCGCCCCCCCTATGTTTAAATCTTGGATCCGCCCCTGATGACAACCAATTAACCAAAAAAAATTCGTACCGCGGCAGAGCGCGCGCGCGTTACACAATTTGGTAAGCGCGTTACACGGTTTTTCGGCGCGACGAATATTACGTGGGCGCGGCAGCGGGGGCAGCGATTCTGTGCCGTGGGCGAGTGGGGGGTGGGATTTGGTAACCGTGGTATGGTGTGGATCGGGGGTTTTGTAAGCGCGCAATGGAGCGAATCCGAGTGCAGCTAGGTGGATGGCAGTGGTGGTATATTCTCGTCTACCACCGTCATGGCCGTGGACCCACATGTACCAGTCTTATGCAACCGTAGGTCTCCGCCGACCACGCTTCAGGGTTGTGGACCGTCATGTACCGCTCTTAGCTATCTAGGACTGCCACCGATACCTCTTAAACACGTGGACCCACATGTAACAATTGCTATGGCCCACGTGGGCCATATGTAACAGTTGCTATGCTCATATAGCTTTGAATCCATCGCCTCCAGGGTTGTGGACCCGCAAGAACATAGCGACTGCTGCAAGTGGTCCACGTGCCCGAGAGGTGGTGGTGGTAGAACTCTTACCAATCTAGGTCTGCCGCCACTAGAGTTCGGTCACGTGGACCCACATGCAACAGTTGCCACGCCCTTATAGCATTGCATCCATCGCCTACAGGTTTGTGGACCCACATGCAATAGTTGTTATGCCCATATAGATCTACATTCATCACCTTCAGGATTGCTTACACGCATGTACCACTTTCGGTCACGTGGACCCACACGCAACAGTTTCTATGCCCATCTAGCGTTGCATCCATCGCCTCCAGGGTTCTAGACCAGCATGTACTATTCTTAGCCATCTTCCGCCACCTTTCGGACACGTGGACCAACACGCAACACTTTCTATGATAATCTACCGTTGCATCCACCACATCCAGGGCTGTGGACCTTCATGTACCACTCTTAGCCATCTTGGTCCGCCACCACCACCTTTCGGGCGCGTGGACCCAAATGCAACAATCGCTATGCAAAGCTATCTTTACATTCGTCACCTTTAGGGTTGTGGACCCCGCATGTACGACTCTAAGCCATCTAGGTCTGCCACCACCGCCGTTCGGACACGTGGACCCACATGCAACAGTTGATATGACCATCTAGCTTTGCATCAACTACATTCAGGGTTGTGGATCCACATGTACCACTCTAAGCCTTCTAGGTCTGCCACCTTTCGAGCATGTGGACCCACATGCAACAGTTTATATGCCCATCTAGCTTTGCATCCATCCCCTTCAGGGTTGTGGACCCACATGTACCACTCTTAGCCTGCGTCCGTCGCCTTCGTGCCACCTGGACCCAAATGAAAACGGGCGTCATGGCGGAACTAGCTTCTCGTCTACCACCGTCATGGCCGTGGACCCACATGTACCGGTCTTATCGAACCGTAGGTCTCCGCCGACCACGCTCGGGCACGTGGACCCGCATACACTTAGCCAGCTGGGTGAGTTCGACATGCACGATGGCTACGGATGAATGGACCTCTCGATAGCTAGGAGCGGTTCACGTCGATCCATGCGTGTCACCGGCGGAGGGCAGATGCGTAGCAAAACGGTTAGGAGCGACGCAGCTGGACCCACATGCATGCACAAAGAGTATAAATGGGGTGCCCTGGTAGCGTTGCTTTGTTGCATGCGGGTCCACGGCGAGTGGAAGGTGGTAGGGTATGCCCCGTACCACCTATGGCACATGTGGACCCACACGCAACGATGTACCGACCACATAGTTTTGCGTCCGTCGCCTTTGTGGCACCTGGACCCAAATGAAAGCGGGCGTCATGGCGGAACTAGCTTCTCGTCTACCACCGTCATGGCCGTGGACCCACATGTACCAGTCTTATCCAACCGTAGGTCTCCGCCGACCACGCTCGGGCACGTGGACCCGCATACACTTAGCGAGTATAAATGGGGTGCCCTGGTAGCGTTGCTTTGTTGCATGCGGGTCCACGGCGAGTGGAAGGTGGTAGGGTATGCCCCGTACCACCTATGGCACATGTGGACCCACACGCAACGATGTAACTTATAATTTCATGTTATTCTTTGCTATATAAGTTTCCTACATGTTACATATCATGTATATATAGTCATGCTTATTGTGTCTTATTTTTTCGGGTTGCATGTCCGTTGTTTACGTGGCATCTTGTTAAAATAATTTAATTACATTTGCTATTGGTCTATCATTGCATGTTGTGAATTAATCAGCTTCAGGGTTGTGGACCGTCATGTACCGCTCTTAGCTATCTAGGACTGCCACCGATACCCCTTAAACACGTGGACCCACATGTAACAATTGCTATGGCCCACGTGGGCCATATGTAACAGTTGCTATGCTCATATAGCTTTGAATCCATCGCCTCCAGGGTTGTGGACCCGCAAGAACATAGCGACTGCTGCAAGTGGTCCACGTGCCCGAGAGGTGGTGGTGGTAGAACTCTTACCAATCTAGGTCTGCCGCCACTAGAGTTCGGTCACGTGGACCCACATGCAACAGTTGCCACGCCCTTATAGCATTGCATCCATCGCCTACAGGTTTGTGGACCCACATGCAATAGTTGTTATGCCCATATAGATCTACATTCATCACCTTCAGGATTGCTTACACGCATGTACCACTTTCGGTCACGTGGACCCACACGCAACAGTTTCTATGCCCATCTAGCGTTGCATCCATCGCCTCCAGGGTTCTAGACCAGCATGTACTATTCTTAGCCATCTTCCGCCACCTTTCGGACACGTGGACCAACACGCAACACTTTCTATGATAATCTACCGTTGCATCCACCACATCCAGGGCTGTGGACCTGCATGTACCACTCTTAGCCATCTTGGTCCGCCACCACCACCTTTCGGGCGCGTGGACCCAAATGCAACAATCGCTATGCAAAGCTATCTTTACATTCGTCACCTTTAGGGTTGTGGACCCCGCATGTACGACTCTAAGCCATCTAGGTCTGCCACCACCGCCGTTCGGACACGTGGACCCACATGCAACAGTTGATATGACCATCTAGCTTTGCATCAACTACATTCAGGGTTGTGGATCCACATGTACCACTCTAAGCCTTCTAGGTCTGCCACCTTTCGAGCATGTGGACCCACATGCAACAGTTTATATGCCCATCTAGCTTTGCATCCATCCCCTTCAGGGTTGTGGACCCACATGTACCACTCTTAGCCTGCGTCCGTCGCCTTCGTGCCACCTGGACCCAAATGAAAACGGGCGTCATGGCGGAACTAGCTTCTCGTCTACCACCGTCATGGCCGTGGACCCACATGTACCGGTCTTATCGAACCGTAGGTCTCCGCCGACCACGCTCGGGCACGTGGACCCGCATACACTTAGCCAGCTGGGTGAGTTCGACATGCACGATGGCTACGGATGAATGGACCTCTCGATAGCTAGGAGCGGTTCACGTCGATCCATGCGTGTCACCGGCGGAGGGCAGATGCGTAGCAAAACGGTTAGGAGCGACGCAGCTGGACCCACATGCATGCACAAAGAGTATAAATGGGGTGCCCTGGTAGCGTTGCTTTGTTGCATGCGGGTCCACGGCGAGTGGAAGGTGGTAGGGTATGCCCCGTACCACCTATGGCACATGTGGACCCACACGCAACGATGTACCGACCACATAGTTTTGCGTCCGTCGCCTTTGTGGCACCTGGACCCAAATGAAAGCGGGCGTCATGGCGGAACTAGCTTCTCGTCTACCACCGTCATGGCCGTGGACCCACATGTACCAGTCTTATCCAACCGTAGGTCTCCGCCGACCACGCTCGGGCACGTGGACCCGCATACACTTAGCGAGTATAAATGGGGTGCCCTGGTAGCGTTGCTTTGTTGCATGCGGGTCCACGGCGAGTGGAAGGTGGTAGGGTATGCCCCGTACCACCTATGGCACATGTGGACCCACACGCAACGATGTAACTTATAATTTCATGTTATTCTTTGCTATATAAGTTTCCTACATGTTACATATCATGTATATATAGTCATGCTTATTGTGTCTTATTTTTTCGGGTTGCATGTCCGTTGTTTACGTGGCATCTTGTTAAAATAATTTAATTACATTTGCTATTGGTCTATCATTGCATGTTGTGAATTAATCAGCTTCAGGGTTGTGGACCGTCATGTACCGCTCTTAGCTATCTAGGACTGCCACCGATACCCCTTAAACACGTGGACCCACATGTAACAATTGCTATGGCCCACGTGGGCCATATGTAACAGTTGCTATGCTCATATAGCTTTGAATCCATCGCCTCCAGGGTTGTGGACCCGCAAGAACATAGCGACTGCTGCAAGTGGTCCACGTGCCCGAGAGGTGGTGGTGGTAGAACTCTTACCAATCTAGGTCTGCCGCCACTAGAGTTCGGTCACGTGGACCCACATGCAACAGTTGCCACGCCCTTATAGCATTGCATCCATCGCCTACAGGTTTGTGGACCCACATGCAATAGTTGTTATGCCCATATAGATCTACATTCATCACCTTCAGGATTGCTTACACGCATGTACCACTTTCGGTCACGTGGACCCACACGCAACAGTTTCTATGCCCATCTAGCGTTGCATCCATCGCCTCCAGGGTTCTAGACCAGCATGTACTATTCTTAGCCATCTTCCGCCACCTTTCGGACACGTGGACCAACACGCAACACTTTCTATGATAATCTACCGTTGCATCCATCACATCCAGGGCTGTGGACCTGCATGTACCACTCTTAGCCATCTTGGTCCGCCACCACCACCTTTCGGGCGCGTGGACCCAAATGCAACAATCGCTATGCAAAGCTATCTTTACATTCGTCACCTTTAGGGTTGTGGACCCCGCATGTACGACTCTAAGCCATCTAGGTCTGCCACCACCGCCGTTCGGACACGTGGACCCACATGCAACAGTTGATATGACCATCTAGCTTTGCATCAACTACATTCAGGGTTGTGGATCCACATGTACCACTCTAAGCCTTCTAGGTCTGCCACCTTTCGAGCATGTGGACCCACATGCAACAGTTTATATGCCCATCTAGCTTTGCATCCATCCCCTTCAGGGTTGTGGACCCACATGTACCACTCTTAGCCTGCGTCCGTCGCCTTCGTGCCACCTGGACCCAAATGAAAACGGGCGTCATGGCGGAACTAGCTTCTCGTCTACCACCGTCATGGCCGTGGACCCACATGTATCGGTCTTATCCAACCGTAGGTCCCCGCCGACCACGCTCGGGCATGTGGACCCGCATACACTTAGCCAGCTGGGTGAGTTCGACATGCACGATGGCTACGGATGAATGGACCTCGCTAGCTAGGAGTGGTTCACGTCGATCCATGCGTGTCACCGGCGGAGGGCAGATGCCAGGGTTGTGGACCCGCATGTACCGCTCTTAGCCATCTAGGTCCGCCACAACCACCTTTCGGGCACGTGGACCCACATGCAACAGTCGCTATGGTCATCTAGCTTTCCATCAATCACCTTCAGGGTTATGGACCCGCATGTACCTCTCTTAGCCATCTAGGTCTGCCACCGATACCTTTTAGGCACGTGGACCCACATGCAACACTTGCTATGCCCATCTACCATTGCATGCATCACCTCCAGGGTTGTGGACCCGCATGTACGACTCTAAGCCATCTAGGTCTGCCACCACCACTATTAAGACACGTGGACCCACATGCAACAGTTGCTATGCCCATCTAGCTATACATCAATCACCTTCAGGGTTGTGGACCCGCATGTACCGCTCTTAGCCCATATAGCATTGCATCCATCACCCTCAAGGTTCTGGAGCCACATTTACCATTATTAGCCATCTAGGTATGCTACCACCACATTCCGGGAACGTGGACCCACATTCAGCAGTCCCTATGTCCATCTAGCTTTCCATCAATCACCTTCAGGATTGTGGACCCACATATACCACTCTAAGCCTTCTAGGTGTACCACCTTTCAAGCATGTGGACGCACATGCAACAATTGATATGCCCATCTAGCTTTGCATCCATTACCTTCAGGGTTGTGGACGCATATGTAGCACTCTTAGCAATCTATGGCTGCCGCCACCACCATTCGGGCACGTGGACCCACATGAAACAATCACTAAGTCCATCTAGCTTTGCATCCATCACCTTCAGGGTTGTGGACCCACATGTATGACTCTAAGCCATCTAGGTCTGCCACCACCACCATTCGGTCACGTGGACCCACATGCAACAGTTGCTATGCCCATCTAGCTTTCCATCAATCACCTTCAGGGTTGTGGACCCACATGTACCACTCTATGCCTTCTAGGTCTGCCACCTTTCAAGCATGTGGACCCACATGCAACAGTTGATATGCCCATCTAGCTTTGCATCCATTATCTTCATGGTTGTGGACGCATATGTAGCACTCTTAGCAATCTATGGCTGCCGCCACCACCATTCGGGCACGTGGACCCACATGCAACAGTCGCTAAGTCCATCTAGCTTTGCATCCATCACCTTTAGGGTTGTGAACCAACATGTACCACTCTTAGCCATCTAGGTCTGCCACCTTACGAGCATGTGGACCCACATTTCCATACATGATGTCATTAACAAACATGGATAGAATGCTAATGTTTCACATTTTGTAAGGATTTAAAATGTTTATAATGCTTTTTGTTTTCATTTATTTTGTGGTATTTCTGTTTCCTACACGTTAGACACCATGTACAACAAATTTGAGGTAATTTAGAGATGATAAAAAAATTAAACTTCTTAGGGAAAGACCATCTGGTCTGGCTTAAACAAGTTTTTATGATAAGGTAGTTTTTTTGAACTACTCCAAATTAATTTCAAATTTTGCACACATGATGTCATTAACAAACATGGATATAATGCCAATGTTTCACATTTTTAAAAGATTTTAAAATCTTTTATAATGCAATGATCAAATGGGTTTAAAATATCCGAACTTACCTAAGAAAGACAGTGTAAACTTACGGGATGGGGCAGGCCGGCGGTTTGGATTAGGTCGAATCGTTTGGATTTATTAGTATTATTCGCTATTTAAATTTTAAAATATTATTAGTATTCTTTAAGAGAAGTTAATTATGTTGGGAGTAACTATTTTGTTTGCGTTTGCAATATATGAATATTTGTTTTTTTATTTATGGACACATGTTATAAATTCAACTCTTATTCACCACCTTCTCGCAAATCACAATTTTTTTAAGAGGAGAATCTGAAATATGGCCGTTGCAAACTTAAAAAAATGGTCGTTGGGGTTTTCTCTGCGCTGGTTGGTTCTCAAGTTGGTTAGACCGGTACTGGAACCGGTCTGGATCGGTTGGAGCCGGCAGCCAGACCGGAAAAGCCTTCGGTAGTGCCGGAGCACTTACAGGCAACCCGGCCGTCGTCCGGCTGGAATACTGGTTGACCGGATCAGGACCGGTCCACAGACCGAAAACCCCTTCGGTTGTGCCGGATCTTGACCGGATTCTACATGATCTATCATTTTATGTACTGGTCTACATGCACGTGTCTTACTTTTTTAGGGTTGCAACTTTGTAAGTTTCAATTCTCTGTGGTTCTTTCCAAAACCATGCCGTTATTGTCTTGTCGCCGCCACCGCGTTAAACGTCGCACGAATGTAAACGTCGTACGTGAAACAATTTTAATAATTTAATACTAGGATAAATAACTTCATTGCATGCATATTTGAAATCTTAAAACATTTGAAACACACATTTTATTAAAATACCGTTAGTTAAACACATAGCCACATCGATATGATAACGACACTTACGGCGACACGGACACGGACACGAACACGACACCGACACTTACGGGCGACAACCATAACCCTAAATCTAGACACGACTACTCATATAACCCTAAAAACTAGACATGACTACTCATCGTCGTCGCACTCCGCCTCCAGCTCGCTCCAGTCAACGCTGCTATCATCGTTGTCCTCGGCGGTGAAGGCGGCGAGCGACGGTGCAGAAGACGGACCGGCACCGGATGTGCTAGCACCCGCCGACTGCCCCCAGTGCGGCTCCTCCTTCACGATGACCGGCTCCTCCTTCACGTGCCCCGGCGGACCATGGCGCAGCGCATAGTACTCCTCCATCTTGGCGCGCTGTTCGGCGACGAGGCCTGGGTACTGCCGCTGCAGCTCCTCCATGTAAGCCGCGCCAGCACGCTCCGCCTCGAGCCTCTCCCGCGCCTCGCGGTCCTCACGCAGCTGACGTCGCGTGGCCACGCGGGGGTCAATAGGCCCCAGGTCTGGCGTCTCGCCGGGGGGGAGGCCGTCGGGGAAGTTCAGCCGCGCCTCCGCGCCGTGGAGGAACCGGCTCCGCTGGTCGTACGCGTGGGCCGCCTGGATCGCGGACTGGTACGTCCCGATCCATTGGCGTTCGCCGGTGTGCCGGTCGTAAATTTCGGCCACCCACGAGCCCCACTCGCGCTGGCGGACTCCGAGGTACCTCGGCGGCGGCGGAGGAGGTGGGAGGTCAGCCGGCTCGACGATGATGCGGGGGGCGCGCGAGGTGGAGCCGCCGGCGTGCACGTCCCGCCTTGGAAGCGCGCTGCGAATCGGCGGAGGGGAACGGCGGCGGTTGCTCGAGGAGCCGCGCTGCACCGCGCGGCCACGGGTGGCGCTGCGGATTGGCGGCGGGGAATGGCGGCTCCGCGATCCGGCCATGGGGCGGCGGCGGCGAAACAATGGGATCTGAGGTGGGAGGTAGAGCGGTGGGGGAGAGAGGCGGAGCGAGGTGGAGCGTTGAACTGAGAGAGAGGCGGCGCCGTGAGACGTGAAGATAAAGAGGGGACGGGGTGGTTGCGCGGGCGGCGGGAGTTACTGCGTGCCCCCTCGGTCGCCGACACGACGCGCCACGCGTCTGTCGCTTCGTTGGCCCGGGGAAAAGGTGCGTCGACGTGGAGAGGCGAGCTACATAGCTGTTGGCGGCTATTTTGACACGTCCATTTGGCAGTACCAGTGGCTATCACCCGTGTGCGGCAAACTGGCGGTCCCAAGTTCGATTCCTCCCCGCGTTTATTTTCGCATCTAATATTCTGTCGGCTAGCGGCTCATCGGCTCATCGGCTAAGACTACGGCTCGCTGCTAGTCGTATTATACGTTTATTGGAAGAGTGTTTCGAGCGACGTGATTGGTCGAGAAGGCCAAAGGGGGAGGACCGAAGCAGAAATGTTAGAGAGCAGCGTTTAGATTTCACGGCCCTTTTTTTTTTCCTTTTTGAGATGGACTTCACTTCACGGCCTTGTTTACCACACGGAGGGAGGTGTGCATTTCTTAAAACTAGAAGGATACCCCGCGCGTTGCGGCGGCGAACCCTTACAGTAAAATGGCATGTGTGTTTTTTGATGGAGAGGCCACGGGTTTTAACCTCCTTTTTGAAAAAAAAAACAATATGATACATTATATAGTTTAATCAAATATGAAAAAATCGGTTGATCATACTCGAGATACTAAATTTATAGACACGTGATACGATATTATAAACCATTAGTTTGAAAAATGGATGGTTTAACGAATATATGATATGTAGCTTGCATAAATCATTAAATTAAAAAATGGATGGTTAAAAAAAATTATGATATATAGCTTGCATGTCATAATTAATAAATATTAGAGGAGATGACATGAACAATTGATTGGATAAGAGGATGAATGATGTGGATAGTTTGCATGTTGAGATAGAAAAATAATTAATACATGTTAGTGGGGTTTTACTTTATAAGAAGTATAGATATGGTTTTACCTACCACCGTACGTGAAGTCTGGAGGTAATTTAGTAGGCGTTAATCTGGCAAAACTCCATGTCCAAAAGGTGGAAACACACGATTACTGCGTTCAATTCCATGTCAAACGTAAACGGCAAACCAACATGTGGTTAGGAGGGTGGCCGGCTGCGGCCTTGGCCCTCTCCCGCTCGGCCCTCTCCTCTTGTCTCCTCCTGTTGCCGCTGTTGGCAGAAGCCACCGGGCACGGCTTGGTCGGCGCAGGCAGCGGCGGCCTACCATTACCCGCGCCTGGTGGGAGGAGGCGGTGCTCCTTCGACCGTTCGGTGGTCCGGTGGTGCCGGGTGGACTGCGTGGCGGTGGTGCCTCTCCTTGGCGGCTGGGGGCTGCGGACGGCAGGCTGGTCACCGGAGTGCGGACGGTGACGCCCTCACGGCCCAGATCTGGGCTCTTTGGGCCGCATCTGGGCCTGGGCGGGCCGACTCAACCGCGGCGGCTCCCTTGGTCGGCTGAGGTGAAGGTGGTCTTGCTGAGGGGCGGTGGCGTGCCTGCTGCAGTGCGGCGGCGGGAACTTTACAGGCTCAATACGGGCCCGGCCGGGCCAGTGAGGGCCTGGTATGTTCCTGATGCTGCATCCGGTCGGCGACCGCAGGTGGCGGTGGAGGTCGGTCCCTCCCGCATGCTACAGTGGTCCCGCCCCTCGTCGGAGTCCCTTCGCCTCGGTCCTCCAGCCTCGCGACATAGTTCTCGGAGAAACGGCGGTGGTGATTGCAAAACCGTGGTGGCGTGTGTAGGTGGTTGGCAAGCTTGGTGGAGTGCGACGGAACGTCTAGGGATGTGGTGTTGTATGGGGTCGGGTGTCGAATGTGCATATCAACAAGTCCCTCGGGTGAACTCATAGGGTTTCGATTAGGAGAACGTGTAGGCGCTGGTGACAATCGTTGGCTAGACAGGGGGCACGATTTACCCAGGTTCGGGACCCTCGTAGAGGTAAAACCCTTACTCCTGCCTCTGTCGATCTGTATTAACAAGTAGATCGGTTACAATGGGGGGTTGCTCAAGTCAAGAGTATGATCTCGATCTCAAGGCTTGGTGATGCGGTATTGCTTGGTCCTCCTCCTGGTGGTTCTCCTGGCCTTATATAGGTGGCCATGTCTCAAACCGTACCCGGGGAGGACTCAAACCCTAACCTAGAGTCGGTTACAAGTTTCCTAACTTGACCCGCTGATGCCTAGGTTGAGACTCCAAGTGCAGAGTGTGTAGCTAGTGGCAAGTCTTCTTCCCCACGAGGGTGACTCGAGGGTTTATATCGAACTCTTGGGGAGCCATTATTTCAGCAGTTGTCTTCCAAGCTTCCTCCAGGATCCTGCAAATAAGTAGAGAATTTTGTGCCCTCAACCTCACCAAGTGGTTGTAAAGCACAAGGTGTGAGACTTCTAAATTGCAATGCAAAACTGAAAGTAAATGTGCAATAATTAAATCTACTACTAAATGCAAATGAGAAAATAAATATGCAATGGATTGTTTTTGTATTTTTGTGATGCAAGTGGTGATGGAGATAATGTAAATTCGAATTGGAGATGCCAGTAAAGTAAAGTGCAAGTAAAGTAAATTGCAGCAAAGTAACTAGAGTGTTTTCTTATATTTAAAATAGGACTGGGGTTCATGGTTTCACACTTGCATTCTCTCAAATAAAGTGGTAGCCGGTGGACATAAAGAATTACATGTGAGATTACAATAACATGTTTAACATTGAGTACTTTCATATGGGCATCACGTCCTAGCATAGAGATCTCTACGGTCATATTGATCCCTCTTATACTCCACCAAGATGCGAAATAAATCATAACACCTCGATAATTAAGGAAAAACCAGAGTATAGCTTTAAGCAATGTGACATGAAGTTGAAGTAAGAACCTGCTAGATCTAGTCATGGAGATTGATTAGTGTCGCTTAAAATCCCCGGTAACAAGGTACTCCTTTTTATCCCTAGTGAGGTAACTAAGAAAGGTTTAACAAAATCTAAGTGGATCGCTGAACTTCTATCACTTTCACAGCACCAGCCACCCCCCGTTACTCCAACTAATGCACCCATCACCCCACACACGCTCTCAAGAACTAGATTGATCAAAGCTAGCAAATAAGAACGGGGTACATAAGATACATCTACTCAAATAACTCAAGAGAAACAATTGCAATCTCAGATTCAATAACTCATAGAAAAGATCCACCACATAGGAATTACAACGGTGCCCGTAATCATGTGAGGCAGCTCATACGGATCTAATTAGTGAAGAACATAGAGAGAGAGATACAAGTGCTACTTCCACAAACCCATAGCCCTGGAACGGAATACTACCTCTTCATGGAGATGTCGATGGAGATGACGTTGGAGGGGTAGGAGATCACACCGGCGGCGCCCCGCCGGAGTTTTCCCTCTCCAATCTGGAACTCCAGGTCTCTGTTTCGGTGTTTCGGCCGCGCTCTTCTCCGTAAGGGTACGGGGGACCCTTTTTATAGTCGGTTTTAGGTCAAGACGGAGTCGGTAAGTCGAAGATGGAAGGAATTGGGGCCACAGGGGCCAAAAGGGGGCCTCTCACGCGACCAAGGAATCTGGCCGCGTGGAGGGTCCTCTTTTGGGCCTCCTTGCTCAATTCTCGTGGATCCTTCGCCCGCAAGTCTTCTCCTTCCAAGAAAATGACCCCCGCAGATTTCCAGGTGATTTCGCGGAAGTTTGCCCCCTGAAACGTCAAAAATATAGAAAACGGGGTTTCTGCAGGCAGGGTTAATTCCATAAAAGTTGTGGGACTTTGTAATTTAACCCCAAAATACTATAGAACATTGAATTATACCCTTATATGATGCAATATGTAATAGAAAACCATGTGAAAATATGCAAAATTCATCTATACATTTTACATGCATCAACATCCCTAAGCTTAACCCATGCTCGTCCTCGAGTATGAAGGTGATAAAACTAAGATGGGTTTTGCATATTGAAACAATCATGGGATATAAAGGAGGATTATTCATGCTACATATAATCAAATGATTAATACTATAAATGAGTAGCAATATACAATTCATGTTGTAAGAAATATCAAATATGCAAGCAAAGATGCTTCATGAAAGTTCACAAAGTGTATAATGAAATAAAAGCACTATGGACCAAATGCATACACAAAATGAAAAATAAAATCCTATATTGGTCAAAGAATAGCATAATGGAGAATAGAAAATATAGTGGACACTTTGGAGAAAATTGAGTAGAGGTAAAACATGATCAAGTCTTATTTAGCCTCTAAATTATTCAACTAAAATTACTAATTGAAATGTGGTATCCATTGATCTAGGACTCTCATTGCCCCTTTATCACTAGCATCTTAAAATTGTGAGTATTGAAGTAATGAGAATGACAAGGTGGTTGAAAGCCTCATGCCCCGTGAGTGTGAAAACCTACTCCATGATTACTCAACTTAAGATTCCTAATAAGCTTTGTACAATCATAATAAGTATTAATGACATCATAGAGAACCGCAAAGAGGTACCTCTTTCCCCATGACATGGAAACAAGCCCATGTTACAATGACAAGATGAACAAACGGAGTAGACTCATCATCCTTTTTATTTTCATTCACTATTATGCATAGCTTCTTATTTTATTATAGGATGTGTTGTAGAGTCACTCAAGCTGTAAGTAAATTTCCACCATGATAAAGCATGGCCTGGGTTAGCGGCCCAATGCGTTTCTCTAGTCATATAGATACTTACTCATCAAAACTTACTATTCCTCTATTTCATTTCGGCATGGAAGGAGTCTAAAAACAAAATTACATGATATCAACCAAATGTAAATTTTTTTTGTGCAATGTTGAAAGCTTTCCGGTGATACACGTTTATAGCTAGCTCCCAACCACACACTTGTCAAATGCAAAACTTGTGGCTCCCATTATTGGGTCATGTTTACTAGATGCATAAAAAGTAAAGTGTGCCTTCAAAAGTTCGTGAGAGTCGGTGGACTCACTGGAAATACTTGGCTAAGGAGTGTTGGAAACAAGTTTTTACTTGTTGGAATTTTTAAATTTTTGGGCTAGCAAGAGGGAGATAGTTGACCAGCTACTATGCATGCATATGTCCATAGAACTACTCATTTCATGACAAACTAAATAAACCAGCAATTAACATCAAGGACATGAATAAGAGATAGCTCAAGACAACATTATTGCAAATTTCTACACATAAAAAGCCTATAAATCATGCAAACATATGTAGCTCTTCAAATCAACCATGGCATCACTATTCCAAGTAATAATACTAGCATCCAATACATTCCAACCCCAAACTTCAGTAGCTCAATCTTATATAAAATGATGGTGGTGGTCTTATCAAAACAAAAATAAAAATAAAAACTAGACGCTTCAAGTCTCTACGATAAATGCTTTGCTTAGAAAAACAGAAAGTAGACGTGTGCTAACCAAAAGAGTGTAGCTTCAGTGGGGTGTTCATCACATCCCCAAGCTTATGGCTTTCACCATTCTTGGATGTCTTGAGGCGCAGATCCTCTATTCCCTGTGAAAAAAACTTCACAAAACATGTTTCTCTCATTCTTTTTTGTGGGGTGAGATTAGCAAGGACAAACAAATCACATGCTTGTTGTGCAAAATTCCAAATCAAATTCTCCAGTAGATAGACAATAAGGTTCATTATGTTTTACGTTCACTCTCTTGCTTGAAAGAATCATGGAAATTTGATTCCCAACCCCAAAGAGTGCATAAAACAAAAGAAGGCAGAATCTGTCCAGAAAAGCAACAGCAGCAAAACGAACGTTTTTCCCCAATCTAGACTCGTCAAAAAATTAAGCCAATTTTTGTGCTTACAGAGGACGAAAATCTGCAGAGCATACTAAAAAATTATCTCAATCCGACGTACCAATAAAAAACGTAAAATCATACGGTGAGCAGACTCGTGCTGAAACAGAAATTTCATGCATTAGGATAACAACTTATAAGTCCAAATGGGTTTTACTTGACTCTTTATTGAAAACTCCAGAAAAAAAAAACTAATCTCTTGAGACATAGAGGACACTAGGAAAATCCAAACAAAAACAACCGGGTTGCCTCCCGTAAAGCGCTTTCTTTATAGCCATATAGCTAGGCTTTACTTACTTGATAATCAAGAGGGATAAAGCTCATGAGGGAGCTTGTTCTTCAGCGTGCCCCTCTTCCTTGGGAAGTGCTCCATGCTTTTCTTGTGAGGGAACTGAAACTTGACATTCCCTTCCTTGGAGTCTATGATTACACCTGTAGTACGAAGAAAAGGTCTACCCAAAATAATAGGACTAGGGGATTTATCCCCCATATCCATAATAATGAAATCAACGGGTACGAAAGTCATGTGCAATTCAATCATAACATCTTTTACTTGTCCTACAACATGTTTAGTAGAGTTATCAGCAAGGACAAATTCACTTGAGCACTTTTCTAAATTTTCTAGTTCTAGCAATCCATATAATTCTTTAGAGAGTACCGATACACTAGAACCTAGATCTAACATAGCATGGTGAATTTCTTTTCCAATTGAAACTAGCACCTTGGGGATCCATGCATCCCCAAGCTTAGGAGGTATCATAGCCTCATTCTTGTACCTAGCAATTTTTTCTTGCAAGACATGATTAGCAATATATGATCCAAAGCCAGGTTGATTAACATTTATAGTGGGATCACTAGCAAATTTTTGTAGAGTAGCAATAAGTTCTTGCAAGCTACTTTTTTCTAAATCAAGCAATGGATCCTTAATTTCAGTAAGCATCATAATTTCCTCTACTTTTCCTTTTCTATTATGCATATTAAAAATCTCATAGTGATCATCAAAAATATCCTCGGGTACTTCAGCCTTTTCTAAGCTCTCTTTAATTTTAACCTCTAAGAGCAAACTTTCAAGCAAAACATGGGTATTTGCAGCATTAGTACTAGTAAAAGACCCCCCACATTAATTATCTAAAAAGGCTCTAGAAGTTTCAGAAAGTCCCTTATAAAACATATACATAAGTATCCAATCTCTAAAGCCATGCCCTATTCCATATGCTCTACTTCTAAATCTCTCCCATGCTTGTATCATTGATTCATCTTTTTCTTGTTTAAAGGTAATGAGCAATTGTTTAACATTGTAATTCTTTTCAGCATGACAAAACCTTTCAATAAATGCATCCCTTAAGTTGACCAAGTAGCAAAATTGCTAGGAGGCCATCTTAATATCCAATCTAATACTTTGCCTCCTAGTGAGTAGGGAAAGAGTTTAACTTTAGTAGTGTTGATGTTTGCATGATTAAAGTTCAAAGTTTTACATCTTTCATCAAATTTCTTAAGATGGAACAAAGGGTCTTCTTTAGACTTTCCATAGAAACGAGATTCATAAATCATTTTAATAACACTAGGATCTACCTCTAATTTTTCAACGGGAATATTTAGCTCTTGAGGAAAATTCCTAACACTGAATGGCCAATAAGTTCTCTGCTCGATTTTCCAAGTTTTTATGTAGTTTTTAATTTTTTTATGCAAAACAAAAGTAAAGTAACTAGGCAAATTCGAAATACTAAAATAAACTAGATAACTAAATGCAAAACTAAAATGCAAACTAAAATAAAATATGCAAGACAAAACAAAAACAAGAACAAAAACAAAACAAAAAAAAAACAAGACAAGAAACAAAACAATCTACTTGAAAGATGGTGGAGATAGAAAGGACGGTACTCACGTAGGTGCAACCTCCCCCAGCTTAGGTGTTTGCACACCTTGTTGGTGATGAAGACTTCTTGTGAGCTCCCTTGGACAACTCCTTCACCTATGGCTCCCCGGCAACGGCGCCAGAAAAATGCTTGATGGCTAGGTTGAGACTCCAAGTGCAGAGTGTGTAGCTAGTGGCAAGCCTTCTTCCCCACGAGGGTGACTCGAGGGTTTATATCGAACTCTTGGGGAGCCAGTATTTCAGCAGTTGTCTTCCAAGCTTCCTCCAGGATCCTGCAAACAAGTAGAGAATTTTGTGCCCTCAACCTCACCAAGTGGTTGTCAAGCATAAGGTGTGAGACTTCTAAATTGCAATGCAAAACTGAAAGTAAATGTGCAATAATTAAATCTACTACTAAATGCAAATGAGAAAATAAATATGCAATGGATTGTTTTTGTATTTTTGTGATGCAAGTGGTGATGGAGATAATGTAAATTCGAATTGGAGATGAAAGTAAAGTAAAGTGCAAGTAAAGTAAATTGCAGCAAAGTAACTAGAGTGTTTTCTTATATTTAAAATAGGACCGGGGTTCATGGTTTCACACTTGCATTCTCTCAAATAAAGTGGTAGATGGTGGACATAAAGAATTACATGTGAGATTACAATAACATGTTTAACATTGAGTACTTTCATATGGGCATCACGTCCTAGCATAGAGATCTCTACGGTCATATTGATCCCTCTTATACTCCACCAAGATGCGAAATAAATCATAACACCTCGATAATTAAGGAAAAACCAGAGTATAGCTTTAAGCAATGTGACATGAAGTTGAAGTAAGAACTTGCTAGATCTAGTCATGGAGATTGATTAGTGTCACTTCAAATCCCCCGTAACAAGATACTCCTTTTTATCCCTAGTGAGGTAACTAAGAAAGGTTTAACAAAACCTAAGTGGATCGCTGAACTTCTGTCACTTTCACAGCACTAGCCACCCCCCGTTACTCCAACTAATGCACCCATAACCCCACACACGCTCTCAAGAACTAGATTGATCAAAGCTAGCAAATAAGAACGGGGTACATAAGATACATCTACTCAAATAACTCAAGAGAAACAATTGCAATCTCAGATTCAATAACTCATAGAAAAGATCCACCACATATGAATTACAACGGTGCCCGTAATCATGTGAGGCAGCTCATACAGATCTAATTAGTGAAGCACATAGAGAGAGAGAGATACAAGTGCTACTTCCACAAACCCATAGCCCTGGGGTGGACTACTCCCTCTTCATGGAGATGTCGATGGAGATGGCGTTGGAGGGGTAGGAGATCACACCGGCGGCGCCCCGCCGGAGTTTCCCCCCTCCAATCTGGAACTCCAGGTCTCTGTTTTGGTGTTTCGGTGTTTCGGCCGCGCTCTTCTCCGTAAGGGTACGGGGGACCCTTTTTATAGTCGGTTTTAGGTCAATACGGAGTCGGTAAGTCGAAGATGGAAGGAATTGGGGCCACAGGGGCCAAAAGGGGGCCTCTCACGCGGCCAAGGAATCTGGCCGCGTGGAGGGTCCTCTTTTGGGCCTCCTTGCCCAATTCTCGTGGATCCTTCGCCCGCAAGTCTTCTCCTTCCAAGAAAATGACCCCCGCGGATTTTCAGGTGATTTCACGGAAGTTTGCCCCCTGAAACGTCAAAAATATAGAAAACGGGGTTTCTGACAGGCAGTTAATTCCATAAAAGTTGGGGGACTTTGTAATTTAACCCCCAAATACTATAAAACATTGAATTATACCCTTATATGATGCAATATGTAATAGAAAACCATGTGAAAATATGCAAAATTCATCTATGCATTTTACATGCATCACCCGCAAGGCCTTGCGGTTGGGCTTCAATTGGGCCTTCTAGAATAGTCCATGACACCTCCTTTGGATCTTGGGCCGTGGGCCTGAGTCTGGGTAGGCTCATCCGATAGGCCTAGGATCCATCACTTCGTCAGTAGCCCCCGATTGTTCACTCGACTGAGAATCTGTCGGGTGGACGCTCAAAACTTTTCTTGATTTCTCTTCGACTGGTGGCTTCAATCGTCTTTAAGAGGATGTGTATCCTGTATGCGATGCATTTCTTGTACTCGAGTATCGAGAAAATAAAAGTGCCTGTGTGTTTGGCTGTTTTCGCAGAAGGATGTGGCTCAGTTGCTTGGCTCTCCCGAAAGCTCAGGGCCAATTAATTGCATCTAGGGAAAAAACAGTTCTGGCCTACACAGATTCAATACCTCTGACTCGAATCTGGTGAGGTGATCATTGCGACTGGGCCATAAAGGTCTTACCGAGTCGAACTTAACCTAATAGGGTACCCGACGCGTCCGCTAGGATTTTTCTTCGTGTTGTTGACACGGAAATTAACGGAGGACGCAGCTTGAGTGCGATTCTAGGCCCTCAAGAGAGATCTTTTGGGTCTTACCTTCGTATTCGAAAGAAATACGGCATCCAGATGTGCCTATTCGGCCGAACGATCCAGGGAATTGATGTGTGTACATCGTATAACTCAGTGGCAGGAGCTACGCACTCGCAAGTTTTTTCCAGGGATATTTCGAGTGAAAATGTCTCCCTTGATTTTTGTGCACAAAGTTTTTTGTGCTTTGTAGTATTCTATCCATACGAAAGAGTTTTCGTGTTTGGAAACCTTGTCGTTCCCATTTGAAAGGAAATTTCGTATCTGGGGCTTTTATGTGAAACAGTTTTCGCGTCACGGTTTTCCCATACGAAGTTATTTCGTGTCTGGGGATTTTATCCGAAAGAGTTTTCGCGTCACGATTTGCCCATATGAAGTTATTTCGTGTCTGGGGCTTTTATCCGAAAGAATTTCGAGCATGATGATGTTCTCAATGACGTCATAACGCACTTTTATCCTCCCGATGGGACGTGACGGAGCGAGAGCAGGTGTGCTGGCCCACCTTGTCAGCTTTTTGACCGCAAACGAGACGTCGTTTCCGGTTTTTCCGTGAACTGCGTGCAGTAATTGCGCACGATCTGGTGTTAAGATCGTGGCACGAAACAACCTTCACCGCCTTTCGTTTCAGCTTCACGAGTGTCAGCCGCGATGGGTGCCACGTTGCTTGATGAGCGGCCAGGATTGAGTGACTCCGTGTATATATACTGTCCTTAGGTAAAAGGTAAAATCTTCCCGTCATTCGCTTCCCAGCCTTCGTCTTCCTCGTGCTCACCTCCTTCTCTGCGAGCTTGCACCAGCATCCATGGCAGGAGGGAAGAAACGTAGCGCTGTTGTCTCCTCCTCGCAGGCGCCCGAAGATGTTCCTGTGCCAACTGCTCCGCGCTCCAGCGACTGGCGCTCCGCCAATACCACGCAGAAAAGCATCAAGGAGATGCAGAGGGAGGGGCTGCTGCCACCTGACGCCGAGAAACGGTTCGCCTCGGCAAAAAAGAAGAGGTACCAAATCCCCGTGCGAACGAGCGCGTGATCCTCGCGGATCACGTCTCGCGCGGGCTCTCACTCCCCCTCCATCCTTTCTTCGTGGACGGCATACAGCTCCACGACCTGCCTCCGAACGAGGTGCAGCACATCTCGTGCTTCATCGTGCTTTGCGAGTGCTTCCTCGGTATCCGCCCGCACTGGGGCCTTTGTAAGGCCTTGTTCAAGGTGCGGGACTTCCGCGAGAAATCGCGGGTAGAGACCGAGCTTGTAGAGACGCTGCGCACCGGCGGCGTCGGAATCGAGGCGAAGTCGGATACCCTATACTTCGACATGCACCTCATCGACCCCGCGCAAGGGTGGAGGAAGAAGTGGTTCTACGTCGTCGATAACAGCGCGGGTGGAGCTCACGAATTCCACCCGTTCGCTGTCTTGAAGCGGCGGAAGTCCTGGGCGCACAAGCTTTCAGTCGAAGAAAGCCAAGTCGTTGCTCCGCTACTCGCCAAGGTGGCAATCCTCCGCGACCAAACCGCAGGGATCGCGCTGAACGGCTTGCATCTGGTGAGTGTGTTCCTCAAGCGCAGGATTCAGCCTCTGCAGGACAGGCCCTCCACCATGTGGGAGTATCAGGGCGTCGAAGACCCCAGCCGCGTGAGCCGAGAGGAACTCTCGAATGCTGAATTCGAGAAGAAAATCGCGGCCATCACCAAGCTGAAAGTGGGCGAGGACTTCCCCGACTGCCCTATCGCCGCATTCGAAGCTTCGAGACCTCCTCCATCTGAGGTAAGTCCAAATCCTTTTCTGTTCTAACTTTTTCCTTCGTTTCGAGAGTTTGTCAATTGAGTTTCTTCTTCTTTTCTTCTTCTTGTTTTCCTTCTGTAGAGTCTAGCGGTGGTAACCTGCTACCCTCCAGTCTCCGGTGAAGAAGCCTCAGACCTGTTGGCAAGCAACCTAGATGTTCCTGTCGACACCAGCGTTGCCGACGCCGATTCGAGTTCCGAGCGTGATTCTTCGGATGACGTGGAGGAATCGGGTAGCGATCTCCGCCACTGCAAACGTCGCCGGGCGGGAGACGATGAAGCCACCTCCAAGGTTAACTCCTTGGGTGGAGGATCGGATAAAGAGCCCCTCATCGTGAACCCACTGAGTGTGCGTGCTCCTCCCGCTCCCAAGCCGAAGATCCAGTCCGCCTGGAATGCGGATATGTTGGATGACGATGACGACGAGTAAGTTTTTCTTTCCTTCGTCGTTCTAGTCGAACGTTTTCTTCTCGCTCCTTCTGACGTTATTGTTTTCCTTCATAACAGGCTCCAGTCCATCAGCCCCGGCTGATTTGCCTCTTCTCTTCCTCCCGAGAGAAGAAAAGATGATGCTGCTGCGGGTGAAACCCCGACTGCTGGGGCCGTCCAGAATTCGTCGAGCCCAGGGCCCACAGCCGCGGCTATTGATTATAGGCTGCCTAGCTTCGCGGTTGGAGCCTCGGCTTTGAAAGAAGTGTCGGGTAGTTCGACTGATCCTCTGTGCATTGCCGAGGGCCAGGTAAACTTCGCCATTTTCCTTGATTTTTCTACTTCGTTCATTTATGGTTTTTATCGGGTGCACGGCAGTGCTCTCGATGGGAGTAGCCCCCGAGGCTTTGGTCAATCGCTTGCGATTGGCTACAGGCTCAAAACTTCAAGCCTCTTTCCTTTCTTGATTTGATCGGGTGTACGGCAGTGCTCCCGATGGGAGTAGCCCCCGAGGCTATACTCGACTATTTACAGTCGTGAATAGGCTCAATTTCCTTCCACTTTCGCTGACTTCCTCCTCTTTGTGTTTTTGCAGTCTTTGCTTGACTCTCTCGCGGCCTTTGGTCGCCGCGTAATTTCGGCTGAGGCAGATTGCATAATCCTTCGGGCTGATCGTGATCGACTTGTCTCGGATAACCAAGCTCTCCAAGGTAAATTTACCCGTTCCTTCCGCTTATTCTTTCTGATTGTATGAATTCCTTTAGACTGAAATTTGTTGTTGTGTAGCCCAAGTTGATTTTCTGAAGGCCGACAAGAGTGATGTCATCACTCGGGTGACCACCCTTGAGGCTGAGCTGGAGGCTGCTCGACAGGAACTTGAATCCTCTCGCAAGCAGTCGACTGACCTTGAGGGAAAACTCGCTGGGGCACAGGACGCTCTGAAGCGACTGGAGGAGGTTGGCACCAAACAAGACAACGATCTTGTTGACTTCCTTCGTCCTCTGGCCCAGAATTTCGCAAGTAAGTTGCGCTTGACCTCTGTTATTTTTCGACTAGCTGGTATGTTTTTGGAATTAATGTTGTCTCTTTGCAGATGTCCTTGGCGTCGCACTCGAGCTGCCCGGGGTTCAACGGGTGGACGCCCTGACGGATTCTTGCGCTCAGCTTTGGAGGCACGCGAGTGGAATCTTCTCCCTCGTTGGCAATGCCATTCGAGTGTTGACGCAATTCCACGAGAGTCTTCTGGTTGATGTCGCGGTTCCACCCACGCTGGATGGTCTCTTGAAGGTCTTTCTGGAGGATGATCCTCTTCATGCCTACTCGATCACCCAGTCGGAGTGCGGGGTGAAGACTACTTTCCAGTTCGCGCTGGCGCACGGAGTCGCAGGCTTGGACGAGACGTACTCGAACCTTCCCGTCGATGCGACAATGGGAAAAAAGGTAGCGCTTCGTCCTTTCCGCGATCCGGCTGGAGTCCTTGATCGGAAGCTATCTGACTTGATTGCTCGTGCTAGTCGCAAGGGGCAATCTGCCGCGAGTGGCAGCACTTCTGTAGTTCCTTAGGATAGACTTTATGTAGCTTGCTCTTTTGATGTAATGAACCTTGGGATGTATTCCCGTATTCTGCCTTTAATCGAAATGTTCTTTTGATATCTGAGATGTGATTTCTTCCGATTGATTGTCATGAGTTCCTCCCGATGGGAGTAGCCCCCGAGCACCTGTCGAATAGGTGGTTTATTTCCTGAGTGGGGTGTCTTGAATTCTTCCTTAACTTTTCTTATCTTCTTCCAGGTAACAGGTGTTGTCGCGGAGTCTTCGAGTGGATCTGCCGCACGAGCAGATCCCCTTGTTGCTGCTGTTGGTACATTTGCCGGCTTCCGTGATCGTGTCGCGGATGGTGAGTGCAAGCTGAAAGCTTTGCGTGGAGTGGCTGATGTAGCCAAGTCTAAACAAAAACTTGCGGCTGAACGTGAACAATTTGTGATGGAAGAGTTGGCAGTTGTTGCCAAGGATATGCTTTGTAAGCACTTCATCCCCCTAGCATTTTGTTTGACTGTATCTTGTTTTCTTTTTTAACTCTCTGTAGCTTTGTTTGTAGTTGTTCAGCCTGCCGAACGGTGTGAAAAACATTGGGTGGATAACCATATTCTTCACGAAGCCGGTAGTTCAAAACCACATGCAAACAACTTCTGGTCCGACCGCAGTCGTGGCTTTGTGCTGGCTACTTTCAAGTATCGTGTGGGCCAGGCGAAGATACTCGGTGATCGTTGTCACGAGGCCCTGATAGCTTTGAATCACGCTTTCTATCCGCTGGAGAGAGGTCCAGAAGACTTGAGCCAGGTACTCAGAACTTCCGGTCGAGTAGGTGAAATTCGCGAGTGCGTCCGCCAACAGCTGATCTGCGGGGCCTTAGTAGCACTCGCTTTTGTCTGATTATGGCATCCTGAGGTCAATTTCAAATCTGTGGCCACGCTCCCAAATGCTCCAGTCGATATGACCTCTCATTATACAGTCATTCGTCCCGCAGCAGAGGAGATTATCCGACTGACTTCTGAAGAGGTTAATCGAGTGTTAGCTGAGGAAACTGCTCGTCGCCATATGTAATTGTAGGATGTATGTATCCTGTTATTTTTGTATAGTTGTCTTGAAACTTTATAAAGTGCCAACCTTGTTTGTACTTTTGTATTTGTAAATGATGCTAAGTTAGGCGTATCCCCCGTGTGTTTGGGGTGTATACCTGTTATTTAGCGTGTAAAGATCAATAACCTGAGAAACTATGGTTGAGAAACCATGTATTTTATTAATATGACTGAGAAACCATGTATTTTCTTCGAGCTACAGGATGGCTAGTATAGCCTTATTTTCGCGAATAGAATAATCCTAAGGATAGAATTTGCGGAGGTGCGCAACATTCCATGGATTGAAGTAGATGCCACCGGTCTCGGGGTTCTTCAGTCGATAAGCGCCACCTGGGATAACTTCATGTATTATGAAGGGTCCTTCCCACGGTGGCTCGAGCTTGCGTCCTTCCTTCTGTTTGAGCCGCAGCACCAAATCTCCTACCACGAAAGCTCTGTGGCGTATACGGCGGCTATGGTAGTTGCATAGAGACTGTTGATATACCGCGGATCTTGCGAGTGCAATATTGCGTATCTCGTCGAGTGCATCCACGTCTTCCGCGAGTGCCCTGTTAGAGGTTTCTTCGCTGTAAGCGACGACTCGTGGGGCGCTGAACTTGACATCTTCGGGAAAGACTGCTTCAGCTCCGTATATCATGAAAAATGGCGTGTAGTTTGTTGATCGATTCGGGGTCGTGCGGAGGCTCCACAGTACGGAGGGTAACTCCTCTGCCCAGTGCCCTGCCGCTGGGTGCAGACGATCGAGTAGTAGTTTCCTTATTCCAGCTGAGACCAATCCGTTGGATCGCTCGACTTGACCGCTAGTTTGCGGGTGAGCCACAGAGGCAAAACTGAGGGTGATTCCATTCTCCTCACAGAACTGCTCTGTTTCCTTTGCTGTGAAATTGCTTCCATTGTTAGTGATGATGTTGTGTGGTATCCCAAATCTGCACACTATGGATTCGAGGAATTTTACGACGCATTGAGCGCTGGCCGAGGTGACTGGCATGGCTTCAATCCACTTTGTAAATTTATCGACTGCAACGAGCAAGTGCGTGTATCCTCCAGGTGTTGATTTTCTCAGTGGCCCTACCATGTCTAGCCCCAATTATGCAAAGGGCCAGACGATTGGGATCATGTGAAGCTCAGTAGCAGGGGCGTGCGGCTTGGGCGCGGATCTTTGACATGCGTTGCATTTGTCGACTAGGTCTTTGGCGTCCCTGGCCGCAGTGAGCCAGTAGAATCCTGCTGGAAAAGCTTTACCCACGATTGCCTTCCAGCTAGCATGGTGTCCGCAATCTCCTTGGTGTATATCTCGCAGTAGTTCCATGCCGTCCTCGGGTGCTATGCATCTCTGCAATATTCCTGATATGCTCTGTTTATATAGCTCTCCATTGAGTACTCGAAAAGCTTTGCTGCGTCGTACTATCTGTCGAGCCTCGCGAACATCTGCTGGGAGCTGCTTGTTGGACAAGTAGTCAAGGTATTTCTGCGTCCAGACTGGTTCGACCAGAAAAACTTGTCTCGAAATGTTGTGGGTGAGCTCAATCATAGCAATTTGCGGGCTGACCTCTGTCTCCAATGTTGCGGGTGCTTCTGCTGATTTTTTGACCTTGACTGAGCGCTTGATCATTCTCTCGAAGTATATTTCAGGCGGTATGGGTGTGTTGGTAGAACCCATGTTTGCCAATTTATCTGCCTCTTCGTTGCTGGATCGCGCAATGTGCTTTAGTTCGCACCCTTGGAAACTTCCTTCGAGTAGGTTGTACATATCTCGATAAGCAACCATGGTTTCTGCAATGCCGTCACACTCTTTCATTGTCTGCTATACTATGAGGTTTGAATCTCCATAGATCATTAGTCGGGTGGCTCCACAGGCAATCCCCATCTTCATGCCGTGGAGGAGGCCCTCGTATTCTGCGTCATTGTTGGATGCCGGGTCGTCGGGTGGAAAATCTAATCGCAGGACGTACTGCAACTTGTCACCTCTGGGGGATATCAGGACTACCCCGGCTCCAGCTCCTTCGTTTCTCTTCGACCCATCGAAATACATTATCCAGTTGCTTGTATACTCTGGAGGGCCTAGCGTTTGTAGTTCTGTCCACTCGCTTAGGAATTCCACGAGTACTTGTGATTTGATACATTTGCGACCCGCATATATGATGTCCCAGGCGCCGAGCTCGATACTCCACTTCGCAATTCTTCCGGATGCCATTGGGTTATTCATGATAGTACCCAGTGATGCGTCGTTTACCAACGTGAAGGTGTGTTCCTGGAAGTAATGCTTGAGTTTTTGGGCTGTGAGCACCACACCGTACGCGATCTTCTGATAATGGGGATATCGCTGTTTGCAGGGCGAAAGCACCTCGCTGATATAATATATTGTCCTTTGGATGCCATACGCCTTGCCGTCTTCCGGCCGCTCGACAACAATTGCTGTGCTGATGACTTGATTTGTTGCGGCTAGATACAGATACGGTGTTGCCAGGATGCGCCTGCTCTGCAATGCTCGTCTGCGTATGCTTTCTGTGCTTCGAGTGTCCACTCGAACTTATCCGTTTTCTTCAGTAGCTTGTAGAAAGGCAATGATTTCTTGCCTAGCCTCGCAATGAATCTGCTTAGGGCGGCTAGTCGTCCTGCGAGTTGCTGCACACCGTGGAGATTGGTTGGCTCCTTCATTGTCAGGATTGCTTGGATTTTCTCCGATTTGGCTTCAGTTCCTCGAGCAGAGACCAGGTACCCGAGAAGTTGTCCCGCAGGGACGCCAAAGACGCACTCGGTAAGGTTAAGCTTGATTCGGTATGCGTTTAGCGCGTCGAATGTTTCTCTGATATCATCGAGGAGCGTATCCTCTACTCGAGTCTTGATGACAATGTCGTCAACGTACACTTGTACGTTCTTGCCAATGAGCTTGGCGAGGCATTTTGCATGCAGCGCTGATATGTTGCGCCTGCGTTCTTTAGCCCGAAGGGCATCGTCGTGTAGCAGTAAACACCGTGGGGTGTGATAAACGCTGTTTTTTCCTCGTCCTCCTTTTTCATCCTGATATTATTATAGCCTGAATAGGCGTCCAAGAAGGAGAGACGTTGGCAGCCTGCAGTAGAGTCCACGATCTGGTCGATCCGTGGTAGGGGAAAGTTATCCTTGGGGCAGTGCTTATTCAACGACGTGTAGTCGATGCACACACGAAGGATGTCTGTATTCTTTTTCGGGACCAGCACCGGGTTTGCTAACCAGGTGGAATTCTTTATCTCGCGGATGAACTTTGATGCGAGTAGTATGTTTACTTCTTCTCCGAGCGCTTTTTGTTTGGGCTCTGAGAACCTTCGGGTGGTCTGCTTGATAGGCATGGCGTCTTTGAAGACTTCGAGTGAGTGCTCGGCGAACTCCCTGGGTATCCCTGGCATATCTGAAGGCTGCCAGGCGAAAATTTCCCATTACTCAAGGAGGAGTTCGACGAGCGCGCCTTCCTATGCTGGCAAGAGGGTGGTCGACACCATCGCCGTCTTCGCAGAATCCGTCGGGTGCACTTGATGCTTGCAGGTACCGCTATTTGTGTTGAACTTGAGCTCTGGGGCGTTCTTCTTTGTGAGAGGCATCACAGAGTGATCCGTGGTTTTTGCTATCTCTTCCAGTTCTTCCTGCATCCCGAAGGATTTGGCGATCTCGTTGAACTCGATGTCGCATTTATTGGACTTTTGGAAATATCTGTCAATGGTGATTGTACCATGTTCCCCAGGCAGCTTAAGCTTCAGGTATGCATAGTGCGGTACTGCCATGAACCTGGCGAACGCTGTTCGACCAAGAATGGCATGGTACTTTGAGGGCCAGTGGACTACTTCGAAGTCAATAAATTCTCGCCTGTAATTGCTCCGGTTGCCTAGCACCACCTCCAGATTGATTGTTCCGAGTGGGCGGATCGCTTTTCGTGGAACTATCCCGTGGAAGGATGTCTCTGATTCCGCGAGTCCATCTAAATTCCTGTTCATACGACAGAGTGTGTCTGCGTAGATGATGTTGATGCCGCTGCCCCCCGTCCATGAACACGCGAGCCAGCTCGTAGTTGCCGATTTGCGCTTGTATGACTAGCGCGGCGTGTCCTGGTCGATAGACTCGTGGGGGGTGGTCTTCTTTAGAGAAAGTTATTGGTTGATCCGCCATCTTCAGGTACTTGGGCTTCATAGGTGGGGCTTGCACAGCCATGCATATTTGTCGTGTGTTCGTCTTTTGAACCATGCGTGATGGACATACTTTTTGTATCATGCCTAAGAGTCCCGCTGGGTTCGGGTATCCATTGGCTCCCTGGTTTGGGGCGGGTGGCGCTGGTAGCGCAGCTAGCACCGTGTTTTGATTTCCTGCTGGGGGCAGGGCTTGCGGCTGGTGAAATCCTTGAGCTCCTCCTCCAAGGAGCTGCGGGTAGCCCTGATTGATTGCTGCTCTATTTTTCTTCGAGAAGGCCTCGTGGATATCAAGGAATTTTCGGCAATCCTTGAGAAGGTGTGTTGCCTTAGTTTTGCCGGTGCGCTTATCTGTAAATAGATGTAGCGTGCAGTAACCGTCGAGGTCCTCCTCGGGGTTTTTGTCCTCTGGTTTTGGCTTCCACTCGCGATTTCTGCGATATCCACTGTCGCGATTTCTTGTGAACTCTGGTGCCACCAGTTCTTCTCGATCACCGCGGTCGTAATGCTTTCTCCTTTTCTTTCGACTATGGCGATCGTCTTCGCGTGCTGGTGATGAGGCTTTCTCATTGCGCATCGCGTCTTCGCCGTTTGCCCATCTGTCGGCTATGGCCATCAGTTTCCCATGGTTTTCGGTGCAAGTCGTCCCAGTTCCTCTCTGAAGGAGGTTCGCCGTGCTCCTTTGGCGAATGCTTCAACCGCGACTTCTTCTGATATGTTTCCCGCTGTGTTCCTGAGTGTGGTCCATCGCTGAATATATTCGCGAGTAGACTCGCCACTTTTCTGCTTGCAAGCTCGTAGCTCCTCGATGGTCGCCGGTCATTTGTATGTTGCTTGGAAATTTTTGCAGAAATCGAGGTTTAGATCGTTCCAAGATATGTAGCATGCCCTCGGCCTTCCTTCGAGCCAGCTGCGCGCAGCGCCGACTAGATGTAGGTTAAGGTACTGCATAGCCGTGTTTTTGTTTCCACGTTGGCATTTTACAGCCGTGAGGTAATCTGACAACCAGGCTTGTGGCTCTTGCGAACCATCTTATTTCTGCACTTCGGTGGATAGCTTAAATCTCTTGGTTAGCGGTGCCTCGCAGATGCTGCGGGCAAAGCATAAGGCTCCGCAGACTTCGTCGAAAGAGGACGTAGATGGGGAACGCGCGCGGTTCCTGGCCGCTCGACCTTTATCAACCTTGCGCTGGGCGATGTCTGATCGCGCGTTGTACCCGGGTTCATCGCGGTTGACGTCTCCCCTCGGCTTCTTGCTGCGATGTCGCGAGCGGCTACTGTGTCGCTGCGGGCTGCGGTCTCGATCCCTCCGCGGGCTGCGGTCTCGATCTCTCCGCGGGTTGCTATCTCGACCTCTTCACGGGCTGCGGCTACGGTCTCGATCCCTCGGGCTGCTATCGCTGCCACTCAGGCTATCTCCACGTCGTCGTACTTCTTTCGCTCGTGCGCGACGAGGTGATTTTTCCTTGCCAGGTGATGTGCCCCTGTGTCCACGGGGTGCTTCCTTGTCCTTTTGTGCGGTTGCTTTCCTGCGATCGTAGGAGGCGAGTTTTGCGGCTGCCATGCCTAATCCTTTCTGCACTTGCTTGTATTGTTCTGCACGGGGGTCGTTTTCCCATGGTTGATTTATTTGCATGTAGGTGGTTGCGGCTAGTACCGCGGCTGCAGGAGTTTGCGGATGGATGTTTCCATCCTCGTCGACACGCATGAGTGATTTGCTGATTCCGCTCAAGGACTCGCCATCCATGGTCGCGGTTTTTGAGACATATCCTTTCTTCGCAGGGCGATTCCCGACAGAAGATGTCATGGATAGTGCGGCTCGGCGCTGGCTTGACGCATCCGCCAGTTTCTTTCGCTCGGCTAGGTCTATCCGAGCTTCCTTTATTGCAGTAGCCCCTTTCACTAGATGATAGTGGTAGGCGGTCATGTCTTCGTGAGGAGCTCCGGGTTCCAGTGGCGTGCTTGTGCGGATGACCTCCTTTGCTCGATCCCAAGCAGCTCGTGAGACGCCAATGGCAGCGCGTTCCCTTGCGTTGTTTTTAGTTTCTTCGGGTGGGACCCCTGATCCTGCCATGCAGACCTGAGCTAGATATGGCTCGCGAGTCCTAGGCGCAGTTAGGCAGGCTTTCCTGACCCGAGAAGGTTCCTCTGTAGAGAGGGTATGGAAGTTGCCGGTGTTGAGGCGGACAGATTCGCCGATTTTCGCCAAGTCGCGATCCGCTTAGCGAGATCGTGAGTCGACAACTTCTGGGCTAGAGATTGACCCAGATTCCGATCCTCCGAGATCGGTTTTCTCGGGGAAGTGTAGAATTCCGTCTTTGTTGGTGTAGAATTGGAAGCTTCCGAACGTCAGCGTGATGCTCTTTTCCAAGTCGCTGAATACCGGGTGCGATTCCGGCGAGTGAGGGGCGACGATGACCGACCCGATTCGGATCGGATTGGTTGGAGTCGAAGTCCTAGGGTTCCAGCGTGAGTTAGTTGTCGATGAAGCCGAAGATGCCGGAGATCCAGCGCCCGCCGTTCCCATAGACAGCGCCAATTGTCGAATCTGCTTCTCAACAAGTCCCTCGGGTGAACCCATATGGTTTCGATTAGGAGAACGTGTAGGCGCTGGTGACAATCGTCGGCTAGACAGGGGGCACGATTTACCCAGGTTCGGGGCCCTCGTAGAGGTAAAAACCTTACTCCTGCCTCTGTCGATCTGTATTAACAAGTAGATCGGTTACAATGGGGGGTCGCTCAAGTCGAGAGTATGATCTCGATCTCAAGGCTTGGTGGTGCGGTATTGCTTGGTCCTCCTCCTGGTGGTTCTCCTGGCCTTATATAGGTGGCCAGGTCTCAAACCGTACCCGGGGAGGACTCAAACCCTAACCTAGAGTCGGTTACAAGTTTCCTAATTTGACCCGCAAGGCCTTGCGGGTGGGCTTCAATTGGGCCTTCTAGAATAGTCCATGACACCTCCTTTGGAGTTTGGGTCATGGGCCTGAGACCGGGTAGACTCATCCGACAGGCCTAGGATCCATCCCTTCGTCATCGGGAGAAATTCATGTCGCCTCGACACCGACGCGGCGACGCCTACGGGTGTGGCCTTCCTTCCTGAAGGGCGCCGGGTGTACCCATGCCACCACCCCCGTGGAGTACCGGGGGAAACCTTAGAACGGGCACCAGGATAACCCTCGGACCGGTCGGGCAGCAGCGCCGTCGTCGTCGCTCACCTTCTTGGAGGTGTTGCTTGGTATGCGACGTTTCGGAGTGCAAGGAGCGTGGTAGAACTTCTCCGGAGGGCGCAGCGGTGGAGAGTCACCTTCGTTTTCGTTGCTCCGCCATTGTCGGCGTTTTTTCTTTTCCTTTTTGTTTGTTTTTTTCTTTTGGGCATACCTTGTGTTGTTTGCCCCAAAGAGCTCTGTGTATTGGTAGGTTGCTATATTAATATAGCAGGGCGAAAGCCTGCTTCGTGATAAAGTGACATCTAAGATTTCTTTATGATTTTTTTGAAATTTACAAATGCCGCTTTTGGATTTTTCAAGAAACATGCTCCCTAGAGCCCGAGCTCCAGAACACGGCACTCGGACAAGAAGTTTTCCAGGACAAAGAAACCAGTTAGAGCATGTCTAACAGACCCCTTATGTTTTCGCCCCCTAAAACGCGTGTAGAGGGCCCTGTATGCACTTTTCGCCGGCCGAAAACTAGTGCGAGCTAGCAGACCCCGTACCCCCACCCCGTAAAACAGAATATTCTGTTTTACGGGGTGGGGGTACGGGGTCTGCGAGCTCGCACTAGTTTTCGGCCCCCCAAAAACAGGGTTTTGCAGGGTTTTGCACAACTACACAAGCATATCAAACATGGCAGATTCAAGATATGCGATGCATAATCCATAGTTTTACATCACAAATAGATCAACAAGTTCATATGTCATGTTCTAGGCATAGAGGTTCCCAAAAGTACTGCCACCACCAACGCGATCCACATCAATCTCGGAGCCCACCGTCGGCACCACCACTCACCGAAGTTGAAGCACCAAGGTTGGTTGCCTCGCGAGCTTGACGCGCCTGCAACTTCCTCGCCATGATCTCGGCCTTGCTCTCTTTCCACCACAGCAGCTGATCGTCGTCCATGTCCTTGGTGTTCATCATCATGATCTCCTTCTCCTCGGCCAAGAGCTCCTTCATGGCTTTGGTTTGTTTGAGAGCCAACATCTGGGCATCCAACTCGGCCTTGCGCATAGCCTCCTCTCTTTTTGCAGCCACCTTGGCAAGCTTGACCTCCTTTTTCTTCTCGGTGATGAGGACCTTGGTCTCCAATGTCTTGAATGCTATTTCCTCCTTTGCCCTAATGTGCTGATCCATCTTGTCCTTGAAGCTAGCTGCCTCGGCTTCTAGCCTCTGCCTCTCCTTCGCCTTCTTGGTGCCCTCGGGCTTGCCTACGTTGCGACCACTCATGTCTTCCTCTTCATCATCCATGTTGAGCATTGCCTCCTTCTTGCACTTTGGTTCTTCGTCCCTCAACTTCCACTTGGGAAGGTGTTGGAGCAAATTGAAGCAATGCTCAAACTGAAATTCCTTGTTCTTGGAGGCGGCCATGTCTTTGTACCGCAATTGAGCATACTTGGGCTGCACAACAACAATGTAGTGTGATGTTTACACAAGAACACATAGTTTGCACAAGAAATCTGTTACAAAACTTACGTAGTCCGATGCCACACATCCACTTGGTGGATTATCCGCCACTTGGTCCATGGCAGCGCTCCAACGAGAACAAGATGGCTTGATCGTGTTCCACCGGCCTTCAAGGGAGCGGTAGGATCGATCCGCCAAACTCTTCGTGCGAGGCTTGAGCTTGTGGTAAAGATCCTCAATGCGTTGCCAATAGCGCTTGCCGGTTTGATCGGTGCCGGTGGCAGCATCCATGGACACTTTGCCCCACGCACGGACCAATGTGACATCTTCAATCTCGGTGTAGTTGGGCTGCTTCCCCGGTTTGCTCCGCCGCGCAGCAGCCGCGTCCACCTCAACCACGTCGTCGTCCACCTCTTCGTCGGCCTCTTCATCCTCGGCATAGTCAGCGTACTCGTCGTCGAACGCACCAATGCCCGCATCCAAATCCACCGCAGAATCATTGAGCATGTCCATGTAGGATGTCGCAACGGCCGGCGCGGGCACTTCGTCGAGCACCTCGCGGGCACCAGCCGGCGGCGGCGTGGGCACCTGCGTGGGAGCAGGCGGAACGGCCGGCGACGGAACCTCGCCGAGCACCTGCGTGGGCGGAACGTCCGCTGCAGGCGTCGCGGCCTTCTTCACCTTTGGCGGCCGCCCCCTCGTCGCGAATGACTTCACCCGGCCCCCTTTGGCGGGAGCAGTAGTGGTCGCCGCCGCCGTCGCTACCGCAGGCCCCGGCGGTGTGTCGAAGAAGAGCTTCGGGATCCTCTTCCTCTTCATCGGCATGGTGGCGGAGATGATGGCCGCGACATCGGCGGAGGTCGTCTGACCACCCACGACGTCGACGGTGGCAGTATTCACCACCTCAGACATGGGTGGCGCGTCGTTGGTGGTCGGAGGGGCTTGTGAGGAGTCCATGGCGGCGAGATCTGGCGACGCGGTGGCCGGGGAGGGCGAGGAGGCGGAGTTCCGGCGGCGGCGGCGGCGGTTGGGAGGTTCGCGCGCAGTTGGGGAAAAGATGAGGGGTTGGCCCTCTACATCTCCTCCCGACCCGCACATGTAGGGGTCGACGGGCCGCCCCCTACCGAAACTTGTAAAAATTCGTCGGGGGTGGTCCATTTAGGGGGTCTGCTAGATGGCCGGGTAGAGCCCAAACCCGTATATCAGCAGTTATTATACGGGTTTGGGCCATTTAGGGGGTCTGTTAGACATGCTCTTACATGCTGAGGTAACTAATCGAGGTAAAGGGGAAAACTAGTTCTTCGGTTTGCCTTTTATAATTTTTCTTTCTAGAAAATCATTTTGAAAACTTTCATCGTCTCAAATATCTTGAAAATATAGACTATTTTCCTTTGTCGTAGACGAGGACATTTGAGGTAATTCTACGATTTTAAAAAATGTTGGGTATATAATTTTTTTTTGCCAATATAAATGACCTTGAGATGGCCTACAGCTTGAAGCAGAGACGCGAAGCTAATATGGCTGCTGGTTTCAGAAAGCCAAGGACAACAAGTTAAACATGAAGACTAAATCAACATCCACTTTGTAGTTAGCATGGTTGTGGAATCACTAGTACAATCTAATAACCAGTTGAAACCATTGCTATTAAAGGTCAAGCACCAAAATCTACTACTCCACTGCTCCCTCCGTCTTTAAAAAAGACAGGAGTACAAGATACATCCATTTGAGCGATACTTTTAGGATACTTATTTTGGAACGTAGAGAGTACAATTTCAGTGCTCAATAAACGTAAAAAATAACCATGAGGTGTATCACATTATTTGTAGAATATATGCCAGCTTCTGATTACTCCACCCCAGATTTCACAAGCATTTCAGAAAACAAAATTCTAGAGATTAACTGCATATTAGAGAATTGCTCAAGTCCCAAGTGCATTTTAATCACCCAAGAAAGCAAGCATACGGACCATTCATATTCGACTTACTAAACTTTATCAACTAGTACGATCCTAACAAAAAAAAAGGTAGGAACTGCACATTGTCCACTGCACATAAATGCAAATTGCAAAAATACACCAATTTGCCAAACGATGCAGAGCTTCACACAACCTGGTGAGCTACAGATTCCACACGTGTACATGATATATTTGATCCAAACATGAAAATCTCCTTTGTACACGAGAAATTTGATAACGCCAGTACCGAATTTATCGAACACACACTTGCAGCTACTCCCTCCGTTCCAAAATACTGTACTTGATTTACATTTGTCTAAATATAGATGTATTTAGACATATTTTAGTGTGTACATACATCTATATTTTAACAGATGGAAGTCAAGTAATTTGGGACGGAGGGAGTAACATTCGTGCTGTGCAATTGGTCAGTGTGCAGATACAGAACCTGGACCAATCTTCTGAATCAGTTGAGACGGACACAGCAAACACAGTCCTCAAAGAACCACAGCAAGGCATTTTTTAAGAAGAAAAGAGAAAGGGAAAACCATCATTAAGAAGGATCAATTGTAAACTGTATTTTGCATCTTAAAAGAACACAGAAAAGGTAGATCACTATGAGTTTTTGATAAACACATTTAAATGGCATCCAATTTCTATCCTGGTCTTGGAACAAACCGAGGCCATTTCCACAGTTACTGATGATGAACAGAATTAGCACAACATATCAGGAAATGCAAATTTAGCCAGGGACACCATGAAAGGCAGTCCAACCTATTACTGGGCATTATGAACGGAGCAACCAATTGAACAGCTAAATTGAAATTGATTTAGTTCAACAGAGAACACCAAGGCATCAGCTCATCCAAAAATATTCCGATCATTCAAGCAGAAGTGTAATCGATAACGAAACAACAACCACGCGGTGTCATCAAAACTAATCACATCATTCAGTGCCCACTGGTGTCACTCACCATGGCAAGCGGCATGAAGCCGTCGCTAAGCACCACCGCGGAGGCGGGCGATGGCCTCGCGGATCCTGATGCTCACGCGCATCGCGGGCATGGAGACGGAGGTAGCGTCGGACCGGGCTGGCATGTTGTCGCCTGACCGAGTTGGAGTTGGCACGTTGTCGTCGTGGCAGTGGCGGGAGTGCGAGCAGTCGAAGCAGGAGTACTGTGAGAGCGGTTGCAAGACGGTGCGGAGGCCATGGACGATGTAGCGGCCGTCGTTGTAGACCTCGGGTTGGGAAATCTCGACGCCTTCAACGAAGAGCCTGGCGTAGTGGATGGAGAACGTGCCCCTCACGGTGCCGATGTTGAGGCAGAGGTTGAGGGCGGCCGACGGAATCTTGATCGTGGGGGTGGCGGTGAGCTCGGAGTACGGGTAGTAGCCCAAGGCGATGTGCTCCAGGAGGACGCGGCGGCGCGAGCACGTGGAGCACCTCTGGAGGGCGATGTCGGGAGCCGCAAAGATGGTGAGCGGCCCGTGCCACGTCGAGAGCGGCTGTAGGTTGGGGTAGAGCGTCGCCGCCGATGCCATCTCGTTGTAGCCCAGCGCCACAAGCACCCTCGCCAGAGGCAGCAGCCCCTCTTCGCTGCCTAAGGCTACTGCCTTCGCGACGCCGGCTTGGATGGGAGGCGGAGAGCTCGCTAATGCCGCCGCGGTCCGCTGGTCGGTGAGCCGAGGAAGCGTCGTCGTTGCCGTGGCCGAGGTCGGTAAGGCGAGGGTTGGAGCAGAGGCGGTCCCTTCCGAGGCCGAGTCCTCCTGCTGCCGCGTATGTGCCTGGGTGGTCAGATCCGGCGAAGCGGTGAGTGGAGGCGGCGTTGGGGTTGCTTGGGCTGGCCTGAACTGTGCAGGATGGTTCCCGGCCATGGCTTCCTCGCGGGGAGTAGGTTGGCCCTCGACGGTGAAGCGGTCGAGGACGAGCGTCGACTGGCTCTGGCCCATCCCGGGGTGGTTTTGGTGCAGGGAGGTGGTGGCGCTGGGGACGGGGTGGAAGTGGACGGTGGCCGTGCTCGCCGGGGAAGGGTGGCGGCGGAGGGGCGCGGAGGTGGGCTCCGGTGGGAGCTGATCGTGGGAAGCAGAGGCGGCGAATAGGGGTACCATGGCGATGAGGACGAGGACGAGGAGAGGTAGGCGGTAGAGAGCCATGGCCGTGAACCGGATGTACGAGTACGGGTTGGGGCCTTCGGAAAAATGGATTGGGGCGAGGGGCCTATGTAGCCGGAGGCTGGAGCGGAAGGGGACTATGGGAGCAACGCCGTTTGTGACGGTCGTTTGCTTGTGGAGTGAAGTCAGCCGGAAGGACCACCGTTGCCCGTAGGATTGTTCCGCAAGCTGATCAAAATAAAATTATTTGCCCATCGATCTTCTTTATATCACGATATTTATGCGCTTTTTTTTATTTTAGCACAAAAATACAATTAGAAACACAATAACAACTTGGAGTCAATCTTGCAAAATGGCTTACCTTCTTAATGAAGATGTGTGCACATAATTAAAAAGTTGAGCTGGTTGTGCTTGCAAGTAAATAGACCTTAATCTCATGCTTACATGTATTCCTGATTATAACCTTTCTGTTTACTGATAAACTACATAACTAAACTATCATGAAGTAAAAAAAAACTAAACTGCCATATTTTGTTTGCGAGAAGTGATCGGCGGAGTGTTGAGGCGTTGCACCAAACTCTGAACCTCTATTGTGAGGGTTCAGGCAGAAGATTAACTTGGATAAATCCTCGATTTTCTTTGGCTCCGGGTGCCCTGATGATATTAAGGAGACGGTGAAACAATAGCTTGGGGTTTCAAATGAAGCCCTCCAAGACTCCTACCTCGGTATGCCTACTGAAGTTGGACGCTCCACCATATTGGTATTTCGTTACCTCTATGATCGGATGTGGAAGCGGGTCAATGGTCTTTCGGATAAGCCACTGTCTAGAGCCGGAAATGAAGTGATGCTCAAAGCTGTGATACAGGCGATTCCGACGTCTTTATATAAAAAAAAGGCGATTCCGGCGTATATGATGAGTTGCTTTCAACTACCTGTTGGCGTTGTCAAAGTACGTAGCGGAACCGTACCTCGTTAGAGGCCGGGGTTCGTGTTAATATAGGGAAGGAAGAGCCCCTGCCTTGGCGTACAAGCTACGTGTTTATATCGTCGGTATACTATACCGTACAGTATACAATCACCTGGATATTACATGTTTAACAACCTCCCTTAATCTAAACTTGAAGCAAGGTTTAGATTACGCCTAAACTCATGTAACTTTCTAACTGGAAGAGCTTTGGTGAAACCATCTCCAATCTGACCTTTGCTTGAAATAAATCTGATATCTAGTCTCTTGTTCGCCACATGTACACACACAAAATGAAAATCAATCTCAATGTGCTTAGTACGTGCATGTAATATTGGATTTGTTGAAAGATATGTTGCAACCAAGTTATCACATCATAGACATGGCTTCTCTTACAATTTAACACCAAGCTCACCAAGTAGTGATTCTACCCAAATCAATCTTGCTGTGGCATTAGTTAAAGTTTTATATTCTGCTTCTGTACTTGAAAGAGAGACTTGAAAGTGCATTTCGTTTTCCCAGTGTTTTGTGTGTTAGTTAACAATACTAAGTACATTATTTATCGAGGTGTTTAGTGTGCAGGTGTTATACTTAACATCGGCATCGATCACCGAAAAGTCGGTGAAGTTTGGCCTGAGGTTTTTGGGACAGAACTCAACCGGATTATTCGGACCGGATTATTCATCCTGGACCGGATATTCCGGTTGCTGAGAAAGGAGCACAAAAATGGCTAAGGACTGAGAGTTTCGCATACTGGAGTCAACCGGATTATTTGGTCCGGATTATTCATCCTGGACCGGATATTCCGGTTGCTGCGAAAAACTGCTAAGGACTGGAAGTTTTGCTCACAGAAGTGAACCGGATTATTCATCCTGGACCGAATATTCCGGTTGCTGCGAAAAATGGCTAAGGACTGAGAGTTTCGCATACTGGAGTCAACAGGATTATTTGGTCCGGATTATTCATCCTGGACCGGATATTCCGGTTGCTGCGAAAAACTGCTAAGGACTGGAAGTTTTGCTCACAGAAGTGAACCGGATTATTCGGACCGGATTATTCATCCTGGACCGGATATTCCGGTTGCTGCGAAAAATGGCTAAGGACTGGAAGCTTGGAGCTACTGGAATCAACCGGATTATTCGTACCGGATATTTCATATCTGTACCGGATATTCCGGTTGCTGCGAAAAATGGCTAAGGACTGGAAGCTTGGAGCTACTGGAGTCAACCGGATTATTTGTACCGGATATTTCATATCTATACCGGATATTCCGGTTGCAGTTGAAGAAGTGGAAAAATGGCTAAGGACTAGAAGATTTGCGTACTGGCATCTACCGGATTATTTGTACCGGATTATTTCAGATCAACCGGATAATCCGGTCCAGCACTGCAGATCTGCGTGGAGCAAACTGACCGGATATTCCGGTCCAAACTTGGACCGGATATTCCGGTACCTTTTTTCCTGCACAACGACTAGTTGTGAGGAGGGACTATAAATACCCCTCCTCTTCTTCCTCAAGATCTAGTTCTTCCCCTTAGCATTTATGAGCATTTAAGAACTCACCAAATCCCTCATAACTCCCAATCCCTCCACCCAATCTTGAAGATCTTTGGAGGATTGAAGGAGAAGGCCCCGATCTACATCTTCACCGAGCCGTTCTTCATTTCCCCCTCTCTAGCTAGAGGGATCTTGCCTAGGGTTTCCTCTTGTGGAGAACCTAGGCATCTTGTTTCTTGTTGGTGATTCAAGAAGTGTTGGGAGCCCCCAATTAAGTTGTGGGTGTGTGCCCCAAGGTGTTTGTAAAGGATTTGATCCCCGCCTCAAAGGGGTTCTATAGTGGAAGGTGAACTAGGCCTTTGTGGCGAAGTTCATCGGAGAATAGGGTGAAGCCTTAGTGGCGTTGAGTAGGCCTTCGTGGCGAGCTCACACCCCTCCAACGAGACGTACTCCCCTAAAAAGGAGGAACTCGGAAATACATAGTGTCTCCGTGTGCTTCCATCGGTTACCTCGTTCCTCCCTCTCTTTACTTACTTGTACTTGTTGCATTGATTGCTAGTCTTGTCACATAGGTAAATTCATCACTAGTTGCACTATCTAGAGAATTTACCTTTCTTGTCAAGACTAAATTTGAGAAAAATTAAAATTTGCCGTAGCACCTATTCACCCCCCCAATTGGTATCAGAGCCTCGGCTCTTCTATCGGGCTTCACCGCCTAAGAGTTTAAGTATGGGTGATGAGGTAGATGACGCTCCGTCCGAAGGAAATGTGTCCATGAATGATCTCAATGCTTTGAGAGAATCATTGACCTCATCCATAGACACTAAATTTGAGGAGTTGCGTCTACTCATGACAACACTCCTCAAAGCCAAGGAACCGGAGGTGGTCGACTCATCCCCTCCGGAAACGGAGGGTGCCAAGAAAGGGGTTGATGGTGAACCACTTAAAACTGCTTCCGCCGAACAATCCGCTAAGAAGGGTGCGAGTGGAAAGGAAGGATATCATGCCGTTGAAGGCCAATATTCTCCCGATCCTCCCATCCCTTTTCCTCATATAATTCCTAGGGGAGATCCACCTAAAATTGATGCATATTCTTTTCGTGAATGGCAATACTACATGGAGACTCACTTGAACTCTTCTTGTATAGATCTTTGGAGAATCACTCGTGATGGATACAAGCCATATGATCCCAAGAATCTCACAAGAAGAGAGGTTGTAGATTGCCAACTCAATTACACCGCTTTATCCATCCTTCATCAAGCCGTGGGGCCCAATCACATGCCGCATCTTCAACACTTCTCCACCGCCAAAGATACATGGGATGCACTTGTCCTCATGTTTGTTGGGAATGAAAACATGCAAAGAAATCGCTATGACACCTTGACCAATGAGGCCGAAGGAATTTTCATGCGTGATGGAGAAGATCATGTTGACATGTATCGGAGGCTCAAATCTCTTGCCACCGCTTTCTCTAATGCGGGTGCAACACATATTGATGATGCTTGGATCAAGAGGAAGTTCATAATTGCTGTGATGCCTTTTGAGGGCACGGATATGAAGAGCATTCAAGGGAGACATGATTTCTCCACCATGACCTCTACCCAAGTCATGCAAGAATTGAGCTCCTACAAAGTACAAACCAAGAATGCTCTTGACAACCGTGCTAGGGCCATTGGGATGCATCAAGGAGCTTCCGTTGCTTTGAAGGCCAAGGTGTTGGCAAGAGAAGTTGAGAATGATGAAGATGGTGAAGAAGCATTGCCTCCATTGAAGGAACAAGAATATGATCCCGTCCTAAAGGATCTAATAGCTCTCACCGTGCAAAAGTTTTGGAACAATCCCCCAAAAGGCAAGAAGTTTGTTGAGGAGAAGACCAAGTCTCGTTATGGTAATGATGGGGCTCAAAAAGTGAGATCTTGCTTCAATTGCCAAGACAAGTACCACTTCATTGCGGAGTGCCCCTATGAGAATAGAGAGAACCATAGCGGCAAGCTCATCCGCAAGGACAAGTCCAAGGTTGAATACAAGAAACCTCATTTCAAGAAGAAACCATTCAACAAGAAGACCCCTACCAAGTTTGTGCTCTTGACTCAAGAGGAGTATGATTCCGGGAGTGATGAAGAAGAAGAAACCACAAGTGAAGTGGCCGCTCTAGCTATTGCTTCCACTCCATCTTCGTCATCTCTTTTTGAATCCCCCAATGAAAATCTTCCTCAACGCGATGCCAAGTGCTTCATGGCTAAGGCCACGGAGGTATCATCTTCTCCTAACTCTAAGACCCCTAGTGAACTAGAACATATTGCTTGTCTTAGAGAAGAAGAGGAAAGAGCCTCCTTGGACCGTTTTATGTCTAACATGCAAGGGGAGACCAAGAAGTACTTTGAGCATCTCATGAGGCAATTGGGAGAGGCCCAAGAGGCCCTTGAGAAGAAAGGTGAGATTGAGAGAAGGGATGCGGATGAAATTGCATCTCTCTCAATGACTCTTGAAGAAGAGCATGATGGTAGAGTTTCTCTAGAGGATGAACTTGAAACTATTGAAACTACTCATAATGAACTTGTCTCTAAAATCATTAAGGAACGTGATCTTGCTATTGCTAAATATAGAAAGGATAAAAGGATAAAGTAGAGTTTGGGGTTGGTCATGGTAAACTAACCGAGGAGTTTGAAAAGCTAACCATTGCCCACAAAGCTTTGGAAAGCCAACACTCATCCCTCAAAGAGTTGCATGAACAACTTCAAACTCAACTTACTCAATCTAACCATCCTAGCACTTCTACTTCTTCTTGTGATCATGCAAATATTATTGAAGAAAATGCTAGGTTGAAGGATGAGCTAGCAAGGCTCAAGGGCAAAAGCACTCAAGTTGAAAAGGTGGTGCTTGCCACCCCACAAGTGGTTGCCCCAAGCACTAATGCGGTCATTTCTAGACCACAAGTGAGTGCTCCAAGGCAACAAGTGGGCAAGCAAGGTCTTGGCTATGTAGCCAAGAAAAGGAACAAGAAGAAGAACAAACATGGTGGTTCGGGTGGTATTGTCATGAGGGACAACACTACTCGTAGCTCCTCTGCGGGAACTAACAACCCACACCATTTCTTATATGTTGATTATTATGGTGTTGTGCAAGCTAAATATGTTGGTCCTGTTGAGGGTTTTATTGACTACACTATATGGGTTCCAAAGACCCTTGTTGCTAACATGAAGGGACCCAACTCGGGTCCTAACTCTAGTCAATGATCTCTTGCAGGACTATGCTTCCGGTGGGACTAAATGGATTCTTGATAGTGGATGCACTAATCATATGACCGGAAGCAAAGAACTTGTGACGGAGTTGCGACCAAATGACATCCAAGCAACCGTCACTTATGGGGACTCGTCCAAGTCTAAGGTATCCGGGTTTGGCAAGGTTGTGGTGGCTCCCGATATCACTATCGTGAACGTCATGCTTGTCGAATCCCTTGGTTACAATTTACTTTCCGTCCGCTCTCTTAGTAAGATGGGGTTCTCCGTCTTCTTTGATGGTGATATTGTGGTCCTTTTGAGGAGCAAGACTCTTGACGTCGCTCACGTGGGACATGTTCAAAATGAGTTGTATGTGGTAGACTTTTCTAAGTCAACCAACACTCAAGCAATGTGTCTTTTCGGGAAGGCGGACTTGGGATGGTTATGGCATCGCCGGCTATCCCATGTCAACATGAGAACTTTGCAAAGTCTTCACAAAAGTGGCCTTATTGTTGGACTAAAAGAAAATGTTTCCTTTGCAAAGGATCGCGTTTGTAGGTCGTGTGTTGAAGGGAAGATGCATGAAATTGTGCACAAGGCCAAGACTATTATCTCATCAAAGAGGATCTTGGAGCTTCTTCATGTTGATCTCTTTGGTGCCGTGCCCGAGGCAAGTCTTGGCGGCAAGAAGTATTGCTTGGTGATTGTCGATGATTATTCAAGATACACTTGGGTTTATTTCTTCAAGTGCAAGAGTGAGACCCAACAAACCATCATCGACTTCTCCAACGAAGTGCAACGTCAACACAATGTGCAAATCATGGCTATTAGGAGTGATAATGGGTCGGAGTTCAAGAACTATACATTGAATGAATTTCTTAGTGAAGAAGGCATTCGTCACCAATACTCCGCCACTTACACTCCTCAACAAAATGGTGTTGCCGAAAGGAAGAATCGCACTCTCTTGGATATGGCAAGGACCATGTTGGCGGAGTACTCTTCTCCCCAGTATTTATGGGCCGAGGCCGTATCCACCGCATGCCACTCCTCCAACCGCCTCTACATCCGCAAAGGCTTGAGCAAGACCCCATATGAGATCCTCACCGGCAACAAGCCCAACGTATCCTACTTCCGTGTATTCGGTTGTAAGTGCTTTTATTTGATCAAGGGTATTAGGTTGTCGAAATTTCAATCCAAAACTATTGAGGGTATTTTTGTTGGTTACGGTGCCGAATCCCACACTTATAGAGTCTATGACAAAGCCTCACGGATTGTCATAGAATCTTGTAGTGTGGTGTTCGAGGAAAATGACGGCTCCCAAGTGGCGCAATTTCATGTTTCAAATGTAGATGTTGAAATGCCTCAAGAAGCCATAGGAAGGATGGGTGTGGGATTCTTCCGCCCCATCGAGGGACACCTTATGGTGACTCGAGAAGGACTATGCTCTACCCAAGTGGAGCCCTCCTCTACATTTTAAGATCAAGCCAAGGAGCCAACTACTACACCTAACCGAGAACATATTCAAGACCCTCCTCTCATTGATCAAGTGACTCCGCAAGTCGTACCCACTCCTCTCACTAATGCGAGTCAAGATCAAGGCCAAGATCAATCATCCTCTTCATCCTCTTCTCAAGTTGAAGCTAGTATTGAAGATATTGTTGATGACGATATTGATGATCAAGGCCATGTTGGTCAAGATGGGGACCCAAATGATCAAGATGATCAAGTGATTCCTCCTCGCAATAATGAGGAGATCGAAGCCCGTCGCATCAAAAGGATAAGAAGAGCTTTGAAGCAAATTGATGCCCAAGATGACAAGGTCTTGGAGGATGTTCAAACTAGAAGATCCACTAGGAGGCAATTGGCTCATTTTTGTGAGCATCAAGCTCATATCTCTATGGTGGAGCCTAAGAAAGTGTATGAAGCTCTTGAGGACTCCGATTGGGTTGAAGCTATGCATGATGAGCTCAATAACTTTGAGCGCAACAAAGTTTGGAGATTGGTTGAGAAACCCAAGGATTGCCACAATGTTATTGGCACCAAGTGGATTTTCAAGAACAAGCAAGATGAGAATGGCATTGTCATTAGGAACAAGGCAAGATTGGTCGCTCAAGGTTACACCCAAGTTGAAGGCATTGACTTTGATGAAACATATGCGCCCGTGGCTCGCCTTGAGTCCATCCGTATCCTCCTTGCTTATGCATCCTCACATAATTTCAAATTGCAACAAATGGATGTGAAAAGTGCTTTCTTGAATGGTCCACTAAAAGAGGAGGTATATGTTAAGCAACCTCCGGGGTTCGAGAATCTCAACTTTCCCAACCACGTTTACAAACTTGACAAGGCTCTCTATGGTCTCAAACAAGCACCTCGTGCTTGGTATGAGCACCTTAGGGAGTTGTTAGATGATCGTGGTTTCAAAGTTGGGAAGATTGACCCCACTCTCTTCACCAAGAGAGTAAAGGGAGAGCTTTTCATATGCCAACTCTATGTGGACGATATCATCTTTGGCTCAACTAAGCAAGCTTTCAATAATGAGTTCTCTAATCTTATGACTGACAGGTTCGAGATGTCTATGATGGGTGAGCTTAAATTCTTCCTTGGCTTTGAGATCAAGCAATTGGCTCGTGGGACTTTCATTTCTCAAGCCAAGTATACCCAAGATATGATCAAGAGGTTTAACTTCCAAGATGCTAAGATCAAGACATCTCCTATGCAAGTCAAGTGTCATCTCTCTCGTAATCCAAAAGGGAGTAAGGATGTGGACCAAAAGCTTTATCGTTCTATGATTGGTTCTTTGCTCTATATTTGTGCATCTAGGCCCGATATCGTTTTGAGTGTAGGTGTGTGTGCAAGGTATCAAGCGGCTCCTAAGGATTGCCATCTAATGGCGGTTCATAGGATCTTTCGTTATTTGGTTCATACCTCAAGATTTGGTTTGTGGTACCCAAAGGGGGCACAATTTTCTCTCAATGGATATACGGATTCCGATTGGGCGGGTGATCAAGATGATAGGAAGTCAACTTCCGGGGCTTGCCAATTTCTTGGTAGGTCCCTTGTAAGTTGGTCCTCGAAGAAACAAAATTGCATCTCTCTCTCCACCGCCGAAGCCGAATATGTTGCCGCCGCAAGTGCATGCACCCAATTGCTATGGATGAGGCAAACTCTCAAGGAATATGGAGTTCATTTGGACAAAGTACCTCTTCTATGTGACAATGAAAGTGCTGTCAAGATTGCATACAATCCGGTGCAACACACAAGGACGAAGCACATTGAGATTCGCCACCACTTCATCCGTGATCACGTGGCGAGAGGAGACATTGCACTAGGTTATGTGCCCACCAAGGACAATCTTGCGGATATTTTCACGAAGCCACTTGATGATGCAAGGTTCTTGTTCTTGAGGAATGAGCTAAATGTGATTGATTCAAGGAGCTTGACTTGACTATCTTGCGCACACCCCTATAGATGAAACGTGTTCGAGTTTAGATGTAGGCATGGACATAGGGGGAGTGTTATCCTAACACATTGGGTTCTCCCTCCCCCCATTATGCCCATAGCAAAAATTCATTGTGATCTCTCTTTTTCTAATGTTGAATTGTGAGCTTCAATGTTGAGTTTTGGCAATGCCCCCAAGATATATCTTCGCGGTTGCTTACCAAGAACTCTTACATGGTGGATTCGGCCACCAACCTCTTCATTTCGAAGAGTTGGATCTTAGTTGGGTTTTTTCTACTTGTCATTTCATTGCATTTCGTGTGTTTTTCCCGTCTAAGTGGTTCTTCCTAGGAAAATCCCACTCAATTGGTATTTTAGTTGGTTGTTTCTTGCTCTTGAGAGGGATAAGTACTAGTCTCAGTTTGTTAAATCTATCCTAAGCCTTTCTCTCAAAAAGCATTTCTTTTCTAAGCACTAGTGTCGTCCATTGAAAACGAGGAAATTTCGAATCAGGAGGCAGTCGGAATTTCCGGTTCAGTTTTGAACCGGAATATCCGGCTGTACCGGAATATCCGGTTCAAACTTGAACCGGAATATCCGGTTCGGCGCACTTCATAAAAACTGGAGCCCGACGGGGAGGGGCAGTTCTTGCCCTTTTCCCATCTGCTCCTCTCCACCAAATCGCCGCCGCCGTGATTCTTGGCCTCCCGGGCCGTTTCCTCCGCGAGATCTTGGAGCTTTGGCCCGGATCTTGTTCTCCTCGCGATTTGGAACGATTCTACCCGAGCATTTTTCTCCATGGATCCCGGTAATGTTCAAATCTCTTGAATCTTGGTGCTATAACCTTACCTTCCATGGATTTGCGTTTTTGTTGGCTATGCTTGGTAGAATTCGTTCCGGAGAGGCCCCCCTACATGCTAGAAACCATAGACTAGATTCCTTGTTTGCAATCCCTGTGGAAATCTGAGATTTAGATTGATTTTGTGCTGATCCGTAACCTACCGGAATATCTGGTCCACGACTGAACCGGAATATCCGGGTAACCGGAATATCCGGTTCAGTTTTGAACCGGAATATCCGGCTATGTCCAGTACTGTTTTAGGACAGCCCCAAATTGATCTTTCCCAGATTTCTACCTCGATTGTTTTCTGGAATCTCCTCTATCGTTTCTATGCATGATTGTATCCGTTGTGTGACACTAGTGTACTTATCTTGTGCTATTCCTCTACTATCTTGTTTCACAGGTGGTGACCATGAACGGAGTGTTCCGAAGCACAAGAAGCAAGTTTCTGTCTGTAACAAGCGGAAACCTCGGCTCAACTATAAGACCGACACTCCCGTTCAGGATTTCAATGAGCTCAGAAAGCAGGATGCCTATCTTTCTCCGAGGGTTGCAAATATTGATTCTCGTTTCTGGAATCTGGAGCAGTCCTATATTTATGCTGACATCTATTGTGACTACCGCTTTCCGTGCCGTCCTATGCATCCATATGACCATGCCGCTCTCAAGGCCAAGGAGGAATTTGCTGATGCAGCCAGTATTGTTGAGCGCTTCGGTCTAGTGAAGCTTATGGAGACTCAGTGCAACTACAACACGCAGCTTGTGATGCAGTTTATGTCCACCCTCGTGTTCTCCACTGGGGATATTGTGACCCGTCTCAAGTGGATGTCTGAGGACACACCTTGTGAAGCATCTTTTGAGAGGTTTGCTCGGCGTCTTGGATACTCTTACAGCGAGCACCCTCCTCTTGGTCGCCGCGTCCATGAGGTTGATAGGCCGAGGAGGGAGGTGTCCATGGCTGAGCTGTATGCCCCTGGTTTCACTGTTGGGGGACTTGAGGGACTTCTTCCACTTTATGATCAGCTGGTTCGTATTTTCAGAGCTTTCCTTGTGCCGAGTGGAGGTAACAACGATGCTCTCACCACTCCTCTGTGCAACCTTCTGATTCTGGCTAAGGAGTGTATGGAGGAAGAGGACCCGTCAGTCTCCTATACTGTGGATGTGATGGACATCATCTTTCACGAGCTCTACGCTGCTATGATTGGTGGCTACACCATTCCCTATGCTCCCTATATCATGATGCTCATCAAGTATGAGATGAGGAAGGAGTACACCGAGTTACCCATGGCTGAGCACAAGGTCAAGAAGCTATATGTCAAGAGGAAGCTGAAGACTGCGGCTGCCTCTCAGAGTGCTCCATTTGAGGGTGATTCCTCTATGGGTGGTCCTTCTGGCTCTCAGTCTGCTCCCAGGGCGCCTGTGTCTGATATTACCACCTTGCGCCACATCAGGAAGCTCTCCTGGTTTCAGCGCAACGTGCTCTGCATGAAGGTGGACATTCACAAGGAACAGTACAGGGCGTATCGCAGGGACACTGACTTGGCTAGCTCTCAGCGACAGATTATCCACCACATGAGTGGTGGCACTGGTGATGTACCTGCTCCTATTGCTGCTCAGTCCTTCTCTGCTTGGTCTGCTGGGGATTTCACTCCTTGGGAGAGCATTGAGGCGGCCCTCTGGTCTACTCAGGATACTGCTGCACGAGCTCATGATGCGGCTGCTGATGAGGAGGAGTCTGATGATGAGCAGGAGTCTGGAGGCGAGTCGGATGCTTAGACCGTGTCTGGGACCTTAGATTAGCTATTTCCCTCCTTTTTGGTGTCTCGATGCCAAAGGGGGATAAGTAGCTATTATAGACTACGGGATTTGCATGGGTTCGGGCACAAGCATTTGCTTTTATCTTTCTTTGAGAGCTTGTGTCCATTTTATCTTCGTTTGTCGTTCTTGTGAACTTATGTCGTTTAAAACTATGTGTGCTATTGTGTGTGAGACTATGTTGATTATCTGGATATTATCATGGTTTATCTATTTATGGTATGTTGGTTATCTATCGTATATGTTGAGGAGATTATCTATGGTTGTGCTTGGTTATTCCTGGATATATCATTTTCGCACAAGGTATATACTTCTTTCCACTCAACATATTGGTGATATTGACTCTTTGGCTTGTTTGCTACTTGTTGGAAATTTCTCCCTATATATCTTTGCATCCATTTGCGGTTGAGGCTAACAAAAGATATGCATAGAGATAGGGGGAGAGATTTCCATCTTGTTTCAAACTTGATTCCTGTCAAGGTTTATTGCAAATCTTAGTATTGTCATCTAACACCAAAAAGGGGGAGATTGAAAGTGCATTTCGTTTTCCCAGTGTTTTGTGTGTTAGTTAACAATACTAAGTACATTATTTATCGAGGTGTTTAGTGTGCAGGTGTTATACTTAACATCGGCATCGATCACCGAAAAGTCGGTGAAGTTTGGCCTGAGGTTTTTGGGACAGAACTCAACCGGATTATTCGGACCGGATTATTCATCCTGGACCGGATATTCCGGTTGCTGAGAAAGGAGCACAAAAATGGCTAAGGACTGAGAGTTTCGCATACTGGAGTCAACCGGATTATTTGGTCCGGATTATTCATCCTGGACCGGATATTCCGGTTGCTGCGAAAAACTGCTAAGGACTGGAAGTTTTGCTCACAGAAGTGAACCGGATTATTCGGACCGGATTATTCATCCTGGACCGGATATTCCGGTTGCTGCGAAAAATGGCTAAGGACTGAGAGTTTCGCATACTGGAGTCAACCGGATTATTTGGTCCGGATTATTCATCCTGGACCGGATATTCCGGTTGCTGCGAAAAACTGCTAAGGACTGGAAGTTTTGCTCACAGAAGTGAACCGGATTATTCGGACCGGATTATTCATCCTGGACCGGATATTCCGGTTGCTGCGAAAAATGGCTAAGGACTGGAAGCTTGGAGCTACTGGAATCAACCGGATTATTCGTACCGGATATTTCATATCTGTACCGGATATTCCGGTTGCTGCGAAAAATGGCTAAGGACTGGAATCTTGGAGCTACTGGAGTCAACCGGATTATTTGTACCGAATATTTCATATCTATACCGGATATTCCGGTTGTAGTTGAAGAAGTGGAAAAATGGCTAAGGACTAGAAGATTTGCGTACTGGCATCTACCGGATTATTTCAGATCAACCGGATAATCCGGTCCAGCACTGCAGATCTGCGTGGAGCAAACTGACCGGATATTCCGGTCCAAACTTGGACCGGATATTCCGGTACCTTTTTTCCTGCACAACGACTAGTTGTGAGGAGGGACTATAAATACCCCTCCTCTTCTTCCTCAAGATCTAGTTCTTCCCCTTAGCATTTATGAGCATTTAAGAACTCACCAAATCCCTCATAACTCCCAATCCCTCCACCCAATCTTGAAGATCTTTGGAGGATTGAAGGAGAAGGCCCCGATCTACATCTTCACCGAGCCGTTCTTCATTTCCCCCTCTCTAGCTAGAGGGATCTTGCCTAGGGTTTCCTCTTGTGGAGAACCTAGGCATCTTGTTTCTTGTTGGTGATTCAAGAAGTGTTGGGAGCCCCCAATTAAGTTGTGGGTGTGTGCCCCAAGGTGTTTGTAAAGGATTTGATCCCCGCCTCAAAGGGGTTCTATAGTGGAAGGTGAACTAGGCCTTTGTGGCGAAGTTCATCGGAGAATAGGGTGAAGCCTTAGTGGCGTTGAGTAGGCCTTCGTGGCGAGCTCACACCCCTCCAACGAGACGTACTCCCCTAAAAAGGAGGAACTCGGAAATACATCGTGTCTCCGTGTGCTTCCATCGGTTACCTCGTTCCTCCCTCTCTTTACTTACTTGTACTTGTTGCATTGATTGCTAGTCTTGTCATATAGGTAAATTCATCACTAGTTGCACTATCTAGAGAATTTACCTTTCTTGTCAAGCCTAAATTTGAGAAAAATTAAAATTTGCCGTAGCACCTATTCACCCCCCCTCTAGGTGCCTATACTTTACTTTCAAGACTGTAGCTTGTTTTCTGTCACTCCAGGAAACCAGATTTGGCCCAACAAAGATAGAAAATCCTCAAGTGGAGCGTCTATCATCAAGATATCCTACCCAATTTGCATCAGAGAATGCACCCAACAAAGTAGATGAAGAAGCGTGTAAAGTAATACCAAGATGAACAGTATCCTTCACATATCTCAAGATTCTTTCAACAGCTGCCCAATGAATAGTATTGGGAGCATGGAGGTATTGGCATACTTTGTTGACAGAATATGACAGAACTGGACGTGTAAGAGTAAGATAGTGTACAACACCAACAATACTACGATATTGTGTATTATCCTCATGTCCAAGCAAATCTCCTTCACCGAGAGAGAGAGAGAGAGAGAGAGAGAGAGAGAGAGGCTTTGTCGATGATAAAGGGGTTGGAGCGGCCTTACAATGCTCCATACCAACCTTGTCCGCACCCTCCTCTTGGTCGCACCCATATCCCCTCATATATACCCCAAGTTGCGAATAGAATAGGGTAGACCAAGTTAAAACATAAACCCTATATTCTAGATTTGAACAATATTCATCTGAATTTATCCCCACCGGTTTGGTGGAGTTGCCCCTTGAAAATTTTGCGTGCTATCCGCTGTTCCATTGGGAATTAGTAGATACAAGACCACTCGTAGTCTTTGATTACGTTGTGCAAGTATGTGGAGTTGAGAATATCCAACGAGTTGCAAGTTGTTGCATTGGCATCAGGGATCAGCCGGAGATATTTCAGCAAGACACAATTTATCCATCAAGTTATCGAGAGTGCTCAACGAGAAGATCGGGCAACCCCTTATGATGTGGTATCAGATTACTGGTTGACTCGGTGAGCAATTTATCCCCTAGATTCGTTTTTGTTTTTCGTCCTATACAGAAAAAGCCCCACAAAATTAGGTGTTTAGATCATTGCCATAGCCTTAGATCATCCCCAATTTTCAATTCTTAGTTGTTGTTCGTGTTGATTTTTGCGTTCCTGTTTTTCCTTTTGAGTCTTGTTCTTTAGGTCTAGGATTAGGGTTCTAAGTGTTCGTCGAGTTCTGTTCTAGAGTCCACCAAAAATTCCACAAAAAAATTCCTATCGGGTGCTGTTTTTCCTTGTTGGCTTCGAGTTGGATTCGGTTTTCCTGTCGCGGTACAGAAACTAGCCAAATCGCTGCCGCCACCGTTTCCTTTCCACACTCGGTTCCACCTCCTGCCGCACCCTTGTTCTGATCGGAATCGGTTCCATCCACGCATAAGAACGCACAACACACGCGCACACATCCGCGATCACCGTGCGCTGCTGCGATACGAAAACAAAGCAAAACGCTGCTGTGGCTGCCGTACGATCACATCATCTCCACGCGCGCGCCCCTGCCGCGTCACAGAAGTGCGAGAAACGTTGCCGCACGTCCCCGCTGCCGTGAACACCCTAGCTGCTGCGTGTTCTGCTGCCGCGGGTACCAAAACCTCGCAGAATTGCTGCCGCCACGGCACAAAACGCCTCAATTCCCTGTCGTGAGTAAAGTCTGTTTTTGGTTCTGTTTTCTTTGCCAATTTCAATTGTATTCCACTCCATATCTTTGAGAACCATAGCCACGGCCTATCTACATATCAAATCAGGAGCATACACACATAAGACTAGCTCAATTTTGTGCTCACAGGATGCTCAATTGATCGTTTCATCGTGTTGTTTTTCTAGAAAATTTTGCTCCGCGGTGCGACATTTTGTGGCTTAAAAGAGGAGAGAGAAAAAAAAATTAGTGTTCGTACAGATTGGACATTTTGGCCCAAAAGAGTGGAAAAAATCAGAGAGAAAAACAGAAAATTAAGAGAGAAAAAGAGGCCTGAAAGTTGGTGATTATTGCCAAAAGTTTGGAGATGTTTTACATGTTGTTTTGCACCAGTTCTTTGAGCAATTTTGTGCCTGTTTCTAAGAGTTGTAGCTAGTGTCTTTCGAGTGCATTGCAACAATTCCATACATATAGTTGCTTGCCATATTATTCTCCACGCGTGTGTTTCCCGTGCTTTTTATATCACAGTGGACAACAAATAGGAGTTGTTATTTTGGTGTTGTTAGGTATCCATACCAAGCCCCCCCATATACCTTGTTTGTCTTGTGATAGCTAAAATCCCGGGTATTCTCTTCTTCACATCCGTACACGTGTTACTACTACTTGTTGGTGAGTATTTTCTATTCACTTTGGAGCGGTAAGATACATATTTCTTTGTTGTTTTGAGTGAGTTGTGAGAGAACACCACAACCCATTGTTATTTTTTTACTAACAAGTTAATCAATGGAGCTTGGTAGTTTTTCTGTGTGTAGTGATACTTTCCGGGAGGAGGATTCTAGTAGAATACCTGCAGAAATTTTTTTCCACTTCACTGCCGACATCAAAGGTTTTCCTGTTGATATTACTCTTGATAAGGGTACATAGTATGATTGTGTTAGTTCTGAGGTTGTTGAACAGTTGCAGTTGGTTCCAAAAACATGTGATCCATTTAGGTTACCTGCTTATGATGATGAACTTGTTATTAATCACATATTTTTTCTTCCTTTAACCATATATGTCCATAAGGAGAAAATTTTATGTTATGTGCTTCCTAGAGAATTTACTTGTTGTCATCTTTTGTTGGGACGAAAATGGTGCCATAGCTATAAGGTTAATTTTGATAGCCATTATCCTAATGTACAATTATTTTGGAACAATAAGAAAAATTGGATAATACATGCATGGCTTAAAAAAATCAGAAGGTTAGACAGCAGCCATTATTTTTGTCTCCTCAATTCCTAGAAATGCAAAGACTTGAACTCCTTGAAATGCAAAGACAAAAAATTATATGGGGATTCAAAGATGAGAAGATATGGGAGGTTGTGTCTACTAATGTAATCATGTCTACTTCTAGTATTTTTTCTAATGATGTGCAGGTTGCTTTTGAAGAAAGGGAGCCTATAGTACAACCTGCACCACCACTACCATCATATACCTTGGGGGAGCATGCCATTGTGCCTAGTATTGTTTCTTGTGATATGCAGGTTACTTTTGAAGAAAGGGAGCCATTATTAGTACAACCTGCATCACCACTTGACATAGATGATTCAGTGCCTACTATATCTGAGGAGGATGTTATTGCCATTGGTGCTGATTTGGAGCTGCCACTTGCAAGTACAACTTTTTGTGAGTCTACTAATGTGCTAGTTAATTCTTGTGAGTTGATAACCACATATAGTTCACCACCATGTGATAATTTGAATATTTCGAATTTTGATCATGTGGTCTTGATTACACATAAAGAAGTGCTTGCTTAAATACCACCTCGTAATATTGTGTATTCCATCATGTTACATGAACCAATTATTGTGCAATATGCTATGGATAGGATTGCTGAAATTTCATATATCAATTCTAGCATCTATACTTGCTTCACTTTTAATTTGGTTGGTGACTATAACATGAATGAAATTTTTATGGTGGATCACATATGTATTACTTGTGATAAAATTGCTGAATTGAATATTGTGTTACCTTGGTGGAATTGTTTACAATTTGCTAAAACTAAGCATGATTATACACATATATTTGGTTTACAACAAAACTTGATAAGTACATATGCTATTGATTTATACTTCACTTATATTTGCAAAATGAGTTGCACCTTACATGATGTTTATCATAAACATGATAAGACAATTGAGTACACCACTACCACGAATTTTGATCATAGATCTTCCGTGAGAACACTTGATTTGATACTAAATAATAAGAATTTATACATAGATGTTTCTCTTTATGATCATGATTAGATGAGCTTCACTTATACTTGCAATTGTGATTGCTATTTGATGAGATGTTATTTGTTTTCATGTGACAATTATGTGCTAAATACATGCAATTTTCATTGCTTTATGTCATGTGGGAATAATTATCATGTCCATAACAATGATGCACCCCATTATAGATATATGTATTGTGTATACACGTTGTTCTTTTTGTTTCTTTCATGTTCAGCTTACCACAAGCCGAGGACGTCTTGTCATGAAGAAAGGGAGGATGATATGGATATTATAGGGGTACATGATGATTGTTCATGCTTGAGTTGGAAGGAAATATTAAAGTTAATTGATGATCACTATAAGGTGAATTCCTTCTTAATGGATTGTGTTGTTTGTGTTTATAAGAATGTTATACTACCTAAGCATATGTATTTACGTATGATAGGTTTATTGATAACACAAATATGGATGGAGGAGAGCATCAAGATGAGCTGGAAAACAAACATAGCAAGGTGGAAAACAAGTGCTACATGGTGGAAAACAAGATCATATACATGGGGGAAGAAGAAGGCATTGTTTCCCATGAGTATCCAAGAGATGAAGAGGAGCCAGCCGATATTCATGATTGATGCAGATTGGAGTGTATGGGGGCACCAAGGACATGTCCTAGGGAGTCCCATACGTTTTGTGACTTGGACATGTGAGTCCAAAGTGGACACACCCCCTAGGGGTCGGTTTGTATCCACTAGGTTGAGCCCAACCCGATTTGGAATAGGTTAGGGAGCGCAATAGAGCTGTTGGCCGAACCCCCTCCATATAAACCTATTAGGTGTGAATTAGAGAGGTCAGACCAAGTTAAAACATAAACCCTAGATGCTAGATTTGAACAATGTTCATTTGAATTTATCCCCACCGGTTTGGTGGAGTTACCCCTTGCAAATTCTGCGTGCTATCCGCTGTTCCATTGGGAATTAGTAGATACAGGACCACTCGTAGTCTTTGATTATGTTGTGCAAGTGTGTGGAGTTGAGAATATCCAACGGGTTGCAAGCTGTTGCATTGGCATCAGGGTTTAGTCGGAGAGATTTCAGCAAGAAGCAATTTATCCATCAAGTTATCAAGAGTGCTCAACGAGAAGATCGGGCATCCCCTTATCAGATGCAATCAAGTTACTCACTCGAGAGCCCCTCTTGATAGTATGACTATCGATCCTATAACCCGGACTCCCCAAAAGTATGAGATTGGTAAAATAGAAAACCTATCAAGATTATACCTTTTTCTTGAGAATTCCACTTGAGTTAGATTATGACGATCTTAACTCTCTCAAGTTGGATCCCCTTTCTTGACAGTGCTTGCTAGCACAGGCTCCGCTTGATGAAGACTTGCAAATTGCTCCCCATACACCACTATGGGAGAGCCCCCTTTTTTTTGTAAAATCTTCATATGGCCACAGTCTCCAAGTGAGGTGGCAAGACTCAAGCATAGGATTTCTTCGAGACACTTCTCTTGAGCTTCCACTTCAAGCTTGATGACGAACAATACTTGACATCATCAATCATGGGGTATATGAATTCTTTCTTTGGATGCATGCCCATGGAAAGATACCGAACCACACATAGAAATTACACACACATACACACACACACACACACATATCATGGGTTAATTCACAAAACTATATGGACAATTGCTTAACATACCATGAGATACATAATCCCACTTGATACATCTTGTAGCTTTGTGTGTTGATCACAAGCTTGATCAACCCTGTATCTTTTCTTCTTTCTTCATTTGATGATGTCTTTAAGATAACATGAAAGACCACCTAATACTTTTCTTCAAGGCATACTTGCAATATTCTCAACTCTATACATAACCATTCTTCGTATAAATCCTTGAATATTACAATGGTCATCATGAAAACTTCTAGAGCCCAACACATGAACTCCACTATTTTCCCATGGACAAGATCTATAAGGGTATCTTAATGTGAACATTAGTCCATAAGTATTGTCATTAATGACGAAAACCGCACATGGGGGCACCATGCACTTCCAATAATGCTAGTTGGAATCTTTAAACTTGTGAGTTCTTTTTAATTCAAGTTAAGTTGCATTTTTCCGGCACTTCCACTTACAATATTTGTTAGCATCTACGGTGTTGTGCATGTCCTTTCTCACATCAAGAGTAGGTGCATACTTTGGCAGTACATCCAAACCCTGTGGGAGGACTTCATCATGTTCTCCTACACATAAACCCATATATCTTTCTCAAAACAGTCTCCATACCTACATAACGCGACATTTCCATAGCCGCTTCGACATATATTGCCGTTCAACATCCATCTACATTATGTTACTTGATGTTGTGCTTCATTTCTATATTGCATTCAGTTTGATACATCAGAGTTATTTTATTATGACTTATGAGTACTAAAAGTGTGATGATTCATTGTAATATAGATTGCTGACCCTAACGGTGAGGATTTAAAAGAGTCTGAAGAGGAAACTAAAAGGAGTCCAAAGTGGCCGCCATGAAAGATCCCAAAGAGGACAAATGAGAGAAAATATTAAAGAGCCATGGAGGCCACCATATAAAAATAATAATAAATCAAGACATGGGGCAACATTACTATCCTTTATTCCACACTTGTGCTTATGTTTAGCACCTATACTTCAGTTTGGAGAGAGTTTTCATACTATTACTTGTATAACTATGTGGGGATCCTTACATTATAGAACTTGGCTTGTATATTTCAATGATGAGCCTCCTCAAATGTGCTCTAAATCTTCTTGAGAAAGTAAGTTGGATGCACCCCCTCTAGTTCCATTGGAGAGCTTTCATACACTTATAGCTTCGATTATTAGACTTCCTCTTGTCTATGAATACTTTCAGCTGTGTGATACTTTCTTCCATTGACCATCCAAAACCCCCATAATGTTCGCTTAGCCATAACATCGTGGTGCCAGAAAGCAATGCTAAATGCTTACTCATTTTAGTGCACAAACAGCGAGATAATTTTCTACTGCATATTGTTATCACTTGACTTGACTCTAACAAAAGTTATTGTGAGTGTTTGATGCATTGGATGATCATATTATTGTGATTGATGCTTAAATCATCTTTAATATACTTTGCACGGCTGATTGTCTTTTAGTATTGATTCATTGAAAGTTCTTACTTTTTTTTCCTAATGGTTTGTACATTACTAATTTGATGTCATCTATAAACCACAACGCTTATTAATTTGATCCTAATTTACATGTATTACATTATTATTTGATCAAGATTACGTTGGTAGCTTGTCACTTCAAAAACTATTTTGTTATCACCTACCTACTCAAGAACGAGCAGAAGTTAAGTTTGGGGATGCTAATACGTCCTAAACGTATGTATAATTTTTGATGCCCCATGCTTGTTTTCTTTATGTTCTTCCATGTTTTACTTCATTTTCCGTATGATTTCATGGACTAAACTATTAACAAGATGCCTAGAGTCAGTTTCTATTTTCTGTTGTTTTTTATGCTTCAGAAAAGTTATGAACAAAATATTCGCCAAAAGTCCTGAAAATTCACGAAGGTCATTTTTTACCCTAACGAAGACGGACTCCAAAGGAGAGCCGGAGGGGAGCTAAGGGGCCACCACATGGGTGCCAGGCGCACCCCCCCTAAGTCACGCCTGGTGGGCCTCTCGTGGACCTGGCCACCGCCTTCCGTCGCCTCTACGCCTATAAATCCCCTTTAACCCTAAATACGTCGGGGACATAGAAATTTTCCAAGAAAAACATACAGAGACGTCGTCACCTCGAAAGTCCAATCTAGAGCTTTGATACGTCTCCAACATATCTATAATTTCTGATGCTCCATGATAATATTATGCCAATTGCTACATGTTTTCTCCCTTCTTTATGTCATTTTTACACGTTTTACGGGACTAACCTATTAACAAGATGCCAAGTGCCAGTTCCCTGTTTTCTGTTGTTTTTTATTTCAGAAAAGTTGTTCTGGAAATATTATCGGAATTGGACCCCACCAAGCCTGAAGTGCCTATTTTCACTAGAAGCATCCCGAAGACCGAAGAGGAGTCGAAGAGGGGCACCAGGAGGCCCACATCGTGAACCCTAGATCGGGGGGGGTGGGGTCTAAAGCTGTCTCCGGCACCCTGACGGAGAGGAAATCATCACCGGAGGCCTCTTCATCACCATGCCTGCCTCCGGAGTGATGCGTGAGTAGTGCATCCTTACTATGGGTCCATAGCAGTAGCTAGATGGTTGTCTTCTCCTCATATGCCTCCATGTTTAGATCTCGTGAGCTGCTTAACATGATCGAGATTGTTCTTATGTTACTCTATGTGTTGTGTTTGCTAGGATCCGATGAATATTGGACTCATGCCAAGTTGATTATAGTCTTTATTTGCATATGATATTTATGATCTTGCATGCTTTCCGTTGCTAGTGGTTGCTATGGCCAAGTAGTTGCTAGTGACTCCAAGAGGGAGTATTTATGCTCGATAGTGGGTTCATGCCTCCTTTTCGCCTGTGCTCGAGTGACATAAACGTGACGGGGGAGGATGTGATGTTGCCACAAGGGAGAAAACAGTGGTGTGAGTGCATTCATGCACAATCATTGCTTACATTACACACATTGTTTAATGCAGTTATCTGTTCCTTGCAACTTAACACCTAAGGGGGTTTGGATGATAACCCGAGGGTGCATTATTAGTCATAGATGCAGTTGGATTACGGTCTATGTATATTGTTGTAATGCCCGCACTAAATATCATAGTAGTCATCATGTCATGAATGTGCACTACGGTGCAACCTTTATTTGTTGTAATACCTAAGGGGGTTTGGATGATGACCCGAGGGTGGATTATTAGTCATAGATGCAGTTGGATTACGGTCTATGTATATTGTTGTAATGCCCGCACTAAATATCATAATAGTCATCATGTCATGAATGTGCACTACGGTGCAACTTAATACCTAAGGGGGTTTGGATGATACCCCGAGGGTGGATTATTAGTCATAGATGCAGTTGGATTACGGTCTATGTATATTGTTGTAATGCCCGCAGTAAATATCATAGTAGTCATCATGTCATGAATGTGCACTAAGATGCAACCTTTATTTGTCAATTGCCCAGCTGTAATTTGTTCACCCAACATGCTATCTTTTATGGAGAGACACCACTACTGAACCTATGAACCCCTGTCCATTTTCCTACACTGTAAAACAAACCACTACAATTTCCTGCTTTCTTTACTTACTGCAAGTATACACTATTGTCCACACTATACGTCTAATCTTTGTTTCAGCAAGACCGGTGAGATTGACAACCTCATTGTACCGTTGGGACAAAGTATTTTGGTTGTGTTGTGTGCAGGTTTCGCGTTGTTGCTGACACCGGTGAGCCATCACCACCGTTAGTGGCATCAACCTTCCGAAGATCCTCTTTCTCCTACTGGATTGATAACCTTGGTTCTTAACTGAGGGAAGTTCTTACCACTACACTCATCACACCCTCCTCTTTGGGTTCCCAACACGTCATCACAAGCAGCAAGAATTCCTAGCACCATCGAGGCGTAGCAGCCTTCTGGAGTCCTGCTCCGGCACCCTGCCGGAGAGGGGGTCATCACCGGAGGCCTCTACATCGCTATGATTGCCTTTGGACAGATGTGTGCATAGTTTAGCATGGGACTACAGGTCCATAGAAGTATCTATATGGTGTTCTCTCCTCTTTGTGCCACCATGTTTAGATCTTGTGAGCTTCTCTACATGATCAAGATCACTGTTATGTAGTTGCTACATCTTGTGTTTGCTGGGATCTGATGAACCATGAGATTATGATTATTTTTTCCATGCCATATTGAGTTGCTTCACTTATATCATTACATAGTTTTAATCTTTTCTTGCAATGCTCTCCAGTGTGTATGATTCCGTTGTCCAAGTTATTGTATGCACCTCCAAGAGAGGGTTTATATGCTAGATGATATGGAGGGTTAACCTCTAGGGTGGCCCAATCTTCACGAATCTACCAAGAACACAAAGAATGAAAGATGAACATGAGAGGGGAGGGAAACCGTGGGAAATCGAGGGGATATAACTAGTAAGAACCGAAGAACCCCAAATCTCCCGTCAACTAAACCCCGAGGGCCGCCTACGGGATGATCGATCCAACTGAACTCACCTTAACGGAAAACGCTTCACACCCGTGGCCGGTCTACCACGCAAATAGAACCTCAAGGGTTAGTTTAGGAAGATTGGGAAATCCCTAACTGAATCCTGTCGCACCCGGACTTCTAGAGGATACTCACAGCCCGCTAAACAGTAGATAAATGGCTTACGGGGCTTACCGGCACCCGCATCTCAATATGAGTAGGCCAACACGTAAACGTGTGACAACCAACATCTACTATTCATCGTCTGCGTAAACCATCCCATAGAAATCCGACTACTTCCATTGACGTACTTCATAACATACACACATGGTACGTCAATGGCATTTGAACAAGTGATATCACAACAAATCTCTAAGACACAAAGAAATAGAAATAAGTGGCAAATAGCTCTCACTAGAGCAGAGATAGCAAATACAGTCATACAGAGGACACATGTCCCAACAAGTCATCATTACATCACAGCGGAAGCAACAAAGTGTCTGAGTACAGACAAGATCCAAATAGGCCTAAGAGGCCGGAAACGAAAAGAACGGAGCCCATCCACGAAGTCTCGGATCCTGCCCGGGTCCGCTATCTACTCGTCAACAACTTCGTCATACTCCACGTAGTAGCCACCATGGGGATCCTCGAAACGTAGTCTGCAGAACACGCAGCCCCAAAGGATTCAGTACAGACGAGTACTGGCAAGCAAGACGCACAAGATACCAAAGTGTACCCAACAACACCAAGTACAGATGCTTTGGGTTCAACGGAGGATAAATGATACAAAGGTGCGGCAGCGGGCTGCACTAACCAACTACAGAGACACGCTACAACATCCGGCTAAAAGAAAGGGATAAGATAGCGTATTGGAACCAACTACAACTACTCACCAAACAAACCCATCCTGGATATCGCCCCTTATCCAAAGAAGCAATCCGAGGATAACTCACACAGTTGGATTAATGAAGGTTCAAGTTATTGTGACAATATGTCTATTACTAGTCAAATTATTATTAATTAGGTGTAAGTTGTCTGAGTACTTGTTAGCCAGCACTTTCACCAAGTCGTCACATAACCGCGGACAACACGGCTTCTCGAGAAGATTCATCCCTGCAGGGTGTGCTCCAGTACCCGTACACACTCGAGCCACCAACTAAAACTCGGGTGGACTCAACACGACTCGAACCATCTCTACAACCTGTCCTAGGAGCCACGGAGCTATAAGGTCCCGGCCAGTCCGACCTAACCTAAGCGCAAGGGTGAAAACCACACCCCCGGCACTACAGGCCTCGCCCTATATGCATCATCATCATCATAATCATCAACCATGGGCGCGACCCATTCATGCATATGCGCAAATGGAACACCCGAACTAAGTGTGGCTCTTCGGACAAACTGCGGATCAGGTCAAAGTCGAGGGGGGTTCCATACGACCACCCGGATGCGGTGAGCACGCTCATCATGGATCAGAGGACAAGACACTTTTCCTATTTAGGGTCGACACTAGCAGGCTTCAAAACCCTAACCCGGGCCTCCTGCCGGTGCCTTATCATCAAATTATTATTACCCCAAGCATTAACATGATATTGATTATAACAAGCCCATCTATCAAACTAAACAGGTGATAAGATAAATGACAACAAGACTCGAGCACAACAAACCTAAGCATGATACTACGACACAGGCTAACAAACAACAAGGTTGTAGGTGTGGGGGTGAGGCTATATTCATGGCTGCAGGATGACATGTGATAGGATCGGAACACAAGCAACGAATCATAAGGCTAGCAGATTAGACAACGGAAAGTATCGGTATCAAGTGTGGAAAGGACACAATGGTTCATGTGAGTGAATACTTGCCTGCAAACTCAGTAGCCTGGTACTGGGCTAACTCCTCTGAAATAGTATCGTAAACCTCGTCTGTCTCAACGTCGTCGTCTATTCGAGAAGAAGAAAACAAACAACGAAGGGAGACGGACAATCAATAACATGGCATAATGCACAAACATGGGATGATACATGACAATTTATTATATGCATCAATTTAATGATAAAGGACATAAGCGCAATTTTAAATGGGCCCAATAGCAATTTAAATTGCCTTTGGGAATTACCCATATGTAATATTAATGAATTAACAGAATTACAAGTAAACATTAAGTGGAAGTGATTACATTCATGATGAATGATGAAAACAGCAATAAAACAACTTTAGCTTCCAATTGATACCTCATTTGTCAAATTTGGAATTTTAAATAATTAATTATGAATTTTGCAATTTAAAAGGTGGATTTAAAGTATTGATTTATTACTCCAAATTTAATTAGGAAAAACAGTGAAAAATTGTATTGAAAAGGTTGAAAACATGTATAAAATGTTTCAATGAACATTTTGAGCTATTGAACATAATTTTTGGAGCATTATTGAATTTATTATGCATTTTTTCATAACCATTTTTATTATGCCCTTTTTAGTAAACAGAAGGCAACATGTTCAAATTTAATTCAATTGTGACCAAATAAAATACCACTGTGTAGAGTTTGTTAAGACAAATTTTTAGAGCCCAAGTTTGCTCAATTTGGGTGAACAAAACTCAAGTTATGAATTCCCAAAGTTTCCAATTTTTATTGCATTTTCTGTATTTAATTATTTAGTGCAAAAATTATTACAGAAACTTGTTGCAACTTTGTGACTAATAGAAAGAGCACAAGATTCTGAATCCACAGAAACTTGAATCATTAAAATTGGAGCAATATTCAATTTGTTATGGATTTTACAAATAAAGCCTCAGATCTGTTTTTCTGAATTTCGGGCAAAAAAAGAAAAAGATCGAAAAATGGGTGGTTTTGGCTACTCGGGGGACTCAAAATCGGGTCTCGGGTGCGCGCTGGGAGGGCCCAAGCCATTGGGCTGTTGATGCGTTTGTGATGGATAGAGGATGCACAAGTTTTTGAGGTAGCTCTGCTCGGAAATCTGAAAACTGAATCACGTTCAGTCGACTGAACGATGACGAGGAACAGATCGACGAGGCCGGCTGCGATCGCTGTGTGCCCGAGGGGTGCTGGGCTTGCGGGTTCTGCGTGGTGCGAGGGAGACAGAGGGGAAGGAGTACGGGGACAGGTGCGCTCACCTCGATGGCCTGGCGAGCGGGAGGCGGACGAGTCACAGCCTGACGGACGGTGACCTGAACTGAACGAACAGATGCAGCACGCGGGTGCAGCGAGGAGCTCGACGGCGTGCGCGGTGTAGGCGTCCTCCGGCCCTGCTCCCTTCGTCAAAGTTGGAGGTGGCAACCCCACGGTTCCATTCCCGCCGTTGCGGAGGTTTGGCGGCGAGCGTAGCGGCGGCGGTGGAGAGCTCAAGTTCCGGCCATGGAGGCTTACAGGAAGTACAGAAAAGAAAACCGGGGAGGAGAGGGGAAATCCGAGGGGAGAGATGGAGGTGGCGGAGGCTTGAGGAGGAGGAAGAAGGGAGGCTAGGTTTTGGAGGGGAGAGGGGAGTTAAGTAGGTGGAGGGGGAGGAGGAAAAGCTTGCAGGTGGGGGAGCCTCCCCTTTTCTCTGTCTCCGTACAGAGGTAGGAGATGACCGCATCGTGGGGCGCTTGGGCCTTGGAGTTGAGGTGGGCTCAGCCCAATTGGGCTGGCCTGCCTCCCCCAACGCTTCCTTTTATATTTTTTTTCTTCCTGTGTTTTTTTTTTGTAGAGAAGGCAAATGAATGAAATTGAACAAGTTTTTGAGTTCCAAAAATCATGAAATTAATTTCTATTGATTAAGCACTGTAAATGCCCAGTTGCATGATGTTTTGTTTTCAAAAAATTTAAATATTTTTTGGATGTTTGAATTTTAATTGAATTTGAGTGAATTTTGCAATAATTGAAAATATTGAAAAATTAGCAAGTTAATTATTTGGAAATTCAAGTTTATTGGAAACAAAATAAATGGTTTGATTTGAAAGTTTTATTTGAAAAAGTTGTAACAGACCAAGTGTGAAACAAAAGATTTGTCATTTGATTTGAAATTCAAATTCAACACATGTGTGGATATGATGACATGATGCATTTGAAATAAAATCAAGAAGCAAACATTCTAAGTTGGGAGTTTTTCATACTTGGGATGTTACAAAACGCCCCCCCTTGAAGGAATCGCGCCCCGAGATTCCTACTGAGAAGAGAAAAGGTCCGGATACTTCTTGCGAAGATCCTATTCGGTCTCCCACGTTGCCTCTTTATCGGAATGATGAGACCACTGCACTTTTAAGAACTTGGTGCTCTTGTTGCGAGTTTTGCGCTCGGCCTCATCGAGAATGCGAATAGGGTGCTCCTCATAAGAGAGGTCTTCTTGCAGTTCAATGGAATCATGATCAACTGCATGACCTAGGTCTTTGAAGCACTTCTTGAGCTGTGACACGTGAAAGACATCGTGCACGTTGGATAACTTTTCTGGAAGTTCAAGACGATAGGCATTTTCTGCACGCCTTGAGAGAATTTTGAAGGGACCAATATAACGTGGAGCAAGCTTTCCTTTGACACCAAAACGATGAGTGCCTCTGAGGGGAGTTACACGGAGATATGCTTTGTCTCCAGCTGCATAGACCATATCTCTGTGTTTGCTGTCATAGTAGCTTTTCTGACGAGACTGAGCAATCTTCAGATTGTCACGAATGATGCGGACTTTCTCTTCGGCCTCCTTAACAATGTCAGGGCCTAAGAGTGAACGTTCACCAGCTCCAGACCAATTGATTGGACTCCTGCATCTGCGGCCATAGAGAGCCTCAAATGGTGCCATGCCTAGACTTGCCTGGAAGCTGTTGTTGTAGGAGAATTCAGCATATGGAAGACAATCCTCCCATTTCATGCCAAAAGAGAGACCAAATGCTCTGAGCATATCCTCGAGAATCTGATTGACTCTTTCGACTTGCCCTTGAGACTGAGGGTGATAAGTTGTGCTGAACAGAAGCTTGGTGCCCAAGGCTTCTTGAAAGCTTTTCCAGAAATGAGAAGTGAAGATGCTTCCACGGTCTGAGCTGATTTCCAATGGAACACCATGTAGAGGAACAATCTTTGCTGTGTAGAGCTCTGCTAACTGACTAGCTGAGATTGTCTCTTTGACAGGAAAGAAGTGAGCTACTTTAGTGAGTCGATCAATGACAACGAAGATTGCATCGTTGCCCCTCTTGGACTTTGGAAAACCAGTGACGAAGTCCATTTCAATCATGTCCCACTTCCATTCAGGAATTTTCAGAGGTTGGAGAAGACCCGCTGATTTCTGATGAACTGCTTTGACACGTTGACAAACATCGCATTCAGAGACATATTTAGCAATTTCACGCTTCATGCCAGACCACCAATACATTGTTTTGAGATCCTGGTACATCTTTGTACTTCCAGGGTGTATGGAAAGAGGAGTATCATGAGCCTCCTTGAGAATCACATCTTTCAGGCTTTGGATTTCGGGAACTGCCATGCGTCCTTGGAAAAACACTGTTCCCTTGTCATCAATTGAGAAGCACTCATACTTCACATTGCCTTCTTTGATGTTCTTTGCGATCTTCTTGATCTCAGCATCACGAAGTTGTTCAGAACGAATCTTGTCCTCAAGCGTTGGACTGGCTGTCAAGTTTGCAAGATAGCCTTGAGGAACAAGTCCAAGATTCAGCTTTTGGAATTCTTCATGAAGAGGAGGTTGGCTTTCCATGATCATGAGATTATTGCAATAGGACTTGCGACTGAGAGCGTCGACCATAACATTAGCCTTGCCTGGAGTGTCGGAAATGGTGAGATCGAAGTCTTTGATCTTCTCAATCCATCTCCTTTGTCTGAGTTTTAGATCTGGCCGACTGAAGATGTGCTTTAGACTGTTGTGGTCAAAAAAGATCTCAGTGCGATTACCCAACAAATATTGTCTCCATTTCTTGAGGGCAAAGACAACTGCTGCAAGCTCAAGGTCATGAATAGGATAGTTGAGCTCATGTGTGTTCAACTGGCGAGAAGCATAAGCCACAACTTGACGTTCTTGCATAAGAACTGCACCTAGACCTTGGAGAGAAGCATCACAGAATATCTGGAAAGGTTTGGAAGGATCTGGGCCAACCAGAATTGGTGTAGAAGTGAGTTTAGTCTTCAGGAGATTGAAGCTTTCCTCACATTGTGGAGACCAGACGAACTTCTTGTCCTTTTTTGTGAGGTCAGTGAGAGGTTTGGCAATCTTGGAGAAGTTTTGGACGAAGCGACGACAATAGCTAGCCAAACCAAGAAAACTTCTGACTTGCTTCACCGTCTTTGGAGGTTTCCAATCTACAATTGCTTTAACCTTTTCTGGATCAATGGCTATGCCCTTGGCAGAGATGACATGACCAAGGTAAGTGACTTCAGAAATCCAGAACTCACATTTGGAAAACTTGGCATAGAGGCGATGCTCGCGAAGCTTCATGAGAGTGAGACGAAGATGTTCTTCATGCTCTTTCTCGGATTTGGAGTAGACAAGAATGTCATCAAGATATACCACAACGAACTTGTCGAGGTATTCATGGAAGACAGAATTCATGAGTCGAGAGAAAGTCGCCGGTGCATTGGTGAGACCAAAGGACATGACGGTGTATTCATAGCGACCGAAGCGAGTGACAAAGGCTGTCTTTGGAACATCCTCTTTTCTGATCTTTATTTGATGGTAACCCATTCTCAAGTCCAACTTGGAGAATATAGAGGCTCCAGCAAGTTGATCAAAGAGATCATCGATGCGAGGAATTGGATATCTGTTCTTGATGGTTTTCTCGTTAAGAGGACGATAGTCAACAACGAGTCTCTTTGTTTGATCCTTCTTTGCCACAAAGAGAGTTGGGCATCCCCAAGCCGAGGAACTAGGTTGAATGTAACCTTTTTCCATGTACATATCGATTTGCTCCTTTAACAATTTCAGTTCAGGAGGAGCTATCTTGTATGGATACTTGGAGATTGGAGCAGTGCCTGGTTCAAGTTCGATGACGAACTCAACAGCTCTGTCAGGAGGCATTCCTGGCAATTCTTCTGGAAAGACATCGGGGAAGTCACAAACCACCGGAACAGTTTCAATAGATGGTAGAGGATTTGTATTGAGCGTGTAGAGTTGAACAACTGGATTTTCAGCATGGAAGTAGACTATCTGGCCAGAAGGGTGTGTGATTTTGACAGACTTAGCAGGACAATCAATGACTGCTTTGTTGGCTACCAGCCAATCCATCCCAAGAATGACATCAATATCTGAAGAGTGGAGAGCTATCAGAGATGCCTGGAATGGAAGGTTTCCAATTGTGATCTCGATGTTCTGGCTAACTTTATTGGTTTGCCAGCTAGATCCCGGTGATTTCACTAGGAGAGGGATAGACAACTGTTCGAAGTTGATTTTACTGGTGTTTGCAAAGTTTTGAGAGATGAAGGAGTGTGAAGCACCAGAATCGAACAAGACTTTAGCACGAAACGAGTTCACAAGAAGTGTGCCCATTACAACCTCTGGAGATTCTTCTACTCCCTGGGCCTTGACATGGTTCACCTTGACGGTTCTCACGCCAAGCTCGTTGCTGTTGTAGCAACCCAACGGAGGACCACGTATTCTTGTCGGGGTCGACCTGTGGCGAGGTGGAGGTGGAAAGAGGTGCCTTTGCGGACACTTATCAGAATAGTGGCCCGGCTGTCCACACTTGTAGCATGTAACAACAGAACGAGGAGTTGTTGGACCTGGCTGAGATGGAGCACCTCCTAAAGATACCACTGGGGTGGGAGGGCGGGCAAGAAATCCTGCCGGGCTTGGCAAACAGATGGGCGGTGTTGGAGTGGTATATGGAACCCAAACTCTTCGTTTTTGTGGAGGCATGATAGCTTTTGAGAGATTAGCCTGTTCACGAGAGTGCTTACGAGATTCCTCAACCAACTTGCGCCCATGCTCTTCATTTAGAGCGATGTTGATGAGGTCCTCAAAATTCTTGGTCTTGACGTTGGTGAGAGCATACTTGAGTTCCGGGTTGAGACCCCTGCGGAACTTTGCCATCTTTTTCGCTTCCGTGGAGACTTCATCTCCGGCGTAGCGAGCCAGGCGATTGAACTCTCTTTGGTATTCGAGAACGTCCAAATTGCCTTGTGTGAAAGAATAGAATTCCTCACGCATTCTCTCCATGAGCCCATCGGGAATGTGATGGCGCACGAAGGCTTGCTTGAAATCCTCCCATGTGATTGCCACACTAGGACCTCTCATTTCTAGGAAGTTCTCCCACCAAGACATGGATTGTCCATGGAGAAGGTAGGTCACGTAAGGAACACGGTCCTCGTCAGCCACATGAGCTACCATAAGAGTACGGTTCATTTCACGGAGCCAGTCATCAGCATCCAATGGCTCGGAGGAGGTATCAAACGTGCGCGGATTGAGCTCAAGGAACTCCCGAATAGACACACGGGCGTTGCCATTATTCCCAAGGTCTTGGTTCTGCTGCATCTGCCTTATAACTTGTGTCATCTGAGACAGCACTTTCCCCATCTCGGGTGGCAGTGTGGGTTTTTCGTCAGCACTCTCCATCCTGAAGAGTATACCAATGTTAACGCACTAATCGGATAACAAAATCCAATATAAGTGCTTAAAAGGATTACTTGAGACGGTAAGTCGACATCATAGAACAAGGATGGAGGTTAACAACGGATCAACAGATAAGTTGTTACAACGGAAGAGACGATTTGTGAAGGACGATATCGAAGCAACAACTGGGAAACAGGAGACCACAAACACCTCAGGTACTACGGAAAACCCCATCCGGGCTTCTAGAGGATCAATATCTACTGCTTAAGGAATAGAGGATCTGCTTCCGGGGCTTATTTGCCACCGTTCTCAATCGTGAGTAGGCAACACGAAAATCGTGTCACAACCACCTCCATTCCTATGGTCTAGTAGATATAACCATCCTCGAGAAACCAGGATACGTGAAATCCTAACTTGAAAGTTTAGGTGAGAAGAGAAAAACAACGTTGCACTTCTTTACCAGAAAAAAGGGAGGGTGGGTGGGGAAAGAAATAAAAGAACAGAATTCCTACTCTCACGTTTCATTTTTCCTATATAGCTACAAAATAGTTTCTAGACTCAACTGCGACCAGTAAAAGGGATCCTACAGGCAGACAGGCTCTGATACCATTTGTCGCTCCCGGACTTCTAGAGGATACTCACAGCCCGCTAAACAGTAGGTAAATGGCTTACGGGGCTTACCGGCACCCGCATCTCAATATGAGTAGGCCAACACGTAAACGTGTGACAACCAACATCTACTATTCATCGTCTGCGTAAACCATCCCATAGAAATCCGACTACTTCCATTGACGTACTTCATAACATACACACATGGTACGTCAACGGCATTTGAACAAGTGATATCACAACAAATCTCTAAGACACAAAGAAATAGAAATAAGTGGCAAATAGCTCTCACTAGAGCAGAGATAGCAAATACAGTCATACAGAGGACACATGTCCCAACAAGTCATCATTACATCACAGCGGAAGCAACAAAATGTCTGAGTACAGACAAGATCCAAATAGGCCTAAGAGGCCGGAAACGAAAAGAACGGAGCCCATCCACGAAGTCTCGGATCCTGCCCGGGTCTGCTATCTACTCGTCAACAGCTTCGTCATACTCCACGTAGTAGCCACCATGGGGATCCTCGAAACGTAGTCTGCAGAACACGCAGCCCCAAAGGGGTCAGTACAGACGAGTACTGGCAAGCAAGACGCACAAGATACCAAAGTGTACCCGACAACACCAAGTACAGATGCTTTGGGTTCAACGGAGGATAAGTGATACAAAGGTGCGGCAGCGGGCTGCACTAACCAACTACAGAGACACGCTACAACATCCGGCTAAAAGAAAGGGATAAGATAGCGTATTGGAACCAACTACAACTACTCACCAAACAAACCCATCCTGGATATCGCCCCTTATCCAAAGAAGCAATCCGAGGATAACTCACACAGTTGGATTAATGAAGGTTCAGGTTATTGTGACAATATGCCTATTACTAGTCAAATTATTATTAATTAGGTGTAAGTTGTCTGAGTACTTGTTAGCCAGCACTTTCACCAAGTCGTCACATAACCGCGGACAACACGGCTTCTCGAGAAGATTCATCCCTGCAGGGTGTGCTCCAGTACCCGTACACACTCGAGCCACCAACTAAAACTCAGGTGGACTCAACACGACTCGAACCATCTCTACAACCTGTCCTAGGAGCCACGGAGCTATAAGGTCCCGGCCAGTCCAACCTAACCTAAGCGCAAGGGTGATAACCACACCCCCCGGCACCACAGGCCTCGCCCTATATGCATGATCATCATCATAATCATCAACCATGGGCGCGACCCATTCATGCGTATGCGCAAATGGAACACCCGAACTAAGTGTGGCTCTTCGGACAAACTGCGGATCAGGTCAAAATCGAGGGGGGTTCCATACGACCACCCGGATGCGGTGAGCACGCTCATCATGGATCAGAGGACAAGACCCTTTTCCTATTTAGGGTCGACACTAGCAGGCTTCAAAACCCTAACCCGGGCCTCCTGCCGGTGCCTTATCATCAAATTATTATTACCCCAAGCATTAACATGATATTGATTATAACAAGCCCATCTATCAAACTAAACAGGTGATAAGATAAATGACAACAAGACTCGAGCACAACAAACCTAAGCATGATACTACGACACAGGCTAACAAACAACAAGGTTGTAGGTGTGGGGGTGAGGCTATATTCATGGCTGCAGGATGACATGTGATAGGATCGGAACACAAGCAACGAATCATAAGGCTAGAAGATTAGACAACGGAAAGTATCGGTATCAAGTGTGGAAAGGACACAATGGTTCATGTGAGTAAATAATTGCCTGCAAACTCAGTAGCCTGGTACTGGGCTAACTGCTCTGAAATAGTATCGTAAACCTCGTCTGTCTCAACGTCGTCGTCTATTCGAGAAGAAGCAAACAAACAACAAAGGGAGACGGACAATCAATAACATGGCATAATGCACAAACATGGGATGATGCATGACAATTTATTATATGCATCAATTTAATGATAAAGGACATAAGAGCAATTTTAAATGGGCCCAATAGCAATTTAAATTGCCTTTGGGAATTACCCATATGTAATATTAATGAATTAACAGAATTACAAGTAAACATTAAGTGGAAGTGATTACATGCATGATGAATGATGAAAACAGCAATAAAACAACTTTAGCTTCCAATTGATACCTCATTTGTCAAATTTGGAATTTTAAATAATTAATTATGAATTTTGCAATTTAAAAGGTGGATTTAAAGTATTGATTTATTACTCCAATTTTAATTAGGAAAAAAAGTGAAAAATTGTATTGAAAAGGTTGAAAACATGTATAAAATGTTTCAATGAAGATTTTGAGCTATTGAACATAATTTTTGGAGCATTATTGAATTTATTATGCATTTTTCCATAACCATTTTTATTTTGCCCTTTTTAGTAAACAGAAGGAAACATGTTCAAATTTAATTCAATTGTGATCAAATAAAATACCACTGTGTAGAGTTTGTTAAGAAAAAATTTTAGAGCCCAAGTTTGCTCAATTTGGGTGAACAAAACTCAAGTTATGAATTCCCAAAGTTTCCAATTTTTATTGCATTTTCTGTATTGCGATCGCTGTGTGCTGCGTGGTGCGAGGGAGACAGAGGGGAAGGAGTATGGGGATAGGGGCGCTCACCTCGATGGCCTGGCGAGCGGGAGGCGGACGAGGCACGGCCTGACGGACGGTGACCTGAACTGAACGAACAGATGCAGCACGCGGGTGCGGCGAGGAGCTCGACGGCGTGCGCGGTGTAGGCGTCCTCCGGCCCTGCTCCCTTCGTCAAAGTTGGAGGTGGCAACCCCACGGTTCCATTCCCGCCGTTGCGGAGGTTTGGCGACGAGCGTAGCGGCGGCGGTGGAGAGCTCAAGTTCCGGCCATGGAGGCTTACAGGAAGTACAGAAAAGAAAACCGGGGAGGAGAGGGGAAATCCGAGGGGAGAGATGGAGGTGGCGGAGGCTTGAGGAGGAGGAAGAAGGGAGGCTAGGGTTTGGAGGGGAGAGGGGAGTTAAGTAGGTGGAGGGGGAGGAGGAAAAGCTTGCAGGTGGGGGAGCCTCCCCTTTTCTCTGTCTCCGTACAGAGGTAGGAGATGACCGCATCGTGGGGCGCTTGGGCCTTGGGGTTGAGGTGGGCTCAGCCCAATTGGGCTGGCCTGCCTCCCCCAACGCTTCCTTTTATATTTTTTTCTTCCTGTGTTTTTTTTTGTAGAGAAGGCAAAGGAATGAAATTGAACAAGTTTTTGAGTTCCAAAAATCATGAAATTAATTTCTATTGATTAAGCACTGTAAATGCCCAGTTGCATGATGTTTTGTTTTCAAAAAATTTAAATATTTTTTGGATGTTTGAATTTTAATTGAATTTGAGTGAATTTTGCAATAATTGAAAATATTGAAAAATTAGCAAGTTAATTATTTGGAAATTCAAGTTTATTGGAAACAAAATAAATGGTTTGATTTGAAAGTTTTATTTGAAAAAGTTGTAACAGACCAAGTGTGAAACAAAAGATTTGTCATTTGATTTGAAATTCAAATTCAACACATGTGTGGATATGATGACATGATGCATTTGAAATAAAATCAAGAAGCAAACATTCTAAGTTGGGAGTTTTTCATACTTGGGATGTTACAAATCCCAAGGGGAAAGATAGGTAATTGAGGTGAATCTTGATACGGTCCTAGATACACATCATAGGAGTAGCCTCACAAGAGGAGTCACCTCACAAGAGGGATACAAGATCAAAGCTCGAAGTTATTAATTCATCTCTAACCTAGATCTGTTCCAAGGGGTACCCTTATATAGCCTAGTGGGTAGGTGGTGGTGAAAAGGTGGGATTTCACCCACTTTTGTGAGCTGGTAGGGTAGCCGGGCTGGAGGCCGGGCGGTTCGGGTTGGTGGCTGGCCTGGGGACGCAGGGAGGCTGGCCTGGGCCGGGGAGGAGGCCGGGCGGCTCGGGTAGGGTGCCATCCTGGGCACGTAGGGAGGCCGGCCGACTCTGTTAAGTCGCCGACCTAGAGGCCGGACTGGCTGGGCTGGAGGTCGGGTTTCCTGCACCCCTCCTCCTCTTTCTTCTCTCCTTCTTCTTTGGTGTCTTCTTCTTGGGTATCTTCCATGGCTTCTTGGGCATCGTCTTGGGCACGTTCTTGGGGTTCTGTCGTGGGATAATTACGGAAGACGTTACCTGGGGTAACTTACTTTGGGGCAAATCGACTCTGGTGTTTGGGAGAGGGTTTAGCCCAGGGGAAATCATGTTATCAGGTGATCTGGTAGCTCGGGCTGCAATGTCGCCGAGTCTCCGATCTAGGGCTACAACTATTAGCTCTCGTGCCATAATAATACTCGAATATCGGGTAAAAACTCTTGTTCCCTCTCTGCCCCAGGAGCCGGTTTATATATTACCCGACTCTCTGGCTTCCTATACAATACATACCCGGAATCCTACCCGGAAACCGCACACAACCCTATGTTTCCTAATCGTGACCCCCAAGGTACGGGTTACAAGACCCACGTTCCCCCTTGGGCCTTCTAGAAACTCCTCCACCTTGGGATGGGTCTTGTGCGATTCCCTTCGGGCAGGGTTTCTCCTGGGCATGAGCCTACCGGGTTATCATCCCCCATCAGTAGTCCCCAGAATAGCTTGGGCTTCTCGGGATCAACCATGAAGCGCACGCTATTCCCTGCAAAACATTCAAATTCATAATATACTGGGTTAGGGTGCTTTAATCATAGCTAGGCCTGCTCTTTGGGCGGTCCATATAATAACCCGTTTTTTTCTTCTTCTTCGAGTCAGGGCATCATATCCCGGGTCAACACTCCAAAGAAACGTGACAAGACCCGGCATTCGTATCGTTATCAGTTAATCCGAATAATACGCCCAAAATCTACCTCAATCTTTATCCGGATATCTCGCAACGATTACCTTGATACCTATCCCCAAATATCCGGGCCGCATCAATTTATACCGAAAATTTCTCACTTACCGCTCAAACCTAGGTTTTTCCCCGCGCCTATAAATTGGCCCCAGGGGTCAACCCTAGATCCAAACAGCCATTTCCTCTTCTCCCTCTTCCTCAAGACTAGATAGTCTCTCTTCAAGAGAGGCTCTCAAGGATCTTTCTTTCTCAAGAGCTTCTACAAGCTCATTGTCATGATTCTCATGATCACCACCATAACTCTCCAAGCTCGTGATGATTTCTTCCTTCTCATCTATGAGAGAGTTAGCATCATCAAGTTGCCTTAAGAGGGCCTTTACCTTTTCCTTGGTTTCACCTTCAAGACTACATATCCAAGAGCTAAGATTCTTGGTCTCCTCATCATCCACAATGTTTTCAACGCAATCCAATAATGAGGGAGAACTAGCGATAGACTTGGAGGTGGAAGATATTACAGCGGTGCTTTTGCCATGAGACATGTAGGTAGGAATAATGCCTTCTCATTGGGGGATTCGAATAGAGAGACCGATGAAGATGAAGTCGTAGCTATGGCGACGTGGGCCACACCTACGACTTCATCTTCTCCTTCATCTCCGGAGTAGTATGTTTCCAATGTGGGGCCTTCTTGAACATATAGAGCCCTTGGGAGTCTTCTCGCGAGATTCTTGTTCTGTGGAGCTTTGTTCTTGTCCTTGCGAACAAGCTTTCCTTCATTCTCTTATCTTGGCTCAAAAGGACACTCCTTGAATAAGTGATTTGCGCTTCCACAATTGAAGCATGTGCTTGGCCGCTCCCCCTTCTTCTTGTAGACCTTGTTTCTTGAAGGTCTAGGAGCACCGGCCTTGTGAGCCTCCCATCTCTTCCAATACCCATGCATGGCGAGAGCAATGCACTTGTGAGCACCCTTGTATGTATCCTCATAATCCTCATCATCCTCATCATCCTCATCTACTTCTTCTATCCGAGCAACCACCTTGGACTTGAAGGCGAGGTTGGGAGACTTCCAACTCCTCTTGAGCGAGCGAGAGCATCATCCACGCTCTTGTGAGATAGGGATATAGCTATGAACTCACTAAGAACACCAATAGAGTTGAGGGAGTTGTAGTCCGATCTTGTACGAATGCATGTGGAGAGGTTCTTCTCAAAAGGAGTTATCGCCTTGACAATCTTCCTCTTGATCCACTCATCGGAGATCTCCTCTTTTCCAAAGTCCCTCAATTGGTTGCCAAGAGTGACAACTCTTCTATATAGTTCTTCGGGACTCTCATCTTCAAGCATAACGAAGTTCTCGGAATTGTCGAGAGCCACATCATACTTGGAGGATTGAATGCTAGCATTGCCTTGAAACAAAGTGTCAAGCTTATCCCAAGCCTCCTTGGCGGTCTTGATACCGCGTATGTGTTCAAGATGTTCTCTTGGGAGAGCCTTCTGGATAGTGACAAGAGCGGTCTTGTTGAGTTGAAATTCCACATATTCTCTTGGAGTCAAGTTGCTTGCATCGTGGGGATGAAATCCATGGAGAAAACTTCTCCAGAAGGCGGTGCAAGACCCTGAAATATGAGACTCCATATCGAACTTCCAAGAAGAGAATTCGTTAGTGTTAAGCATGGGAGGAAGTCCAACATTTAGAATGTGTGGCATTGTGGCAATGGGATGGATAGTGTCATAATTGTGAGGTGGTGGTACTTTTGAGTTAGACCCCGAACCGTTAGCCGATTGAGACTTGGAGCCTTCGGAGCTCCCACCGCTCTTAGCCTTTTTATCGGCTTTTTCCTTGGCTTTCGCCTTGGCTAAGACAATGTTAGCTTCCATTTCGGCAATGCCCGGAATGGACTCTTCATCCGAGCTAACATCATCGGTGGTGAGGGGTGGTTCCTCGAGCTCCTTGGTTTTCCCCATCATGGCCTCGAACATTTTCTTTATGCTAGAAACCTCCAAGCCAACACTAGAGCTAACCTTGGACAATTTGGTTTGGAGGGTTCCAACCGTTTCTTGTAGGATAGTTATAGTGTCGATCATTTTTGCCATTTCTGCACTAGAACCGTCGGGCACATTTTCATTGACCATTATACTCTTAGGCGGTTAAGCCCTTAGCAAAAGCCGAGGCTCTAATACCAATTGAAAGTGCACTATGGTCAACTAGAGGGGGGCTGAATAGGTTGACTACCATTTTTTCTTCTTTTCCTTTTAATTATGGCTAAGCAAGATAAAGTAAGGTTCTCTAGATGTGCAACTAGGTGAGCAACCTAAGTGATACAAGATAAGATACGCAACGGAAGTAAATCTAAAGGCAACAAGATAAACGACAAGTGTAAACAAGGAGACAAGGATATGTTTCCCGTAGTTCCTTCTCAAGAGAAGTACGTCTACGTTGGAGAGGTGGCGAGCCACCTAGGCGCTCCTCAATAGCACGGTTGTGCACACCTTATTCTCCTTGAGCTTCTCCGGTGAGGGAGATTCTCATTTACACTATGAGGTCGACTTGAAGGCGTTCACCAAACCTTTACACGAGCTCGGGGTCACTCCACAAGATGGATGGAGGCTCTCAAGCAATCCGAAGCTTCTTGCAACAAGGTGGAAGCTACAATCACAAGATCTACTAAGGTTTCTAGGCCTCAAGTAGGATTCTAGATCTACTAGGATGTGGTGGATGGATTTGAAATTCCTTTGGTGGAAGTGTGGATCTAGGTCTCCTCTAGCTCTCCACAAAGTATGGGAGTGTTTGGGTGGTTGGAGAGGGAGATCTAGGAGGTTGAAGCTTTCATTAATGGCTAGGAGAGAGAATGGGAAAAAACTTAGCATTTATGAGGTAGGGGAAGTGGTATTTATAGCCCCTCCCAAAGTGGCCGTTGAGCAGATCCCGCAGCACCTAAGGCTCCGGTGGTTTTACCGGAGGCTCCGGTGGTCTTCATATGCGCGCAACAGCGCAACCCATTATCCCTTCGTGTTGTATCCTGCGGGGCGGAGGCTCTGGTGGTTTTGGCGGAGGCTCCGCCCACCGGAGGCTCCGCTGGAGCCTCCGCTCTTATCCAACCGAACGCCATTTTGGCGGAGGCTCCACCGGAGGCACCACCGGAGGCCAACCCCCCAGTGGGGCAGTGGAGAGGGCGGAGGCTTTGGTGGTTTCACCCGAGGCTCCGCCAACCGGAAGTGCACCAGAGCCCGCACCTGAGGTGCGCGCCTGAGCTGTGCTGGAAAAAGGACTAGGGCGAAGGTTCGGTGGTTTCACCGGAGCCTCCGCTGCATACAAAAATACTTTCCCAGCTTTGTCATTTTGAGCTCTTTTCATTCCAAACAAAATTGTAACCCATAGAGAATGTATACTTGATGAACCTGGGCATTTTCATTAATAAAAAAATGATCATTAGTCCAATAGGTATGTTGTCATTTAATTATCAAAACGGAAGATGATCTTTCAAATGCCCATAGGACTGAAGAGAGTGTGCGATTCACCACTTCGGTTTGGCCATCCGTTTGTGGGTGGTAGGCGGTGGAGAATAGTAGCTTGACGCCGAGCTTGGCCATCAAAGTCTTCCAAAAGTATGACGTGAACTTGACATCTCGGTCCAACACAATTGATGAGGGAACACCATGGAGACGCACAATTTCCCTGAAAAACAAGGTGGCAACATGTGAATCATCGTCCGTTCGATTGCATGGAATGAAATGTGCCATCTTAGAGAAATGATCAACAAGGACAAATATTGAGTCCATGTTTGTTTTAGTGTGTGAGAGTCCTAACACAAAGTCCATGGTAATGTCACTCCAAGGTGCATGTGGTATAGGTAATGGCAAGTAAATACCATGAGGGTTGGAAGTAGACTTAGCTCGTAAACATGTAGGACATCGCTTGACGAGTCTTTCAATTTGATGCCTGATCTTAGGACAATAGTAGTGGTTGGAGAGCATGGCATAGGTCTTGTCCCGGCCAAAGTGTCCCATGAGACCTCCTTCATGTGATTCCTTCAATAACAACAAACAAAGAGAGGACTCGAGAATACACAATTTGTTAGCCTTAAACAAGAAACCTTTGTGAAGATAGTAGTCATCAAAACCTTGATTGGGCAAGCATTTCTCAAAAATGGGTCCAAAGAAAACATCCGAAGAGTATAAGTCTTTGATCTCATCCAAACCAAGCACATTGATGTCAAGGCGGGTAAGAAGACACTCTTTTCTAGACAAATCATCCGATACAACATTCTCTTTACCTTTATTGTACTTAATGACATAAGGAAAAGATTCAATGAATTCTACCCATTTAGCATGTCTTTTGTTCAAATTAGCTTGACTTTTTAAATATTTCAAAGATTCATGATCGGAATGAATGACAAATTCTTTAGGCCAAAGATACTGTTGCCAAACTTCTAATACTCTAACCAAAGCAAATAGTTCCTTGTCATATATTGGGTAATTGAGTCTAGAACCATCTAATTTCTCACTATGATAAGAAACGGGACGTCCATTTTACATAAGAACGCCACCAATGCCTATTCCACTAGCATCACATTCAATGTCAAAGGTTTTCTCAAAATCCGGCAAGACCAGCAAAGGAGCTTCGGTTAAAAATTTCTTGAGGGTGTCAAAAGTTTTTTGTTGTGCATTCCCCCAAACAAAAGGTACATTTTTCTTTGTAAGTTCATTCAAAGGGCAAGAAATTGTGGAAAAATCCTTCACGAAACGGCGATAGAAACCGGCAAGGCCATGAAAGCACCTTATCTCACCCACGAAAGTAGGGCTAGGCCAATTTCTAATTGCCTCGACTTTTTTGTTGTCGACTTCAATTCCATTTGAAGAAATCACAAATCCCAAGAAAACAAGCTTGTTGGTGCAAAAAATGCATTTGGAAAGATTGGCAAAAAGTTTTGCTTTGCGAAGAGCCAACAATACTTGAGAAATATGATCAAGGTGATCCTCCAAAGATTTGCTATAAATGAGAATGTCGTTAAAGTAAACCAAGACAAATTTACCAATGAAAGGACGCAAGACTTCATTCATAAGACGCATAAAAGTTGAAGGAGGATTTGAAAGGCCAAAGGGCATGACAAGCCATTCATACAAACCAAGTTTTATTTTGAAAGTTGTTTTCCATTCATCACCTATGTCATGCGAATTTGGTGATATCCACTTTTAAGATCAATTTTTGGAAAAGATAGTAGCACCACTCAATTCATCAAGCATAGGGATGGGATGTATATATCTAACGTGATAGCGTTGATAGGGCGACAATCCATGCACATACGAGAAGTATCATCTTGCTTGCGGACAAGCATAACAGGAATGCCACAAGGGCTAACTGATTCGCGAATGAAACCTTTGTCAATTAGTTCTTGTATTTGCCGCTCGATCTCCTTAGTCTCCTCGGGGTTGGTGCGGTAGGGAGCGCGGTTCGGAAGTGGAGCACCCGGAATGAGGTCAATGCGGTGCTCAATGCCACGTAGGGGAGGTAGACCCGGTGGTAGTTCGTCGGGAAACACGTCTTCAAATTCCTGCAACAATGGTAACAAGGACGGAGGAAAGCTTGTTATGGCGTGAGTTTCAAGTGCTTCTCCTTTGCACACGAGGACAAAGTTAAGGATGGATGGGTCATATCGTAACTCTCGCATCTCTCTTCTGGTGGCAAGTAAGGCAAGGCCTTTGGGAGCACTCGAACTTTTTTTACACATATTTGGCTTGTGGCTCTCACTCTCTTTGAGTTGGATCACTCTCTCACCACTCATCTCACGAGATTTGAGCTCTTCTTGTTTACGTTCAAGCGTCTTTGCATTGTCGGCGATCACTTGGCTAGGATACATGGGGCGGATCACAAATGTCTTGTTATTCCACTTGAAGCTATAGTGGTTGCTATGCCAATCATGAATAGCACTCTTGTCATATTTCCAAGGTCGTCCAAGAATAAGATGACACATGGTCATAGGCACAACGTCACACTCAACTGTGTCTTCATAAGGGCCAATCTTGAATTGCACGGAGACCATATATTGAATTTTGAAGGTGCCAGAGTCACTAAGCCATTGGACATGGTATGGATGCGTATGTTCCTTGTAAGTCAATTGGAGTTTGTCGCAAAGCTCTTTGCTAGCCAAGTTGTGGCAACTACCGCCATCGATGATAACCTTGATTGACTTGCCATTGATGTCGGCTCAAGTTTGGAAGATATTGCAACGTTGGTCATGCTCATCTTGAGGAGAAGTAGTAAGGATTCTTGTCACCACTAGCGATGGATTCTTGTCCTCATCGCAATAGACACTTTCTTCATCATTATTGGGCTCGTCCAAGTAATTTAGAGAAACTTGTTGCAAGTCATAGTATTCGCCTTCACTCATTGAATCACTTTCACCATCTTGGTTGACAATCATGATCATCTTGTTGGAACACTCGTAGGAGTTGGTGTCCACTTCCACCACATTTGAAGCAAGTTATAGTGCTTGACCTGACTTGAGGAGTATTCGAAGTGGTGGTGGGAGGCACTTGTTTCTTGAATGGTTGCAAAGACTTGTTGGTAGCATGAGAAGCTCGAGGGGTGGTCTTGGAGTTGGTTGGTGTAGTCACTTGTGTCATTGGAGACGAAGAAGAGGACGACCTTTAGGAAAAGAAGGCAGTTTGCTTGTTGTACTTGAGGTCTTCCGCAATTTGGCGTTCGGCCTTGAGAGCTTGGTGGACAAGAGAAACGATGTTGTCATACGGTTGATACTCGACAATCTTCCGTATAGGATAGTTGAGGCCATTGAGGAAGCATGCCATTGTTTGTTCTTGAGATTCCATCACGTGAGCTTGAATCAATGCGTCTCCATCTCCTTGTAGTACTCATCAACCGACTTCAAACCTTGTCAAAGTTCTTGAAGCTTTTTGAAGAGGTCACGTTTGTAGTATGGAGGAACAAAGCATGCATTCATGAATTAGCTTCATCTCGTTCCAAGTTTCAATTGGAGCAATCCGGTTTCGAACTCTTTCCGCTTGGAGACGATGCCACCATAAGAGTGCATAGCCTTCAAACTCCAAAGAAGCCATAGGAACCATCTTCTTGTCACTAAAGTTGTGGATGTCGAAGATCTTGTCTACCTTGAGATCCCAAGCAAGATATTCTTCGGGGTCATATACACCATTGAACTTTCGAACATTGAAGCGAAGGGCACTCATGTTGTTGTCTTCATGTTGTCGATGGGGTCGCTCATGTGGGTCTTCATCGTAGAGAGGAGGTGAAAGATCATATGGGTCATCCTCATTGTCTTGGCGTTGGCGATCATGATGGGGAGGATGACGCCGATGGTCATTAGGAGGTGGTTGTTGGTGGTGACGTAGTCGTGCTTCTCGGTGTTTACTATCATCATTGTCACGGTGTTGTTGTTGAGGATGTTCTTGTTCACGGTGAGGGCGTTGCGGAAGTTATTGTTCTTGGCGAGGGTGTTGAGGACGCTCTTGGTCTAGGCGGTCATTGTGGTGGGGACGCGCATTGCGCCTAGGTAGCCTTCGATGTTGACGAGCACCTTCCACGAAGTCATTGTGACCATAGTCATTGTCGTGGCCTTGTGGAGGTGGTGGACGATGCTGACGAAGGTCCGGTCGTTGAGGTTGATGTTGAAGAGGGTCACCATGGACTTGGCGATGTCGAGGTGGTGGTGATGGCGAGCTATCATCATACCAATGTCGTCGAGGAGCTTGTGGCGAAGGAGGAGGTGCTGGTGGTTGTTGTTGAGGTCCTTGTTGTGGTTGTCCACCATCCTCCATGTTGGGGTTGTGATCATGGCGACAAGCTTGGTGATGATCTTGAGCGTGGTGGCTTGAACGTCTAGACCTTGAGGACGATGATGATCCACGACGGTTGGCAAGGTTTGCCAAGTTGATGTTGATGCGCGTCATTTGATCATTCAATCAAGCCTCTTGTGCTTGGAGTCGACGTTCATAGCGCTCCAATCCATCCTTCACAAGTTGCCGGAGTTGGAAATGGTCGTTGTAGGTGATGAAGTTGTGGTAGGCGTTGTCGTTGTTGTTGAAGAATGGGTTTCCTTCATCTTCCGAGCTCGGACTTGTGAACACTCCTTTCCAAGCCATCTCAAAAACACACAAGGGTGATATGAAGAAATGGATATCTCACTTACCCAACGTTACCCTTTTTTTGGGGTCGTATTGAGGCTAGTGGATGAGCCTAGGTGTAGGGCGGTATGTCAAAAGTGAGTCCAAAAAGATCGAAAGAAAACTGCAAACGACAACGCACACGCTTTATGTGGAAGACAAATGGGCGAGAAAAATGGCAAGGAAAAACAGCAAATCCGAACAAAAGTTTGTTGTAAAACGTGGAGAAGAACCTAAATGAAATGTTAGCACAAGAACCAAACCTAGTTGAGGAAAAAAATGGAACACACAAGTGATTAATGGGGTTTGTGCGGCCAATGGACAAGCGGAGAAGAAATGTACCTAACGAAGACTAAGCTCAATGCTACACCAACGCAAGGAGGACGCTAGCTCAAACCGCAAACTATAAGAGGCAACAAGATTCGCACCGTGGCAACCGGTCACTCTCTTCTCTTTTGCAACGTGAAGCTACACGTTCCTACAAGTGATGGCAATTGGCATCGATCTTTTGCTTTTTTTCTATCTTCTTCTTTCTTTTTGATGATTCCAAAATGCCAATGCCTACTCGAAGCTATTCTCTCACAAGTGCCAAACACGCATTCTCGGTGCCACTAATGTGATTCCAAGCGATGTAAAAGATCTGGTCCGAATAGGAAAGGTACACAAACAAGGGAGTTAGTTCAAACGGAAGCAAGTTATCCCTATATTGTGGATGATCTCGGACTTGCGGTCTATGGTTGTTGATGTCGTGTCGATCCGTTGGTGTAGTTGCATAGATGATGTTGTGGGCTTCTGATGTTGTGTGTTGGGATACCCCAAGAGGAGGGTGTGATGAGCATATCGGTAGGAAATTCCCCTTAGTTAAGAACCAAGGTTATCAATCTAGTAGGAGAAAGAGGACCTTCGGAAGGTTGAGCACTGACGGTGGTGATGGCTCACCGGTGTCAGCAACAACGTGGAACCTGCACACAACACAACCAAAATACTTTGTCCCAACGGTAAAGTGGGGTTGTCAATCTCACCAGTCTTGCTGAAAACAAAGATTAGAAGTATAGTGTGGAAAATAATGTATGCTTGCAGTAAGTAAAGAAAGCAGGAAATTGTGGTGGTTGGTTTAATAGTATAGGAAAATGGATCGGGGTTCATAGGTTCACTAGTGGTGTCTCTCCATAAAAGATAGCATGCTGGGTGAACAAATTACAGCTAGGCAATTGACAAATAAAGGTTGCACCGTAGTGCACATTCATGACATGATGACTACTATGATATTTAGTGAGGGCATTGCAACAATATACATAGACCGTAATCCAACGATATCTATGACTAATAATCCACCCTCAGGTTATCATCCGAACCCTCTTAGGTATTCAGTTGTAAGCAACATATAACTGCATTTGTGTAATGTAAGCAATTATTATGCACGCGGGCACTCTCACCGTTGTTTTCTCCCTAATGGCAACAACACATCCTCCCCCTTCACGTTTCTGTCACTCGAGCAAGGCAAAGAGGAGGCATGAACCCACTATCAAGCATAAATACTCCCTCTTGGAGTCACTAGCAACTACTTGGCCAGAACAACCACTAGCAACGGAAATCATGCAAGATCACAAATAACATATGCAATAAAGACTATAATCAACTTGGGATAGGTTCAATATTCATCGGATCCCAGCAAACACAACACATAGAAATACATAAGATCAATCTCGATCATGTTAGGCAGCTCACGAGATCTAAACAGGGAGGCATATGAGGAGAAGAAAACCATCTAGCTACTGCTATGGACCCGTAGTCCAAGGATGAACTACTCACGCATCACTCCGGAGGCGGACATGGTGATGTAGAGGCCTCCGGTGATGATTTACTATCCGACAGGGTGCCGGAGAAAGCTTCAGAACCCCCCTGATCTCGGGTTGACGGTGACTGCGGCCGCGGAACTTTTCGGGGATATTTGCACAGGTCTTTAGGGTTTTCCATCCGGGGGGAATAAATAGGCGAAAGGGCAGAGGCGGTGGAGCCCTAGGGGGCCCACACCACCCCCTGGCGCGGCCAAGGGGGCGCCACTCCATGGTGTGGGCCCCCTAATGCCCCTCTTCGTCTCCTCTTCGGTCTTATGGATGCTTTCGGGGGAAATAGGCACTTCGGGCTTTGTGGGGTCCAATTCCGAGAATATTTCCAGAACAAATTTTCTGAAACCAAAAACAGCAGAAAACAGGAAACTGGCACTTGGCATCTTGTTAATAGGTTAGTCCCAGAAAACGTCTAAAAATGACATAAAGAAGGGAGAAAACATGTAGCCATTGGCATAATATCATCATGGAGCATCAGAAATTATAGATACGTTGGGGACGTATCAAGCATCCCCAAGCTTAGTTCCTACTCGTCCTCGAGTAGGTAAACGATAAAACAATAATCTCTGAGGTGACATCCTACTAACATAATCTTGATCATAAAAATGTAAAGGCATATGCAAGCTGAGATCATAGAACTTCAAACACAAACATGATAAATAGAACTTTAATAATAAAGAAAAGCAATAACTTTTCATCATGAAGAGTATCCTAAATAAAGGATCATGAGAAACAATGCAAAGGAAGGTAAACGTCTGTTTCAGGTATATAGAAAGCATGTCAAAGTGATATTTTGCTAGTCCTTAAGAGTGGGGCAAAACATAAATGCCAGGACACCTTCAAAGTTCATGAGGAAGACTAGAGCAAATAATTTAAGAACAAATGATATCACATCATGAAGTAATTATTGATGTTCATGGGACAATGCATGTAGAACTAAGAATGGCAAAAATGCTCTCTCAAATGTGCATAAAGTTAGCAGATGGAGACTCAACATAAAAGTAAAAGAAAGGCCCTTCGTGGAGGGAAGCAGGGATCACTCATGTGCTAGAGCTTTTATTTTATTAAACAGAGGTATTAAAAGTTCGACACTCCTCCCATCCATCTTTCACAAACCATGGATAACCGAATCCTCGGGTGCCTGCCAACAATCACATACCGTGGAGGAGAGTGTCTATATTTTGGGAGATGTATGTTAAAGTCAACGAATGGTAAACAAAAAATACAGTACGTCACAAGCCAACTGGATTCACAAGAGCGGCTCCCATGTGAAGGACACATCTGGGTAGAAGGTCATCCCTCTTTCTCTTTTGTTTACACAATTATGCTTTGACGGATAAATCAGGGGCAAAAATAGTGAAGATATTTTGTGTGTATTAATTTAGGGCTGGGCACCCCGCTGCTAGCTCTTCTATCATTTGGATAAGCGGATGAAGCCACTAGTCCAGGGTGTGAAATCAAATCAACAAGTGAGATAAAGATTCTCTATTGACGTCCTCATGAGCAAAAACAGGAACATAAAACAGGAGTAATTTTGAAGGTTTTAAAGGTAACACATGAGCAATTTACTTGGAGTGGCAGTTAAATACCACATGTAGGTAGGTATGGTGGACACAATGGGAAAAACTTTGGTTTAAGGGCGTTGGATGCACAAGTAGAGCTCGTACTCAGTACAGGTGGAGGTTAGAAAAAGACCGGAAGCGACAAATCAAGAGAGCATAAGAGCCATAATCATGCATAGCGACATAAGCATCATTAATTAAAGCATAAGCCGTATCATAGTTCAAAAACTAAGTGGTCATGGAGGCTATTTGTGACTGATTCATAGTCATAGACATGGTGTGAGCATGCGCCAAGTCAACCAAATAAAACATTCAAAAGAAAATACCAAAAATTTATGCTTCCTTATGACAAGAACAGCTCATGAACCTTTCAATGACATATTAAACACTCTCAGCTATTTGAGGCTATTCATGCTACTCAACATCACAAGGATTTAGAACTAAAATAACATTTAGCATGGCATGAAAAAGTTCTAGCAACAGTCTATACAAGGTTCTACTTGCACCAGTATAAATTCTACTTTAAACAACAGTTTCTTTCTCCCAACAAGAACCATACACAATATGTTTTAACAAAAACTCTCTAAATGATACAGCAAGCAAACATGAGAGTACTCACATAATACTACTAAAATTAACATCTCTAATAAGAGGTGCATGCAAAGCAGGAGCTAAATAAATGCAGCAGCCAGACAGAGATTAAGAATACAAAGTATTCCCATGAAAAAGCGGAGCGTGTCACTCTCCAATAAAAGAATGCTGGGGTCCAACCAAGTTTATTGAAGAAGTAAAAACAAACTGAAAGGCAAAACAAAAACAAACTGAAAACAAAAATAAAATACGCTCCAAGTAAAGCACATAAGATGTGAGCAAATAAAAATATAGTTTCACTAGAAGTGACCTGATAATTTGTTGATGAAGAAGGGGATGCCTTGGGCATCCCCAAGATTAGACGCTTGAGTCTTCTTGATATTTGCTGGGATGTAGCACCGGGGCATCCCCAAGCTTAGGCTTTTCATTCTTCTTGATCACATCATATCATCCTCTTCTCTTGACCCTTGAAAGCTTCCTTCACAACAAACTTCTCACAATCTTCATTAGCAACGTTAGTGCAATCGAAATAATAAATTCACATGGTTCAGTTTCAACACAAGTATAACACTCAGAAACACATTAGCTACTGTCACAACTTATTTTAAAACTTTTTTTCTCAAAAGAACACCAAAAGAAAGCAATTAAGAAGCAAATGTAATTATTGGCAGAAATCTGTCAAAACAGGATAGCAGGTAAAGATAATTTTTTTTGGAAAATCTTCTGTTGCTCAAATAAAAAATTGGTCAACTAAGAAAAGTTGCGTATACAACCCAGGATTACGCATAAAAAAGCTCAGGTCATTTTGAATTTTTCTGTGATTTTATACGGAATAAACAGCGGACAGCAGAAATTTGTTTCCTGCGCAGAAATCCGAAATATAGCCTCAACTTTCCACTAGAGGCTTTACTTGGCTCAACAAAAACTCAAAAGAAAATATACAGCAGGATTGCTAAGGAAATATGCAACACCCAGGTGCAAAGAAAAACAAAGAAAACGAAAGAAAACGGGTTGAAAACAACGAAATAAAACGGGTTGTCTCCCGGTAGCGCTTTTCTTTAACGCCTTTCAGCTAGGCATAAAAGGGCAACTCAAGTATTTTCAAGTGAAGAAGCATCAACATCATAACTTTATCTAATAATAGAGTCAAAACTTAGCTTCATCCTCTTTCTAGGAAAGTGTTCTATTCCTTTCTTGAGTGGGAATTGATATTTAATACTCCCCTCTTTCATATCAATAACATCACCAAGAGTTCTAAGAAAAGGTCTTCCCAAAACAATAGGACAAGAAGCAATGCATTCAATGTTCATAACGACAAAATCAACAGGGACAAGGTTATTGCTAAACATAATAAGAACATCATCAATTCTACCAAGAGGTTTCTTCTTAGCATTATCAGCAAGATGAACATCCAAATAACAGTGTTCCAACGATGGTAGATCAAGCATATCATAAAGATTTTGAGGCATAACAGAGATAGTAGCACCAAGATCACACAAAGAATTGCAATCAAAATCATTTAATTTTATCTTAATGATAGGATCCCAACCATCATCTAATTTTCTAGGGATAGATGTCTCAAGTTTCAGCTTTTTTCCCTAACTTTCATGAGAGCATTGGTAATATGTTTAGTAAAGGCCATATTCATGGCACTAGCATTGGGACTTCTAGCAAGCTTTTGTAGGAACTTAATAACTTCAGAAATATTGCAATTATCAAAATCAATATTATTATCATCAAAAGTAATGGGACCATTCTCTCCCACATCTCTAAAAATTTCAGCACTTTTATGAGAAGCAATTTCAGCAGTTTGATGCATTTTAGCACGTTTCACCAAAGGGGTGGAGTCTTTGTTAACAACAACTACTTTACCATTAATAGTAAGAGGTTTACTAGCACTTGGAGCTTCAGTTTTACTAATAGTGGTGATAGTGCAAACTCTAGCAATATTATTCTTTCTAGCCAATTCATCTTCTCTTTCCCACCTAGCACGTAATTCAGCCATCAACCTAACATTATTATCAATTCGAACTTGGATGGCATTCAAAGTTTTACTTTCTTTAACATCATGTGAAAAAACCTTAAATTTTATAAAATTAACATCAATAGCTATTCTATCTACTTTAGAGGCAAGACCATCTATTTTACCAAGCTTTTCCTCAACAGATTTATTAAAAGCAGTTTGTGTGCTACTAAATTATCTAAGCACGTTTTCAAGATCTGAGGTAGAGATTTTATTATTATTTTAGGAATTTCCACAAGAATTACCATAACTATTATTAGGAGGATAAGGCTTATAATTGTTTCCACCAAAATTATTTCTATAAGCATTGTTGTTAAAATTATTATTTCTAATAAAGTTCACATCAACATGATCTTCTTGAGCAACCAAAGAGGCTAAAGGAACATTATTTGGATCAACTTGAGCTTTACCATTAACAAGCATAGACATAATAGCATCAAGCATTTTACTCAAAGAGGAGGTTTCCTCAACAGAATTTACCTTCTTACCTTGTGGAGCTCTCTCAATATGCCACTCTGAATAATTTATCATCATATCATCAAGAATCTTTGTTGCATTGCCCAAAGTGATCGACATAAAGGTAGCTCCAACAGCTGAATCCAATAGGTTCCTTGAGGAGAAATTCAGTCCTGCATAAAAGGTTTGTATAATCATCCAAGTAGCCAGTCCATGAGTGGGACCATTCTTCACCATAGTTTTCATTCTTTCCCAAGCTTTAGCAACATGGTCATTATCAAATTGTTTAAAATTCATTATGTCACTTCTCAGGGATATAATCTTAGCAGGAGGATAATATTTTCCAATGAAAGCATCTTTACACTTAGTCCATGAATCAATACTATTTCTAGGCAAACATAGCAACCATTCTTTAGCTCTTCCTCTCAAAGAGAAAGGAAATAATTCTAGCTTAATAATATCTCCATCCACATCTTTATATTTTTGCATCTCACATAGTTCAACAAAATTATTAAGGTGGGCAGCAGCATCATCAGTACTAACACCAGAAAATTGCTCTCTCATAACAAGATTTAATAAAGCAGGTTTAATCTCATAGAAAGCAGCAGTAGGAGCAGGTTGAGCAATAGGTGTGTAAATAAAATCATTGTTGCTTATGATAGTGAAGTCACACAACTTAGTATTCTCAGAGGAACTCATTTTTAGCAGAATAAAAGCAAGCAAATAAATAACAACTATAAAGTAAACTAATTTTTTTGTGTTTTTATGAAGAGAAGCAAAACAAGACAAAAATAAAAACAAGACAATAAGAAAAATAAAGAGGTTGAGAGTGAGAGACTCCCCTTGCCAGAATACTTCTTCCTCCCCGGCAGCGGCGCTAGAAATTTCCTTGATGTTGTGTGTTGGGATACCCCAAGAGGATGAGCACAACGGTAGGAAGTTCCCCTTAGTTAAGAACCAAGGTTATCAATCCAGTAGGAGAAAGAGGATCTTCGGAAGGTTGATGCCACTGACGGTGGTGATGGCTCACCGGTGTCAGCAACAACGTGGAACCTGCACACAACACAACCAAAATACTTTGTCCCAACGGTACAGTGAGGTTGTCAATCTCACCGGTTGACGACCCACAAGTATAGGGAGTGTATCATAGTACTTTCGATAAATAAGAGTGTCGAACCCAACGAGAAGCAGAAGGGGTTGACAAGCAGTTTCGATGAAGGAATAACTGTAAATACTAGAAAATAGATTTGTAGGGGTTTTTGATATTGCAGATAAATAAAGTGCGAGTAAATTAAATGAAGTAGTAATAATTGCAGCAAGTGGCCCAAACCTTTCTTCAGCAAAGGACAAGCTGGTGGGTTTACTTATGATTAACAAACGTTCTCGAGGACACACGGGAGGTTTCTTTCAAGTGCTTTTGTTCCATGTAGCTGAATAATCTTAGGTGTTTTGAAAAGTGTTGTGTGGGTGAACCTATGCTAATGTACCGTCCCATCCAAGACTAATACATACTTTTGATTATACCCCTTGCAAGCACCCAAAACTACAAGAGAGTAATTAAGAAATAAATCTAACCACAGCTTTAAACTTCGGGATCCTACGCTCCCTCGTGTAATGGTTTCCTAACGGGGGTTTAGTTTTTTCACTCCAGCAACCCCACAATTAGTAGCCAAATACACGATGCATCCCCCTAGGCCTATAAATGGTGAAGTATCATGTAGTCAATGTTCACATGACACCACTAGGAGAATAACACCACAACTTAAATATCAAACATTAAATATTATTCAGCATTACTTCACTACTAACAACTTGCCTTCTCCCATGTCCTCAAGAACAACACGAACTACTCACAAGACATCATATGAATCATAATAAGAGGTGATATAATGGATGATAACAATATGGTCATAAAGTGCAAACACCGATAAATCTCACAAGCATCAACTACTAACAAGTAATCCACACCGGGAGAGAGATCTAATGCAAAACAACGATAGAGGCCCCTAATTGTTACAGCTTGATGACGGTGGATGATGAGGGTGATGGTGCTGGTGGTGATGATGATGATGATTATGTTGATGATGGCCGGAGCGATGACGGTGATGATGGAATTTCCCCTGCAGATTTCTCCCTGCCAGAGAGCTTTTCTCTCTCGGGTGTTTTTCGCCCTGAGGCGGCAGCGGAATAATTCTTTGATGATGGAATGAGGCTTAGGGTTCCCTCGGGGCCAAGCACGCGAAAAATACCCCCCAGAGGTGGGCTAGGGTGGCCACACCCCTAGGTGGCGTGGCCAGGGGCGCGCCACCCCTAGGTGTGGGCCCCTGGTGGCCCCCTTTGGCTCTCCTTCTGGCTGGGTTCCTCCTCTGAACTTTTAGGACACCCCCGGTGTCCCCCTTCTTCTTCTGATCTTCTGAAATATGGTATCTCGATGGTGCTTTTTCCATCAGATTTCTGGTCCCGGTGTTTATTCTCCAAAAATTATAAAACATGCAAAATAAGATAAAATAACATAAGGGATGCATCATAACATGAAATATATGGATGAATAACAGAAATTATGATATAAAATAGTGATGAAAAATGTACGTATCAACCCCCCAAGCTTAGACCTCGCTTGTCCCCAAGAAAAACTGAACTCAGAAAACATGACCACAGGTTTATGGAGTGAAGTGTCGATAAATAAAATATGGACAAGAAGCATCACATCTACCTATGCACCAATCATTACAGACAACAACTTCCTCCCATATAACTTAACTTGAAACAAGTAAAGGGAGTCACAGACAAAGATGCAAAAGAGAGAATCAAAGTTGGTGATGGCAAACTTCGTTCTTGGTCAGCGAACATTTCATGAAATTATACCTATCTTAGGTGAAGTCTTTATAACAAAATTTATATTATAGAGCTTAACATGTTTAATTATAACAACTCTTTTACAATGATTCATAGCTTTCAAAGTAATATTCATTCAGATAATAAAGCATGTGCTAAACAAAGAATGATAGAAAACATGATTGAATAAATCAACATATAGATGATGTGATCACAACAACTCAAATGCTTGCTGGAGACAGAAGGAAATGAGTTTACTGACTCAACATAAAAGTAAAAGAATGGCCCTTCGCAGAGGGAAGCATTGACCACTCATGTGCTAGAGCTTTGATTTTAATAAACAGAGGTATAAAATGCATGACACTCCTCCCATCCATCTTACACAAACCATGGCTAACCGAATCCTCGGGTGCCTGCCAACAATCACAAACCGTGGAGGAGTGTCTAAATTTTGAGAGGTGTATGTTTATGTCAACGAATGGCAAACAGAAAATATAGTACGTCACAAGCCAACTACACTCACAAGAGCGGATCCCATAGAAGGACACAACTTTGTATAGAAGGTCATCCCTCTTTCTCTTTTGTTTACACAATTATGCTTTGACTGGTAAATCAGGGGCAAAAAGAGTGAAGAGAATTTGTATTATTATTTGGGACTGGGAACCCTGCTGCTAGCTCTTCTAGCATTCGGATAAGCGAATGAAGCCACTAGTCCATGTGTGTGAGTCCAATCAACAAGTGACATAAAGATTCTCTATTTGCGTCCTCGTGAGCTAAAATAGGAACACAAAACAGGGATAATTTGAAAGTTCTAAAGGTAGCACATGAGAAATTTACTTGGAGTGGCGGTGAAATACCACTTGTATGAAGGTATGGTGGACACAAATGGCAAGGTTTTGGGGTTTAAGGTTTGGATGCACGAGAAACATTCCCTCTCATTAGAGGGTTTTTGGCTAGCAAGGCTGGGTAGCAAGCAGAGTTGAAGGAAAACAAACAAATATACATATGATGAAACCAATCATGCAATCTTAATTGAAAGCACAAGCGATCTTAACTTGTGAATACTAAGTTTATGAGCTAATAGGCAAATTCCTCTTTCTTATATTAGCAATCTCAAATTACTATTTCTACTGACCCAAGCTAAGTTTGCCAAAACCAACTAGATTAACTTGATGATCTCTAGAGTGATACCAAATACTAACAACAAGCTCGACCATATGATAGAAATTGAAAACTAAAATAACGTGTGTATAAAGTAAATGATGAAAATTCTCATTAATATTTAAAACTGGCAACTCACACCAACGGATACAACGATAACCATCTAGGGAGAGACACTTCCATACTGCAAACCATCCTATATGATAACTTCTCTACTCATGATATGAATCTACTGAAAAGGTAAAAAGATGAAATATAGTGATGTGATACCGCGACACTCCCCCCAAGATTGGAATAAGCCTAGGGGATGCAAAAACCAATGACGAATCAATTCTTCGGTGGTGGTGGTGAATCCTTCTCGATGAGCTTATCAATTGATTTTTTTCAGATCTTCAATCGCGAACATAAGCATACGCATCACCTCCGTATTGCAATCAATACAGTTTAAATGCCTGTCAGACGGTGAATCCCAGCCACCAAGATTTCCCCCACTCTTCCTTAGGTTGAGAGCTTCCTTCATCTGCACGGTTAGAACGATTCATATCCCACATAGAGGGAAAATCCCTATTGGGCACCTTTTTGCACTGATAATCATGAATTAATGTGTGGAAGTAGTTCTTGACTCCCGCAGCAGGTGTCCTCGAAGCTAGGGAGTGACGTGGAACATTCCCTCCGGTGCTCATCCGCGTGCTTCTCTTGAGCTTCAAGGGGTTACCCACCACCCTAATGCTTGCGACAGTGGCACGTGGACGCACTCGTGGGTTTTCTTCTACATCTCCTTCAGCTCCACTCTCGATCTCCTCCTCTGGCTTCAGGTCTTGGGTATCATCTTCCTTTGGTACCTTCCCCTTATTGTCGTCGGCGGAGACCATGATGCTTCTAAACCCGAAAACAGATCCTGGCAAAAACAACTCGAAACAGAAACACGACGAAAAAACGATATACAAACCTCGGGGGGTTCGGGGGATTATATAGTAAAAAGTTTCATAACGAAAGGAAAGTCCAGGTCGAAAACGAGTCCGAGAAGGGCTCCGGGGCACCCACACCATAGGCTGGCGCGGCCAGGCGTGGCCCCACGCCACCTCATGGTGTGGATCCTCCGGGATCCGTCTCCCTCTTGTTTCCGGCTCATAATTTTTCATATTTTCCAAAAACAGTAAAAATAAAAGTTGGAAGATGTTTCGCGATCATTTTCTTACCAAAACTATTACCTATTCGAAAACTGACTCTGCAGTTTCTGAAATATGCTTCCTAATAAATTCCTCCGGGATCATGGCTCGAATACAATCAACATTTTCATTATAAGGATCTCCAGAAATATAATGCTTGAGTCTTTGGCCATTCACCACTTGTGAGGAGTTGTCTTCAAGGGAAACAATTTTAATTGCCCCCTAACGATATACCTCTTCGATAACAAAAGGTCGTTCCCATCTCGATATTAATTTTCCTGCAAAAAATCTGAGACGAGACCTATACAATAGCACTTTCTCACCAACATGAAATTCTCTTTTAATAATTCTCTTATCATGCCACCTTTTAAGTTTCTCTTTAAAGAGCTTAGCATTTTCATATGCTTCACTCCTTCATTCATCTAAAGAACTTAAGTCAAGCAACCTTTTCTCACCAGCAAGTTTAAAATCTCTATTTAGGTCTTTCACTGCCCAATAAGCTTTGTGTTCTAATTCTAGGGGCAAGTGACAAGCTTTTCCATAAACCATATTATAAGGAGACATGCCCATGGGAGTTTTGTAAGCAGTTCTATAAGCCCACAGAGCATCATTTAATTTCTTAGCCCAATTTTTTCTAGATTTGTTAAAAGTCTTTTGCAAGATAGATTTGATTTCTCTATTTGATAATTCTACTTGCCCACTAGTTTGAGGATAATAGAGTGAGGCAATTCTATGATTAACATCATATTTAGCAAGAGTTTTTCTAAAACCACCATGAATAAAGTGAGAACCCCCATCAGTCATAAGATATCTAGGTACACCAAACCTAGGGAAAATGATGTCTTTAAGCATTTTTATTGAGGTTTCACCATAAGCACTTTTAGTAGGTATAGCTTCTACCCATTTAGTAACATAATCAACAACAACAAGAATATGTGTGTAGCATTTTGAAGCAGGGAAAGGACCCATAAAGTCAAAACCCCAACAATCAAAAGGTTCAATAACAAGAGAATAATTCATAGGAATTTCATTACGTCTAGAAATATTTCCAACCCTTTGACATTGATCACAAGATAAAACAAATTTTCTAGAACCTTTAAAGAGAGTAGGCCAATAAAAACCTGATTGTAGAACTTTGTGTGCAGTTCTATCTCCAGCGTGATGTCCTCCATAAGCACTACTATGACATTTTCTCAATATCTCTTGTTGTTCTTTTTCAGGAACACATCTTCGCATAATACCATCAACACCTTCTTTATATAAGTGTGGGTCATCCCAAAAATAATGCCTCAAATGATAGAAAAATTTTATTCTTTGCTGAGATGTAAAGATAGGAGGAAAATACTTCGAAAAAATAAAGTTAGCATAATCAGCATACCATGGACTCTCTTGAGAGCTCACTTTTATTGCAGCTAACTTTTCATTAGGAAAACTATCAATAACAGGAATAGGGTCATCAGAGATATTTTCTAATCTAGACAAATTATCAGCAACAGGATTTTCAGCACCCTTCCTATCCACAATATGTAAATCAAACTCTTGTAAGAGAAGCACCCATCTAATAAGCCTAGGCTTAGCATCTTTCTTTTCCATAAGGTACTTTATAGCAGCATGATCAGTATGAATAGTAACTTTAGAATCAACAATATACTGCATAAATTTATCACAAGCAAAAACTACAGCTAGGAATTCTTTCTCAGTGGTAGCATAATTCTTTTGAGCAGCATCAAGAGTTTTACTAGCATAATGAATACCATTTAACTTCTTATCTATCCGTTGTACAAGAACAACACCTACGACATAATCACTAGCATCACACATAATTTCAACGGTAAATTCCAATCAGGTGGTTGAACGATAGGGGCAGATATTAAAGCCTTCTTTAAAATTTCAAAAGCTTCTTTACAATCTTCATAAAAAACAAATGGTACATATTTTGAAGAAGATTAGTAAGAAGCTTTGATATTTTAGAGAAATCTTTAATAAACCTTCTATAGAAACCATCATGACCAAGAATACTACGAATACCTTTGACATCTATGGGACAGGGCATTTTCTCAATAGCATCAACTTTAGCTCTGTCAACTTCAATACCTCTTTCAGAAATTTTATGTCCAAGTACAATTCCTTCATTAACCATAAAATGGCATTTCTCCCAATTAAGAACAAGATTAGTCTCCTCACATCTCTGCAAAACTTTATCAAGATTTTGCAAACAATTATCAAAAGAAGTTCCATAGACGGAGAAATCGTCCATGAAGACTTCCACAATTTCTTCACAAAAACCATGAAAGATAGCAGACATGCATCTTTGAAAAGTAGCAGGAGCATTACATAAACCAAAAGGCATATGTCTATAAGCACTGGTTCCAAAAGGACAAGTGAAAGTTGTTTTCTCTCGATCAGGCTTCTAACAATAATTTGAGATAACCTAGAATAATCATCAAGAAAGCAGAAATGAGTTTTCTTAAACAACCTTTCTAACATTTTATCAATAAAAGGCAAAGGATAATTATATTTCTTAGTAACTTTGTTAACCTTCCTAAAATCAATGCACATCCTATAACCAACCACTACTCTTTGAGGGATAAGTTCATTATTTTCATTTGGCACAACAGTCATCCCTCCTTTCTTAGGGACACAATGCACATGACTAACCCATCTACTATCAGCAATAGGATTAATAATACCAGCATCAAGGAGTTTCAATACCTTATTTCTTACCACATCCTTCATCTTAGGATTTAAACGGCGTTGATGCTCAACAACTGGCTTTGCATCAGGTTCAATATTAATAGCATGCTGACATATAGTAGGAAAAATCCCCTTCAAATCATAAGGAGTATAACCAATAGTACCTCTATGTTTCTTCAATATTCCCAATAATCTCTCCTCTTCTTTACCAGAAAGTTTAGAACTAATAATAACAGGATATAATTTTTTATCATCAATATGAGCATATTTAAGATTGTCAGGCAAGGGTTTTAAATCAAAAACATGATCCTCCTTGGGTGGTAATGTGGTACCCAAGTCTTCCACCGGTAAATTATGTTTCAGCATCGCTGGCTTATGTAAGAAAATCTCGTCAATTTCATTCCTTTCTTCCATAAAGACATCACTTTCGTGGTCTTCCATGTATTGCTGCAAAGGATTGTTAGGAGCAAGAGCAATAGCAGCCAATTGTTCAACTCTATAATTCTCATTAGGAAATTCAACTTCATAAGGTGCTTTAGAAAATTTGGAGAAATTAAATTCATAAGACTCTCCATCAATCTTTGTAAGAATTTTCTCCTTTTTACAATCAATAACAACACCACAAGTGTTTAAGAAAGGTCTACCAAAAATAATAGGACAAGTATCACTAGCAGAAGTGCCTAGTACTAGAAAATCAGCAGGATATTTAGTTTACCACATAAGACCTCCACATCTCTAACAATACCAATCGGGGAAATAGTTTCCCTATTAGCAAGTTGAATAATCACACCAATGTCTTCAAGTTCACAAGAACCAATTTCATGCATGATTTATTTATAAAGGTCATAAGGAATAGCACTAGAACTAGCACCAATATCACATAAACCATAATTGCAATGATCACATATCCTAACAGATAGCACAAGAACACTGGGTTTCCTAGATTTACCAGGATGAGAGACAATATTAGAAGCATCTTCACAAAATATAATGTGTCCCTCTTCTACATTTTCAGAAACAAGGTCCTTTACTATTGCTACTGTAGGTTCTAAAGTTATTTGTTCCTCAAGTTCTACAGGTTTCCTTGCACTTTTATTAACCACACTAGCTAACATAGAATGTTCTTTTACCTTAGCAGGAAAGGCATTTTCTCAATATAAGGTTCAGGCACAATAGAATCAACATTATGAACTTCTATATCTCTAGCAGGAACACAATTAACAGTATGTTATAAGGTGCATGGTACTTGTTCCATTCCTTTTTAGGAATATATAAATAGGAAGCAAAAGCCTTATATAAGTTTGCAACAACTTGAGAATCAAGACCATAGACAATACTAACATTATGAAAATCATCAGATGACATAAAAGTTTTAATGCATTCATAGTCATAATTTGTACCTGACTTTCTACCTTTGTGATTCTCCCATCCTTCAGTGTTTTCTTGAATACGGTCAAGAAGATCCCATTTAGCTTCATCTTTCATACATGTAAATGATCCAGAACAAGAAGCATCCAATAAATCATTATCATGAAGAGAAAGCCTTGCATAGAAATTATTAATAACAATATTACTAGGGAGCTCATGAACGGGGCATTTGAGCATTATAACTTCAATCTCCCCCGTGCTTGGGCAGTACTCTCTCCGTCATGATGCCAAAATTATATATATAATTCCGATCTCTATGAATTTCACTGGGAGGATAGAATTTAGAATAAAAGAGAGGCACAATTTCCTCCCATCCAATAGTTTGGCTATTTTTCAGCAGTTTGAACCATTCAGCGGCTCGGCCTATCAATGATATAGAGAATAATTTCCTCTTCACTTGGCTCGTTGTAATACCTGCACACTTGAACAACTCGCATAATTCATGTGAAAAGAGCAAATGATCACCAGGATGGACAGTTCCATCACCTGAATAGGAGTTATCCCTAACATCTTTAACAATATTTATAGGTATTTTATAAGGATCCAAATCATCAGGCGGTGGGTCACTTACTACCCTAGCAGTGGTAGCAGTTCACGCAAATAAGGACTCAAAAGGAGACCCAGACATAGTGTAATAAAGCAGTAGACAGTAATAAAAACAACACTTAGAGCAGAACTTCATCTATCAATTCCACTTCCCAATAGCGCTTCACTCCCCGGGAATGGCGCCAAAAAATAGTCTTGATGACCAGTATAGGGGGTGTATCATAGTAATTTCGATAAATAAGAGTGTCAAACCCAACGAGGAGCAGAAGGTGTTGACAATCAGTTTGGATGAAGGAATAACTGTAAGTACTGGAAAATAGATTTGTAGAGGTTTTTTATATTGCAGATAAATAAAGTGCGAGTAAATAAAATGCAGTAGTAATAATTGCAGCAATTGTCCCAATCCTTTCTTCAGCAAAGGACAAGCCGGTGGGTTTACTTATGATTAACAAACGTTCTTGAGGACACACGGGAGGTTTCTATCAAGTGCTTTTGTTCCATGCAGCTGAATAATCTTAGGTGTTTTGATAAGTGTTGTGTAACATCCCAAATTTGCTAATTTAGGGTGTGTGGTGTTGTGTCATCTCATACATGCATGAAATAAAAATTGAATCATGTTTGAACCAATTTAAAGTGTGAATTTAAATGGTTTGAGAAAAATCCCACAAATAGTACTTATTTGGTTTCCAAAATCTTGTACTGAAAAATATTTCAATTTGACCAAACCAAAACATGGTGAGGTTTGCAAAAAGTATTTTTGCCAAATTTTCTCCTTGCAAAAAGGCCCTCAAACATTCAAATGGCTTGCTGTTTTTAAAGGCAGAATGGCTTCTTTGTAATTTCTGGGAAAAAACAGGGGGTTATCGAAAATGCTCATTTGTCTTCTTCCTCAGGCCAGTAGGAGCACCTGCGTGGCCGAGTACCCTCCGTCACCGTGCCACCTCCTATGTGCTTGTCTCCTCGCTGGGATGAGATCCTGGGGAGACGTCCCCATCTCTCCACCTCGACACCCCTCGCCCTCCCTTTCTTCTCTGTACGGAGCACGCCCGAAAAACAAACCCTAGCCCTACTGTCCCGCCGGCCGCCGCCGGTTGCCACCGTCTCCGGCCACCTCGGGACAAATTGGAGCCACCCCCGAAACCGTCGTGGGCCCTCCCCTTTTATAATTAGTGAAAATGATTAAAAATTGAATAATGAATATCTTTTAATCTGTAATTCAGAAAAATATAAATAAGGTACCAAAATGTTTAGAAAAATAAACTCTATCTGAACATGTTACTTTCATACATGTTTGACAAACTTTAATTTTGGCCATTATTTAATGTTGTTTAATTCATTTAAAATGGAAAATAAGTTTTTATTCACCAAATTTAGAAAATTAAAAGTTATATACCAAAATGCACAAAATGACAAATGCAACATGTTTATGATGTTTTCAAGCCCATTTGAGCACTTTAACTTGTACTCACTTTCATAATCACCCGAACTGGCCCTCCGGGGTCTATTTCGGGATAAATTCAGTAAAACTACATAACTGACATATGAACCCTAGCAACCCAACGATCATGTTTAGGGCTTTGTTTAAGTGCACTAACTTGCTCATGCATACATATTGCGCATTGCATCGATGTCATGTGTTGATTGTTGTTCTTCTTCTTCTTTTTGGTGTTTGTTTCCCCTCGGTAGAACCCGACTCCGAAGCGAAGGCCAGCAACTCCATGACGAATACTTGATCCTAACCGACAATTCAAGCACTTATTCCAGAAGTCTTTATCTGATTTTCTTATAACCAAGGCAAGCATAACCTCTTATCTGCGTATATACGTTTTCCAACAACATTTGATCTCGTACTTTGCATTCGATTCCAAAGTATTTGATGCTAGTAGACATAGTTCACCTATATACTGCATTGCCTCAAGATCCTGATCCACTGCTCCTTGCCGCCATAGATTTTCTTGTGCGCATCGCCAGAACCTCATATCTGCTTCGCTTGGTCATACATGTTTGTTTACCTCTGCTCCATCCGGTTGATGAATCAGAGCTACGATAACCTAGTATGATATGATAAAGTGTGGTTAACATGACTAAGGCTTGGATGGGAGGCCACTTGGGAAGTGGTTGTTTGTCCTATACTTGCCAACCCTAGGAGTAAGGTCTCGCCGCAGAAACCAAGACTGAGCGTGCAACCACACGCGGGGCCTAACAGACCGCGCTCGACTAACTAACTTGTTTGGTTCTATCTGTGAGTCACGTAGTTTGGGATTTCCATCCGCGTGTGAGTCAAAAACCTTTTGGAGGTGTTTAGGGCGTGACCGGGACAAGTGATGGACGTACACGGATCTTGATCCCAACTCATAGAACAGGTGCCGTCAGGAGGTGGCCAACTCCCTATTGACGGGGTGGCCCTGTTTGGGTTGACTCATGGATAGGGCTCGAAAAGGTAAAGGTCGTGGCCAACCACCCTCTGCCGCGCTCCATGGACGAGCGTACATGTGGCGTTAAGAGTCGGATGGTACGTGTGGGTAAAGTGTACCACCCTGCAGAGATAAATCTTTCAGAAAGCCGTGTCCACGGTTAAGGACGACTTGGTGAATTTCACGTGGCCATAGATAACTTGAACGTGACGTAAAATATGTTGACAATGCATGGAGGCAGTAGATCAAGGGTGCCTCCTCGGAAATGCCGAGAGGGGTGATCCTTGTAGCATGTGAGATGCTGGGAAATAATGTTGGTGGATTCAAAAGATGATGATTACAGTAGTTGAGTTCCTCATCTGTTTTGAAAACACTCCTTGAGATGTGCTATTCTTCCTCGATTTGAAAAACAAAGATTGCTTTACGCAAAATAGCCATCATAAAACCCTTTATGAAACCAGCAGATATATAATAGGTTAGCTAAGTCTTGTTGAGTACCTCCCATACTCAGGTTTGCTTAAATTTGGTTCAGGTGAAGATATCACATCGGTGGTGATTCAACGTGGACATCGACGAGTAGTTTGGGGTTCCCAGGTAGCAGCCTGGAATCTATGGGCTGGGACGTCGCCTTATGTTGCGGCTTCTTAGGCCTTTTGGTTCTTGTTGATTAGCAACATAATTTTCCTTCCGTTGTCTGATGTAATGTTGGGTCGTGTGACCTCTATTTGTAAGCTATACTCTAGTAACACCTGTTTAATAAAACTTCAATGTCTAGAGTGCTGCTTTGATCGGTTGTTGGTTTCGAGCTCATTGTTATATAGTTTTGGCTATGCCTGCATAGTTGTCGCAGTCGAGGGGTTGTGGAGCCGATGATCCATGTCCGAGCCCACCTGCCGATGTGATTCGGCCTGGGGCGAGGTAACCCCAGTAACCCTCGATTGTTGTTGCACTTTCTGGACACATAGCATCTCTGTATAGCTTTGGTCCCGTTTCCTTCAGTTTCATTCGATTCGTGGACGCTTTGATATGCATAGTTGGTTATGACTAGCATGGATACAATGAGTAGTTGAAATATGTTGACTGGGGATCCGGACTTTATGAAATATGTTGACAATGCATACAATTAGACTGGGGATCCGGACTTTATGAAATATGTTGACAATGCATGGAGGCAGTAGATCAAGGGTGCCTCCTCGGAAATGCCGAGAGGGGTGATCCTTGTAGCATGTGAGATGCTGGGAAATAATGTTGGTGGATTCAAAAGATGATGATTACAGTAGTTGAGTTCCTCATCTGTTTTGAAAACACTCCTTGAGATGTGCTATTCTTCCTCGATTTGAAAAACAAAGATTGCTTTACGCAAAATAGCCATCATAAAAGCCTTTATGAAACCAGCAGATATATAATAGATTAGCTAAGTCTTGTTGAGTACCTCCCATACTCAGGTTTGCTTAAATTTGGTTCAGGTGAAGATATCACATCGGTGGTGATTCAACGTGGACATCGACGAGTAGTTTGGGGTTCCCAGGTAGCAGCCTGGAATCTATGGGCTGGGACGTCGCCTTATGTTGCGGCTTCTTAGGCCTTTTGGTTCTTGTTGATTAGCAACATAATTTTCCTTCCGTTGTCTGATGTAATGTTGGGTCGTGTGACCTCTATTTGTAAGCTATACTCTAGTAACACCTGTTTAATAAAACTTCAATGTCTAGAGTGCTGCTTTGATCGGTTGTTGGTTTCGAGCTCATTGTTATATAGTTTTGGCTATGCCTGCATAGTTGTCGCAGTCGAGGGGTTGTGGAGCCGATGATCCATGTCCGAGCCCACCTGCCGATGTGATTCGGCCTGGGGCGAGGTAACCCCAGTAACCCTCGATTGTTGTTGCACTTTCTGGACACATAGCATCTCTGTATAGCTTTGGTCCCGTTTCCTTCAGTTTCATTCGATTCGTGGACGCTTTGATATGCATAGTTGGTTATGACTAGCATGGATACAATGAGTAGTAGACTGGGGATCCGGACTACGTGCCGATGAATCCAGTCTGCCTGCCGTTGTTTGTTGCGGCCGGGGCTGGTAACCCTGAAGCCCTTGGGAGTCCATGGCTAGGAGCACATAACAGTATGTATATCTCTGGGTCTGGGGTCGTGACATGTTGTGTGGGTGAACCTATGCTAATGTACCGTCCCATCCAAGACTAATACATACTTGTGATTATACCCCTTGCAAGCATCCACAACTATAAGAAAGTAAAATTAAGAAATAAATATAACCACAGCTTTAAACTCCGGGATCCTACGCTCCCTCGTGTAACAACCTTTCTAACATTTTATCAATAAAAGGCAAAGGATAATTATATTTCTTAGTAACTTTGTTAACCTTCCTAAAATCAATGCACATCCTATAACAAACCACTACTCTTTGAGGGATAAGTTTATTATTTTCATTTGGCACAACAGTCATCCCTCCTTTCTTAGGGACACAATGCACATGACTAACCCATCTACTATATGCAATAGGATTAATAGTACCAGCATCAAGGAGTTTCAATACCTCATTTCTTACCACATCCTTCATCTTAGGATTTAAACGGCGTTGATGCTCAACAACTGGCTTTGCATCAGGTTCAATATTAATAGCATGCTGACATATAGTAGGAAAAATCCCCTTCAAATCATAAGGAGTATAACCAATAGCACCTCTATGTTTCTTCAATATTCCCAATAATCTCTCCTCTTCTTTACCAGAAAGTTTAGAACTAATAATAACAGGATATAATTTTTTATCATCAATATGAGCATATTTAAGATTGTCAGGCAAGGGTTTTAAATCAAAAACATGATCCTCCTTGGGTGGTAATGTGGTACCCAAGTCTTCCACCGGTAAATTATGTTTCAGCATCGCTGGCTTATGTAAGAAAATCTCGTCAATTTCATTCCTTTCTTCCATAAAGACATCACTTTCGTGGTCTTCCATGTATTGCTGCAAAGGATTGTTAGGAGCAAGAGCAATAGCAGCCAATTGTTCAACTCTATAATTCTCATTAGGAAATTCAACTTCATAAGGTGCTTTAGAAAATTTGGAGAAATTAAATTCATAAGACTCTCCATCAATCTTTGTAAGAATTTTCTCCTTTTTACAATCAATAACAACACCACAAGTGTTTAAGAAAGGTCTACCAAAAATAATAGGACAAGTATCACTAGCAGAAGTGCCTAGTACTAGAAAATCAGCAGGATATTTAGTTTACCACATAAGACCTCCACATCTCTAACAATACCAATCGGAGAAATAGTTTCCCTATTAGCAAGTTGAATAATCACACCAATGTCTTCAAGTTCACAAGAACCAATTTCATGCATGATTTATTTATAAAGGTCATAAGGAATAGCACTAGAACTAGCACCAATATCACATAAACCATAATTGCAATGATCACATATCCTAACAGATAGCACAAGAACACTGGGTTTCCTAGATTTACCAGGATGAGAGACAATATTAGAAGCATCTTCACAAAATATAATGTGTCCCTCTTCTACATTTTCAGAAACAAGGTCCTTTACTATTGCTATTGTAGGTTCTAAAGTTATTTGTTCCTCAAGTTCTACAGGTTTCCTTGCACTTTTATTAACCACACTAGCTAACATAGAATGTTCTTTTACCTTAGCAGGAAAGGCATTTTCTCAATATAAGGTTCAGGCACAATAGAATCAACATTATGAACTTCTATATCTCTAGCAGGAACACAATTAACAGTATGTTATAAGGTGCATGGTACTTGTTCCATTCCTTTTTAGGAATATATAAATAGGAAGCAAAAGCCTTATATAAGTTTGCAACAACTTGAGAATCAAGACCATAGACAATACTAACATTATGAAAATCATCGGATGACATAAAAGTTTTAATGCATTCATAGTCATAATTTGTACCTGACTTTCTACCTTTGTGATTCTCCCATCCTTCAGTGTTTTCTTGAATACGGTCAAGAAGATCCCATTTAGCGTCATCTTTCATACATGTAAATGATCCAGAACAAGAAGCATCCAATAAATCATTATCATGAAGAGAAAGCCTTGCATAGAAATTATTAATAACAATATTACTAGGGAGCTCATGAACGGGGCATTTGAGCATTATAACTTCAATCTCCCCCGTGCTTGGGCAGTACTCTCTCCGTCATGATGCCAAAATTATATATATAAATCCGATCTCTATGAATTTCACTGGGAGGATAGGATTTAGAATAAAAGAGAGGCACAATTTCCTCCCATCCAATAGTTTGGCTATTTTTCAGCAGTTTGAACCATTCGGCGGCTCGGCCTATCAATGATATAGGGAATAATTTCCTCTTCACTTGGCTCGTTGTAATACCTGCACACTTGAACAACTCGCATAATTCATGTGAAAAGAGCAAATGATCACCAGGATGGACAGTTCCATCACCTGAATATGAGTTATCCCTAACATCTTTAACAATATTTATAGGTATTTTATAAGGATCCAAATCATCAGGCGGTGGGTCACTTACTACCCTAGCAGTGGTAGCAGTTCACGCAAATAAGGACTCAAAAGGAGACCCAGACATAGTGTAATAAAGCAGTAGACAGTAATAAAAACAACACTTAGAGCAGAACTTCATCTATCAATTCCACTTCCCAATAGCGCTTCACTCCCCGGCAATGGCGCCAAAAAATAGTCTTGATGACCCACAAGTATAGGGGGTGTATCATAGTACTTTCGATAAATAAGAGTGTCGAACCCAACGAGGAGCAGAAGGTGTTGACAATCAGTTTCGATGAAGGAATAATTGTAAATACTGGAAAATAGATTTGTAGAGGTTTTTTATATTGCAGATAAATAAAGTGCGAGTAAATAAAATGCAGTAGTAATAATTGCAGCAACTGTCCCAATCCTTTCTTCAGCAAAGGACAAGCCGGTGGGTTTACTTATGATTAACAAACGTTCTTGAGGACACACGGGAGGTTTCTATCAAGTGCTTTTGTTCCATGCAGCTGAATAATCTTAGGTGTTTTGATAAGTGTTGTGTAACATCCCAAATTTGCTAATTTAGGGTGTGTGGTGTTGTGTCATCTCATACATGCATGAAACAAAAATTGAATCATGTTTGAACCAATTTAAAGTGTGAATTTAAATGGTTTGAGAAAAATCCCACAAATAGTACTTATTTGGTTTCCAAAATCTTGTACTGAAAAATATTTCAATTTGACCAAACCAAAACATGGTGAGGTTTGCAAAAAGTATTTTTGCCAAATTTTCTCCTTGCAAAAAGGCCCTCAAACATTCAAATGGCTTGCTGTTTTTAAAGGCAGAATGGCTTCTTTGTAATTTCTGGGAAAAAACAGGGGGTTATCGAAAATGCTCATTTGTCTTCTTCCTCAGGCCAGTAGGAGCACCTGCGTGGCCGAGTACCCTCCGTCACCGTGCCACCTCCTATGTGCTTGTCTCCTCGCTGGGATGAGATCCTGGGGAGACGTCCCCATCTCTCCACCTCGACACCCCTCGCCCTCCCTTTCTTCTCTGTACGGAGCACGCCCGAAAAACAAACCCTAGCCCTACTGTCCCGCCGGCCGCCGCCGGTTGCCGCCGTCTCCGGCCACCTCGGGCCAAATTGGAGCCACCCCCGGAACCGTCGTGGGCCCTCCCCTTTTATAATTATTGAAAATGATTAAAAATTGAATAATGAATATCTTTTAATCTGTAATTCAGAAAAATATAAATAAGGTACCAAAATGTTTAGAAAAATAAACTCTATCTGAACATGTTACTTTCATACATGTTTGACAAAATTTAATTTTTGGCCATTATTTAATGTTGTTTAATTCATTTAAAAATGGAAAATAAGTTTTTATTCACCAAATTTAGAAAATTAAAAGTTATATACCAAAATGCACAAAATGACAAATGCAACATGTTTATGATGTTTTCAAGCCCATTTGAGCACTTTAACTTGTACTCACTTTCATAATCACCCGAACTGGCCCTCCGGGGTCTATTTCGGGATAAATTCAGTAAAACTACATAACTGACATATGAACCCTAGCAACCCAACGATCATGTTTAGGGCTTTGTTTAAGTGCATTAACTTGCTCATGCATACATATTGCGCATTGCATCGATGTCATGTGTTGATTGTTGTTCTTCTTCTTCTTTTCGGTGTTTGTTTCCCCTCGGTAGAACCCGACTCCGAAGCGAAGGCCAGCAACTCCATGACGAATACTTGATCGTAACCGACAATTCAAGCACTTATTCCAGAAGTCTTTCTCTGATTTTCTTATAACCAAGGCAAGCATAACCTCTTCTGCGCATATACGTTTTCCAACAACATTTGATCTCGTACTTTGCATTCGATTCCAAAGTATTTGATGCTAGTAGACATAGTTCACCTATATACTGCATTGCCTCAAGATCCTGATCCATTGCTCCTAGCCGCCATAGATTTTCTTGTGCGCATCGCCAGAACCTCATATCTGCTTCGCTTGGTCATACATGTTTGTTTACCTCTGCTCCATCCGGTTCATGAATCAGAGCTACAATAACCTAGTATGATATGATAAAGTGTGGTTAACATGACTAAGGCTTGGATGGGAGGCCACTTGGGAAGTGGTTGTTTGTCCTATACTTGCCAACCCTAGGAGTAAGGTCTCGCCGCGGAAACCAAGACTGAGCGTGCAACCACATGCGGGGCCTAACAGACCGCGCTTGACTAACTAACTTGTTTGGTTCTATCTGTGAGTCACGTAGTTTGGGATTTCCATCCGCGTGTGAGTCAAAAACCTTTTGGAGGTGTTTAGGGCGTGACCGGGACAAGTGATGGACGTACACGGATCTTGATCCCAACTCACAGAACAGGTGCCGTCAGGAGGTGGCCAACTCCCTATTGACAGGGTGGCCCTGTTTGGGTTGACTCATGGATAGGGCTCGAAAAGGTAAAGGTCGTGGCCAACCACCCTCTGCCGCGCTCCATGGACGAGCGTACATGTGGCGTTAAGAGTCGGATGGTACGTGTGGGTAAAGTGTACCACCCTGCAGGGATAAATCTTTTAGAAAGCCGTGTCCACGGTTAAGGACGATTTGGTGAATTTCACATGGCCATAGATAACTTGAACGTGACGTAAAATATGTTGACAATGCATGGAGGCAGTAGATCAAGGGTGCCTCCTCGGAAATGCCGAGAGGGGTGATCCTTGTAGCATGTGAGATGCTGGGAAATAATGTTGGTGGGTTCAAAAGATGATGATTACAGTAGTTGAGTTCCTCATCTGTTTTGAAAACACTCCTTAAGATGTGCTATTCTTCCTCGATTTGAAAAACAAAGATTGCTTTACGCAAAATAGCCATCATAAAACCCTTTATGAAACCAACAGATATATAATAGGTTAGCTAAGTCTTGTTGAGTACCTCCCATACTCAGGTTGGCTTAAATTTGGTTCAGGTGAAGATATCACATCGGTGGTGATTCAACATGGACATCGACGAGTAGTTTGGGGTTCCCAGGTAGCAGCCTGGAATCTATGGGCTGGGACGTCGCCTTATGTTGCGGCCTCTTAGGCCTTTTGGTTCTTGTTGATTAGCAACATAATTTTCCTTCCGTTGTCTGATGTAATGTTGGGTCGTGTGACCTCTGTTTGTAAGCTATACTCTAGTAACACCTGTTTAATACAACTTCAATGTCTAGAGTGCTGCTTTGATCGGTTGTTGGTTTCGAGCTCATTGTTATACAGTTTTGGCTATGCCTGCATAGTTGTCGCAGTCGAGGGTTTGTGGAGCCGATGATCCATGTCCGAGCCCGCCTGCCGATGTGATTCGGCCTGGGGCAAGGTAACCCCAGTAACCCTCGATTGTTGTTGCACTTTCTGGACACATTGCATCTCTGTATAGCTTTGGTCTCGTTTCCTTCAGTTTCATTCGATTCGTGGACGCTTTGATATGCATAGTTGGTTATGACTAGCATGGATACAAGGAGTAGTAGACTGGGGATCCGGACTACGTGCCGATGAATCCAGTCTGCCTGCCGTTGTTTGTTGCGGCCGGGGCTGGTAACCCTGAAGCCCTTGGGAGTCCATGGGTAGGAGCACATAACATTATGTATATCTCTGGGTCCGGGGTCGTGACATGTTGTGTGGGTGAACCTATACTAATGTACCGTCCCATCCAAGACTAATACATACTTGTGATTATACCCCTTACAAGCATCCGCAACTATAAGAAAGTAAAATTAAGAAATAAATATAACCACAGCTTTAAACTCCGGGATCCTACGCTCCCTCGTGTAATGGTTTCCTAACGGGGGTTTAGGTTTCTATCACTCAGGTAACCCCACAATGAGTAGCCAAATACATGATGCATCCCCCTAGGCCCATAAATGGTGAAGTATCATGTAGTCGACGTTCACATGACACCACTAGGAGAATAACACCACAATTTAAATATCAAACATTAAATATTATTCAACATTACTTCACTACTAACAACTTGACTTCTCCCATGTCCTCAAGAACAACACGAACTAATCACAAGACATCATATGAATCATAATCATAGGTGATATAATGGATGATAAAAATCTTGTCATAAAGTGCAAACACCGATAAATTTCACAAGCATCAACTACTAACAAGTAATCCACACCGGGAGAGAGATCTAATGCAAAACAACGATAGAGGCCCCTAATTGTTACAGAGGGATGAAAGTAGATGATGAGGGTGATGGTGATGGTGGTGATGATGATGATGATGACGATCTTGATGATGCCCGGAGCGATGACCGTGACGATGGCGGTGATTTCCCCTCTCCGGAGAGGAATTTCCCCGACAGATTTCTCCATGCTAGAGAGCTTTTCTCTCTCGGGTGTTTTCCGCCCCGAGGCGGCGGCGGAATAATTCTTTGACGATGGAATGAGGCTTAGGGTTCCCTCGGGGCCAAGAACGCGAAAAAAAACCCCAGAGGTGGACCAGAGTGGCCACACCCCTAGGTGGCGCGGCCTGGGGGCGCCCCACCCCTAGGTGTGGGCCCCTGGTGGCCCCCTCCGGCTCTCCTTCTGGCTGGGTTCCTCCTCTGAACTTTTAGGACATCCCCGGTGTCCCCCTTCATCTTCTGATCTTATGAAATATGGTATCTCGACGGTGCTTTTTCCATCAGATTTCTGGTCCCGGTGTTTATTCTCCAAAATTATAAAACATGCAAAATAAGATAAAATAACATAAGGGATGCATCATAACATGAAATATATCGATGAATAACAGAAAGTTATGATATAAAATAGTGATGCAAAATGGACGTATCACCGGTCTTGCTGAAAACAAAGATTAGACGTATAGTGTGGAAAATAATGTATGCTTGCAGTAAGTAAAGAAAGCAGGAAATTGTGGTGGTTGGTTTAACAGTATAGGAAAATGGACCAGGGTTCATAGGTTCACTAGTGGTGTCTCTCCATAAAAGATAGCATGCTGGGTGAACAAATTACAACTGAGCAATTGACAAATAAAGGTTGCACCGTAGTGCACATTCATGACATGATGACTACTATGATATTTAGTGTGGGCATTACAACAATATACATAGACCGTAATCCAATTGCATCTATGACTAATAATCCACCCTCAGGTTATCATCCGAACCCCCTTAGGTATTAAGTTGCAAGCAACATATAAATGCATTAAACAAAGTGTGTAATGTAAGTAATGATTATGCACGCGGGCACTCTCACCGATATTTTCTCCCTACTGGCAACAACACATCCTCCCCCTACACAATTCTATCACTCGACCAAGGCAAAGAGGAGGAATGAGCCCACTGTCAAGCATAAATACTCCCTCTTGGAGTCACTAGCAACTACTTGGCCAGAGCAACCACTAGCACCGGAAAGCATGCAAGATCACAAATAACATATGCAATAAAGACTATAATCAACTTGGCATAAGTTCAATATTCATCGGATCCCAACAAACACAACACACAGAGTTACATAAGATCAATCTCGATCATGTTAGGCAGCTCACGAGATCTAAACATGGAGGCATATGAGGAGAAGACAACCATCTAGCTACTGCTATGGACCCGTAGTCCAAGGATGAACTACTCACACATCACTCCGGAGGCGGGCCTGGTGATGTAGAGGCCTCAGGTGATGATTTCTTCTCCGGCAGGGTGCCGGAGACAGCTTCAGAACCCCCCGGTCTAGGGTTGACGGTGACGGCGGCTGCAGAACTTTTCGGGAATATTTGATCAGGTGTTTAGGGTTTTCCATCCGGGGGAATAAATGGGCGAAAGGGCAGAGGCGGTGGAGCCCTGGGGCCCCACACCACCCCCTCGCATGGCCAGGGGCACCCCATGGTGTGGCCCCCCCTAATGCCCCTCTTCGTCTCCTCTTCGGTCTTCTGGATGCTTCCGAGGAAAATAGGCACTTCGGGCTCTATGGGGTCCAATTCCGAGAATATTTCCAGAACAACTTTTCTGAAACCAAAAACAGCAGAAAACAGGGAACTGGAACTTGGCATCTTGTTAATAGGTTAGTCCCGGAAAACATGTAAAATTGACATAAAGAAGGGAGAAAACATGTAGAAATTGGCATAATATCATCATGGAGCATCATAAATTATAGATACGTTGGAGACGTATCATATTTGCGTGGAAACTTGAATCACTCAAATCGGACCAACAACGACAAAGAAAAACACGTTTGAAAATCTTTCCAAGAATCGAAGAGCAGGATTTTTCTGAGATTTTTGCTCAATTTCGAAATTCCTTCCAAATCCAAGAAACTTTTGGACAAATTCGAGGAAAGTGGCTGAATAGAAAGGTGGGGTATGGTCTCAAGCAACAAATCCATGGAACAAATCCACAAAAAACTCAACAAATCAACATATCGGTTGAAATTCCTTTTTGGCTATTTTTGGTGAAATTTTTGAATTTATGGTGGTAGAAGAAAAATTGGGTGGAAAGGAGGGTAGCGGGGGTCGAATTTGTGTCAATCTAGCTCTGGATACGAGATGATATGGAGGGTTAACCTCTAGGGTGGCCCGATCTTCACGAATTGACCAAGAACACGAACAACGAATGATGAACACGATGAACACGAGAGGGGAACAAGGGGGAAATCAGGTGAAATCAAGGGGAAAACGTGGGAAATCGAGGTGAGATAACTAGTAAGAACCGAAGAACCCCAAATCTCCCATCAACTAAACCAAGAGGGCCGCCTACGGGACGATCGATCCAACTGAACTCACCTTATCGGAAACCGCTTCACACCCGTGGCCGGTCCACCACGCCAATAGAACCTCAAGGGTTAGTTGAGAAAGATTGAGAAATCCCTAACTGAATTCCAAGGGGAAAGGATATGTAATTGAGGTGACTCTTGATACGGTCCTAGATACACATCGTAGGAGTAGCCTCACAAGAGGAGTCACCTCACAAGAGGGATACAAGAGCAAAGCTCGAAGTTCCTAATTCATCTCTAACCTAGATATGGTCCAAGGGGTACCCTTATATAGCCTAGGGGGTAGGTGGTGGTGAAAAGGTGGGATTTCACCCACTTTTGTGAGCTGGCAGGGTAGCCGGCCTGGAGGCCGGGCGGCTCGGGTTGGTGGTAGGCCTGGAGACGCGGGGAGGTCGGCCTGGGCCAGGGAGGAGGCCGGGCGGCTAGGGTAGAGTGCCTGCTTCTTTCTTCTCTCCTTCTTCTTCGGTGTCTTCTTCTTGCGCATCTTCCATGGCTTCTTCGGCATCGTCTTGGGCACATTCTTGGGGTTCCTTGGTGGGGTCCAACCCGAGCATGCAAAGGGTAGATCCATGAGGTAGCGCACCATTCACCAAGTCATTGAAGGCATAGAGAGAGAGAGAGAGAGAGAGAGAGGATTGAGTTCACCTTATCATGTATTGCCTTAGCTCGTGATCTTGTCATTGGTCCACTTGGTGTTGGGCTTGGTGGAATGGGGTGTGCTGCATCCCTAGATAGTGGGTTCATGTGTCCTTTACATCTGTGTTCGAGTGACAGAAACATGACAAGTGGAGGATGTGTTGTTGCCACTAGAGAGAAAACAACGGTGTTCTTGTCTATGGATGAGGATTATTGCTTACATTACATATTGTTCTGAATGCATTTGTTTGACGCAACTTAATATCAGCGAGATTTTCTCGATTGATGTCTCAAGCTGGACTTTTAGTAGTAGATGTTTTCGGATGGTTGTCTATTTGTCTTGACGTAATGCCCACAATGTTAGAACTCGTGAACTATATTTCGTCATAATAATACTGTTATACGTTCATGATTTGTCAATTGCCCAGCTATAATTTGTCCACCCAACATGTTTATTGTTCTTATGATAGACACCACTAGTGACACTATGGCCCTCGATCCTATTTTCATCATTGATTACTACCTTGTTTACTCGTGTTTCAGTATCACTTGCTCGTTGTTCCAATTATATTTAATACTCTCCAACCATTCAATACAATTAATTCTCTAGTTTTCAGTAAGACGGGAAGATTAACAACCTTCTCGGAAAGTTGGAAGTAAGATACAGTTTGTGTTTGTGTGTAGGTCCACGCTTGGCTCTCTTCACAAGCTACATTTCTGATGCCGTAGCTGATACATCATAAACGTATCCATAATTTCTGATGTTCCATGTTGTTTTCATGCCATATGCTACATGTTTCATTTACACTTTATGCCATTTTTATGGATTTCCTGGGACTAACCTATTGACAAGATGCCAAAGAGGCAGTTCCTATTTTCTGCTGTTTTTAGTTTTAGAAAAGTTCTTCTGGAAATATTCTCAGGATTGGACGATTTGAAGCCCAGAAGTATTAGAAAGTCTCCGCACACACGGAGTCCAGAGGGGACCAAGAGGGGATCCACAGGGCCCCACACCATGGGTGTGCGCGCCCCTTGGACATGCCCAGGGGTGGTGTGGCCCTCTGGCTGCCCACCGACCTTGCCCTCGCGCCTATTTAGTCTCCTTGAAGGGTTAACCCTAAACACCCGAGCCTTTCCCACCAAAAACATCCGCAACCTCCGTCATCGTCAACCCAAGTTCGGGAGGGTTCTAGAGCTCTCCCCGGCACCCTGCCGGGAGGGGTAATCATCACCAGAGGGCTCTACACCACCATGCCCGCCTCCGGAATGATGCGTGAGTAGTTCATCCTTGGACTACGGGTCCATAGTAGTAGCTAGATGGTTGTGCTCTCCTCTTTATGCCCCATGTTTAGATATTGTGAGCTGGCCTACATGATCAAGATCATCTTATTGTAATGCTACATGTTGTGTTTGCTGGGATCCGATGAATATTGAATGCTATGTCCAATGATTATCAATCTATCATGTTCTTTTCATGTGTATGTTATTTACAATGTTGCATGCTCTCTGTTGTTAGTAGATGCTCTGGCCAAGTAGATGCTACTGACTCCAAGAGCGAGTATTTATGCTCGATAGTGGGCTCATGCCTCCCTTTCACTCATGCTCGAGTACAGAAACGTAAACGGGTGGGGGATGTGTTGTTACCACTAGGGAGAAAACAACAATGCTTTGTATAAGGATGATGTTATTGTTTACATTACACATTTTTCTCACTGCGATATGCTGGGAACTTAATACCCATGGTTTGGTCGGATGACATTCTGAGGGTGGATTATTAGTCATAGATGCAGTTGGATGACAATCTATGTATCTTGTTGTAATGCCCGCATGAATCAATAGTGATCATCATGTCATGCATATGCACTACGGTGGATCCTTTATATCTGTCAATTGCCCAGCTGTAATTTGTTTACCATACATGATATCTATCTGTTTTGGAGAGACAACACTACTGAACTGTAGACCCAGTCCATTTTCCTCATACTGATAATACAACCATTGCAATCACTGTTTCCATATTGTAACTACTGTTTTCCTACTGCCATCACTGTTCTCTTTTCATCTACTGCAAATAAGTATTGTTTTCCACACCATATGTTTAACCTCTTTGTTTTCAGCAAAACCGGTGATATTGACAACCTCACTGCTTCGTTGGGGCAAAGTGATTTGGTTATGTTGTGTAGGTTCCATGTTGCTTCTGAACCGGTAGTGCGCCCTGCCACATCAGCTGCATCAACCTTCGGAAGTGATTTCTTTCTCCTACTGGTCGATTCAACCTTGGTTTCTTTCTGAGGGAAAACTTGTTGTTGTGCTCTTCATACCTTCCTCTTGGGGTCTCCCAAATGAGTGCAAGATCTGCACCATCAATCATATTTTCTGGTGCTATTGCCGGGGAGGAAGAGGATTTCTGCAAGGAGAGTCTCTCACTTCCAATCTCTTTACTTTGTTATTGTTTTGCTTAATTTATTTATTTTTTCTTGTTTGCTTCTCTTTATCAAAAACACAAAAAAAAATAGTTCTTATTCTATATGTTATTTTATCCTGTTTTTAATCTTGCTAAAATGAGTACTCCTGAGAACACTAAGTTGTGTGACTTCACTAGCACAAACAACAATGATTTCATTAGCACACCTATTGCTCCACCTGCTCCTACTGCTGATTTTTATGAGATAAAGCCTGCCATGTTAAATCTTGTTATGAGAGAGCAATTTTCTGGTGTTAGTACTGATGATGCTGCTTTTCAACTATGTGATATGCAAAAATATAAATATGTAGACATTATTAAACTGAAATTGTTTCCATTCTCTTTGAGAGGAAGAGCTAAAGAATGGTTGCTATCTTGGCCTAGAAATAGTATTGATTCTTGGACTAAATGTAAAGATGCTTTTATTGCAAAATATTATCCTCCTGCTAAGATTATATCTTTAAGAAGAAGCATTATGAATTTTAAGCAACTTGATAATGAGCATGTTGCTAAGGCTTGGGAAAGAACGAAATCTTTAGTAAAGAATTGTCCCACTCATGGACCGACTAATTGGATGATCATCCAAACTTTTTATGCAGGACTGAATTTTTTTCAAGAAATCTTCTGGATTCAGCTGCTGGAGGAACCTTTGTGTCCATGACTTTGGGGGCAGAAGAAAATCTTCTTGATGATATGATGGAAAATTATTCTGAATGGCACACTGAGAGAGCTCCAACAGGTAAGAAGGTAAATTTTGTTGAAGAAACCTCTTCCTCGAGTGATAGGCTTGATGCTATTATGTCTATTCTTGTGAATGGCCATGCTCCTATTGATCCAAACAATGTTCCTTTAGCCTCTTTGGTTGCTCAAGAAGAGCATGTTGATGTGAACTTCATTAAAAATAATAATTTCAACAACAATGCTTATAGGAATAATTTTGGTAGCAACAATGATAGACCATAATTATTATGTGAATTCTTATGGTAATTCTAAAACAACAATAAAAGTGTACCCTCTGATCTTGAGAACTTGCTTAAAATTTTTATTTGTACACAAACTGCTTTTAATAAATCTGTTGAGGAAAAGTTTGGCAAATTTGATGTTCTTGCTTCTAAAGTTGATAGCCTTGCTCTTGATGTTGATTTTCTGAAACTAAAGGTTATGCCTCATGATGTTAAAGAAATCAAAACTCTAAATGCCATTCAAATTAGAATTGATGACAATGTTAGGATGTTAGCTGAATTGCATGCTAGATGGGAAAGAGAAGATGAAATAGCTAGAAAGAATAATATAACTAATGTTTGCATCATTACCACCACTAGTAAAACTGAAGCTTCTCATGCTAGTAAACCTTCTACTATTAATGGTAAAGTAATTGGTTTTGGCAATACTCCCACTTCTGTTGTTAAACGTTCAAAACTGACTGAAACTACTACAACTGTTCCTGGTAAAACTACTGAAATTTTTCGAAACATGGAAGACAATGGTCCCATTACCTTTGATAAAAATGATCTTGACTTTGATGATTTCAACATATGTGAAGTGATTATGTTCCTACAAAATCTTTATAGTTGTCCTAATGCTAGTGCTATGAATATGGCTTTCACAAAACATATTAGAAATGCTCTCATACAAATTAGAGAAGATGAATTAAGATGTGAAGCCTCTATCCCTAGGAAGTTAGATGATGGTTGGGAACCCATCACTAAAATCAAGGTGAATGATTTTGATTGTAATGCTCTATGTGATCTTGGTGCTAGTATCTCTGTTATGCCTAAGAAACTTTATGATATGCTTGATTTGCCACCTTTGGAGCACTGTTATTTGGATATTTGTCTTATTGATAATGTTAGAAAGAAAACATTGGGGGAGAGTTGATGATGTTCTTATTATGGTTAATAATAACCTTGTCCATGTTGATTTGTTTTTATGAATATTGAATGCAATTCTTCTTGTCCAATTGTTTTGGGAAGACCTTTTCTTAGAACAGTTGGTGTTGTTATTGATATGAAAGAGGGGAATATTAAATATCAATTACCACTCAAGAAAGGTATGGAACACTTTCCTAGGAAGATAATAAAGTTTCCTTTTGATTAAATTATTTGAACAAGTTACAATTTTGATGCTTCTTCACTTGAAAACACTTGATTCTATTTTTCCTTGGTGTAGCTAAAAGGCGTTAAAGAAAAACACTTCTTGGGAGGTAACCCATGGTTTTATTTTTGCTTTGTTTTTCTCTTTTTTCTTTGATTCAAGGTGTTGTATACTTCTGTAGAGACTCCTATGTATATTTATTTTCATGTATTAGTTGTGCCAAGTAAAGTTTCTAGCGAAAGTTTGAGTTGGTTTTGGATTTCTGCGCAGAAAACAGATTTCTGTTGTCCACTGTAAAAAATCGCATAATCCACAGATAGATCAAAATGACCTGAAATTTTTTGTGCTTATTCCTCGGAAAAATTCTGAAACATTTTTGTTATTTATGTCTTTCGATTTGAGCAATGTAAGTGCCCCTAAAAAATTCTTCTTTATATAATGTTCTGGTTTTGACAGATTCTGCCTTTTTTTACTTGCATTCTCTCTTTTACTATGTCAAGTGGATTTCTTTGCTTCACGAAACAACAGTGGATGTAGCTAATATTTAAAAGTATCAATAATGGTTGTGTCCATGCGTAACATGTGAATTTTTGCTTGTGCACTAACCCTCTAATGTGAATTACATTGAGTGTGGTGTGAAGGAAGTTTTCAAGGGTCAAGAGAAGAGGGTGATATAATGTGATCAAGAAGAGTGAAAGGACAAAGATTGGGGATGCCCCCGTGGTTTATCCCAGAAAATTCTAAGAAGACGCAAGCGTCTAAGCTTGGGGATGCCCAAGGCATCCCCTTATTCATCAACAATTTATCAGGTCACTACTAGTGAAACTATATTTTTATTCGGTCACATCATATGAATTTTTACTTGGAGTGTATATTTGTTTTTGTTTGTTTCTCTTGTTGTAATAATATTGTTGGAACCTAGCATTCTTTGTGTGGGAGAGAGACACGCTCCGCTTCTTCATATGAATACTCGGTATGCTCGTATTTTTAGTTTTTCTTCTAGCTGGTGCAAATCCTTTTAGCTCTTGTTTTTCATGCATCACTTTTTCAGAGTTGTTAGTTCTAGTAGAGTTATGTTAGTACTCTTTTGTTTCACTGCTATATTAGTTGGAGAGTTTTTGTTAAATGACGTTTGATGGAAATAGAAAATGCTACATGTGGTAGATGGTATAACGAAAAAGCTTGCATATTCTTGTAGATCACTAAACTATTTCACTTGATTATTTGTTGTTGTTTTGAGATATTAATATGCTTAATGGTAAACTTGCTGATTTAGTAGAGTAAAAACAATTAATGGTTGGTCTAAAAGCTTGAAATTGTGTCACACTCAAATAAATAGTTGATGGGATAATGGCATATGACTTCCTTTGCTGATAGAAATCGTAATGGCTTTGTTACGCGCTACGCTCGGGGTAGCTAACAGTGACTTGTCACTACCACAGACCCTCTTGGAGTGATTTTAATTATGCCTTGTAAGATCATAATTTTAATTATAATCTTTTAACTTGTGAGTTCTATGTTGCAGTTTTTTGGCACTTCCACCATCCATATTTGCTAGCCTCTTTGGTACTGTGCATTGCCCATTCTCACATTGACAGTTGGTGCAAACTTTGCCAGTGCATCCAAACCCCGTGGAGAACCTTGTTCTTCTACACATAAGCCAAAAAATATCTTTCTCAAAACATCCACCATACCTACCTACCATGGCATTTCCATAGCCATTCTGTGATATATTGCCATACAACATTCATCATCATTATGTTACTTGTCATGCTTCATTGTTATTTGCATAATGCCAAACTGGCAGAAGTATTTAGTTTTATATACATCAGAGATATTTTAGTTTGAGTTATGAGTACTAAAAGTGTGATGGTTCATTGTAAAATAGAGTGTTGCCCCTACCAGTGAGGTTATATATCAAAAAAAAATATAAGAGAAAAATCCCAAGAAAGAAAGGTCAAAAGAGAGAGGGGTAAACACTACTATCATTTATGCCACACTTGTGCTTGGTTAGCATCATTACTTCAGTTTGGAGAAAGTTTTCATATTATGACTTCCATAACTATGTGAGGAACTTACATTACAGAACTGGGCTTGTATATTCCAATGACGAGCCTCCTCAAAAGATCTCTATGTATTCATGAGCAAGCAAGTTGGATGCACCCCCACTAATTCCATTGGAGAGCTTTCATACACTTATAGCTCTATGTGCATCCGTTGTGTGGCAATCACTACTCCTTGCATAACTTCGATTATAAGACTTCCTCTTGTCTAATGATCACTTTCAGTCGTGTGAGACTTTATTCCATTGACCATCCAAACCCCCCATAATGTTCTTTTATCCATAACATCATGGTGCCAGGGTCCAATACAGAATGATTGCTTGTTTTGAGTGCACAAATATTTTAATGATTTTCGTACGTGCATATTGTTGTCACTTGACTTGATCCTAACAGGAGTTGTTGTGAGAGTTTAATGCCTTGGATGATTATATTGTTGTTCTTGAAGCTTAAATCATCTCTAATAAACCATTGCACAGTTGATTGTATTTTAGTATTGATTCATTGAAATTTTTTACTTTGTTCTTCCTAATGATTTATACAGTATTCTATTTGATATCAACTATAAACCGCAACCTTTATTCATTTGATCCTAGTTTACATGCTTTACATTACTACGAGGATCTAGTTTATGTTGGTAGCATGTCACCTCAGAAATTATTTGTTTTTATCATTTACCTACTCGAGGGCGAGTAGGAACTAAGCTTGGGGATGTTGATACGTCATAAACGTATCCATAATTTCTGATGTTCCATGTTGTTTTCATGCCATATGCTACATGTTTCCTTTATATTTTATGCCATTTTTATCGATTTCCTAGGACTAACCTATTGACAAGATGCCACAGAGGCAGTTCCTATTTTTTTTTTGTTGTTTTTAGTTTCAGAAAAGTTCTTCTGGAAATATTCTTGGAATTGGACGATTCGAAGCCCGGAAGTCTTAGAAAGTCGTCGCGCACACGGAGTCCGGAGGAGACCCATAGGGGAGCCACATGGGGCCCACACCATGGCTGGGCGCACCCCCTGGCCACGCCCAGGGGTGGTGTGGCCCCTTGGCTTCCCACCGACGTTTCCCTCACGCCTATTTAGTATCCTTGAAGGGTTAACCCTAAACACCCGAGCCTTTTCCACCAAAAACATCCGCAGCCGCCGTCATTGTCAACCCTAGTTCGGGAGGGTTCTGGAGCTCTCCCCGGCACCCTGTCAGGAGGGGGAATCATCACCGGAAGGCTCTACACCATCATGCCCGCCTCCAGAATGATGCGTGAGTGGTTCATCCATGGACTACGGGTCCGTAGCAGTAGCTAGATGGTTGGTCTCTCCTATTTATGCCTCATGTTTAGATCTTTTGAGCTTCCCTACATGATCAAGATCATCTTATTGTAATGTTACATGTTGTGTTTGCGTGGATCCGATGAATATTGAATGCTATGTCCAATGATTATCAATCTATCATGTTCTTTTCATGTGTATGTTATTTAGGATCTTGCATGCTCTCCGTTGTTAGTAGATGCTCTGGCCAAGTAGATGCTAGTGACTCCAATAGGGAGTATTTATGCTCGATAGTGGGTTCATGCCTCCCTTTCACTCACGCTTGAGTGACAGAAACGTAAACGGGTGGGGGATGTGCTGTTGCCACTAGGGAGAAAACAACAATGCTTTGTCTAAGGATGATGTTATTGTTTACATTACACAGTTTGCTTAATGCGGTTATCTCTTGCTAGCAACTTAATACCCAAGGTTTTCTCGGATGACATTCTTAGGATGGATTATTAGTCATAGATACAGTTGGATGATGGTCTATGTATCTTGTTGTGATGCCCGCATGAATCACATAATAATCATCATGGGATGCATATGCACTACGTTGCAGCCTTTATATCTGTCAATTGCGCAGCTGTAATTTGTTTACCACACATGCTATCTATCTGTTTTGGAGAGACAGCACTAGTGAACTGTGGAACCCAGTCCATTTTCCTCATACTGATAATACAACCACTGCAATCATTGTTTTCATACTGTTTACTACTGTTTTCCTACTACCATCACTGTTCTCTTTTCATCTACTACAAACAAGCACTATTTTCCACACCATACGTTTAACCTCTTTGTTTTCAGCAAAACCGGTGAGATTGATAACCTCACTGCTTCGTCGGGGAAAATCGATTTGATTGTGTTGTGTAGGTTCCACGTTGCTTCTGAACTGGTAGTGCGCCCTGCCACATCAGCTGCATCAACCTTCGGAAGGGATTTCTTTATTGGTCGATTCAACCTTGGTTTCTTTCTGAGGGAAAACTTGTTGATGTGCTCTTCATACCTTCCTCTTGGGGTCTCCCAACGAGTGCAAGATCTGCAGCATCAGTAGCCACAAGCAACCTTGTGAGAGACTTTGAAGTCCTAATGGATTGTTCACCCTAATTCCTTAACTAGAGAAAATTTGTTGTTGGACTACATCATAGCTTCCTCTTGGGGTCTCCCAATGGGTGTGTGATTTCACGCCATCACCTGGCAGGGGAGGTGTACCTCCAAGAAGAGTAAGACTATTCTTATCGACGCCTGCCTATCTCGCCTCCCAATGTATATTATGGGGTTATATTTTTGGATAGAGGGTTGTATCGCTTCTTCTGGAAGGCGTCTAATGGACGCCAAAAATATCATATGGTAAAATAATCAGATATTTGTGCCCCCAAGGAGCTTGGGGGCATAGAGATGCTGGCATCTAGGCGCATGAACAAGGCTCTGATGTTGAAGTGGGTCTGGCGGATCCTTAGGGATGACGGGGGACTTTGGCTTCAATTGGTGAAGGACAAATACCTGAGAGGATGTCATCTTTTAGCCTGTGAGCGGAAGGAGGGATCTCCATTTTGAAGATCTATCCAAGCCATCAAGCATGAGATCCGACTAGGGACAAGGATGATGAGGATATAATAGGGGTATATGATGCTTGTTCATATTTGAGCTGGAAGGAAATATTGAATTTAATTGATGGTTTTATAAGGTGAATTCCTTCTTAATTGAATGTGATGTTCTTGTTTATGAGAATGTTATACTACCTAAGTCTATGCATTTATGTATTGGCAGGGTTATTGATAACACAAACATTGGTCGAGGAGGACCTCAAGGCATGCTGTAAAACAACAATTACCTGCTGGAACAAGTGGAAAACATTGAAGATATTTTACCACAAGTGCTTGAGGGAGGAGAGAGAGGCAGGAGCACAAGAGGGACACATGGAAAACAAAGTTGCTGACATGGAAATAAACAAGATGCTGCCATCAAGGAAATGATGTTTCGGTTCGGACTGGCAGAAGTCCCGAATTTGAAATGATCATGGATTCTTCATATGGACTCCAAATAAAGAAAAATAAGCACAATATGAAAAGGATTTTGAAGGATTTCCAATGGATCCGTCCCATGCACCGATTCGACTCTTACACGGCGTGGTGACTGAAACAATTCACAAGTCGTTATTTGCCAGTTTCCAAATAGAGTCATGTTAAGTTAGGAAACTTAGAGATTAGTTTGTTTATGACTCCAACTGCAGCTTGGACGTCCAACCACCTTTATAAGCTTGTATTTCCAAGTTGAATAGGTTACACTATGTTAAACATAAACCCTAAAACCTCTAGATTGTATTGTTTGAAGCATTCATCTTGAAGTATACCCCTTTGCAAATTTTGCGTGTTATCTGGTGTTCCACTAGCTATAAGAAAATGCAGGACCACTTCGTAGTCAGTGGCTACTTTGTGCAAGAGTGTGTAGTTGAGAATATCCAAATGGATTGATTGTTGTTGAATTGACAACATGGATTATCCAAGGAGAGTTTTCAGTGACTCACTAGTTATGTTATCATCCACCATATTTCGAGTTGCTCATAGAGAAGATCGGGCCACCCCATATCATCTTGGTATCAGATTCACAGGTTTACTCGGTGAGGAATTTTCATCCCCTAGATCCGTTTTTGTTCTACCTATCCAGGACACAAAATAGTGAGATTCGAGTTTTCCATAGCCCTAGATCAACAACAATTGCTTCTTCTAGTTGTTGTTCTTGTTGATTTTGTGTTTCTGTTTTCTTTTTGTGTCTTGTGTCTATCTAGGTTTAGGGTTCTTCGAGTCTAGTTTAATTTCGAGTTGTGTTTTGTTGTTTCGAGTCAATACCGAAAATCCCACAAAAACATTCCTATTTCGAGTTGCAATCCGATCTGTTTTTCATCCTCTACACGGCACAGTTCTTGGAAATTTTCTGCCATAATCCATCTAGTTGCAATCGGATTCCTATTCTACTAGGGATCGAGTTTCTACCACAGGCACAATTTGCGCCAAAACGATGTCGCGTCCCTTTCCTAGTCGTAGTCGGACTCCTGTCGTGGCACCAAAACCACGCGATTCGCCGCCGTCTCCGCGCCCTAGTCCTATTTAGATTTGATACTGATTCATGTCCGGCACAGAACGGCGTGTTTTTCTGTCGCGCCTAGATATCTGTTGCGCCGGGTTCCACTGTCTGCCCGACACCATTTTTGGGTTTTTATCTGCTGCGAGCGCGCACACTATCGAGTCGGCCCAGTTTTGGGTTGTTTTTCTGCCGCCACGACACATATTCTGGCCGTTTTTCTGCCCTGGGACAGCACAAGTTCTAGTGCAATTTTCGCAGATTTTGGCAGTTTTGGTCAACCAACTTTGACCGGACATAACTTTTGCATACGAACTCCGTTTTCGATGCACGACCTATCAAACCGCTCGAGAGTAAAAAGTGCATCCAACCCGAACGCACTCCATCTGTTTACGGTCGTTTCGGATGCTCAAAATTCTCAAATTCGATTAAGAACATCGATATATTTCCACTTTTAGTTTTCAGGTTCGGGAGAAATAGTTTTGTGTCTAGTTTCTTTTGAAATTTTCTTAGGTTTTTCATTCTGATCTTTGTGGGACTTAGCCACAGACTTTCTACAACAATTATTTAGGAGCCTACTCAGAAAATACTAGCTAACATTGTGCTCATAGCCTGCTCATAGGTCTTGTTCCTTGTGTCATAACTTTTGTTTTCTTCATAGTTCGCTCCGTATTGGCCATTGCAGAAAAGAGGAAAGAGAGGAAAAAATATAAAAGAGAGAGATTATAAAAAAAAGAGAAAAAGCAAAAGAGGCCGAAGCATTCATACATATATTGTTGTTTGGAGCTTGTTACTATCGATACCACGTGTGACACTTCTAGTTTGAGCAATTTGTGCATGTTTTCATTGAGCTACTTGCTAGTGTCTTTCTTGTGCATTGCAACAATTCCATACATATAGTTGCTTGACACATTATTCTCCATGTGTGTGTTTCCTGTAAGTTTTTGTATCACTTTGAGCAGCAAAGAGGATTAGTGTTTTTGGTGTTGTTAGGTATCCCAACCAAGCCCCACCATATACCCTATTTTTTTCTTGTGATACTTGAGATCCCTGGGTATTCTCTTCTCACAATGGTACATTTAGTTGCTTCTACTTGGTTGGTGAGTGTTCTCTATTCACTTTGGAGCGGTAAGATACACCATTATTTGATGTTTTTGAGTGAGTTGTGAGAGTTCCACTATATATATACATACTGCCATATTTTATGCACTAACAATGGTTTCTTCTATCATGGAAAAGCCATTACTTGTGGGTTCTGTTTGCATTGATACATTCTGGGAGGAGGACTCTAGTGCGATCCCTGCGTCAGACTTGTTCCGTTTTACGCATACATCAAAGGTATCCATGTTGCTATTACCCTTGATAAGGATACACAATATGATTTTGTTAGTATTGAGGTTGTTGAAAAATTGCAGTTGGTTCCAGAGAAACATCAGCGACCATTTATGTTACCTACTAATGGGGATGCACTTCTCATTACTCACGTGGCTTTTGTTCCGTTAACCATTCATGACCATATGTGGCAAATTTTATGTAATGTGCTTCCTAGAGCGTTTACTTGTTGTCATCTTTTGTGAATGAAAAGTGGTGCAACAGATTTGAGGTTGATTTTGATAGATATCATCATGATATATATTTATTTTTTAATAATAAGAAAAGTTGGATAATACATGCATCACTTCAAGGCTTGCAAAGGGTTAGGAATCAAAACCTATGTGCTCCTATACTTCCCATACCTAAACAAGTGAGCGTGTAGACATAATGATGAGAGTTTGGATGTTGTAGAAAACATGGCAGTAGAAGTTAAGGAGACATTTGAGGTTATTTCTACTAATGTAATCATGTCTACCTCTAGTGTTGTGTCTTGTGATATGTAGGTTTCTTTTGAAGAAAGAGAGCTACCTATAGTACAACCTGCATCACCACTTACATATGAGGAGCATGCCATCCTAGTATTGTTTCTTGTGCTATGCAGGTTGCTTTCTAAGAAAGGGATCCTTCTCTACTACAACATGCAACACCACTTGAGAAAGATGAATCGGTACCTCCTACATATGAGGAGAATGCCATTGATATTGGTGCTGATTTCGAGTTGCGGTTTGCAAGTGCAAATTTTTATGAGTCTACTAATTTGCTAGTTGATTCTTGTGAGTTCACAAGCACATATAGTTCACCACCATGTGATAATTTGAAAATTTCAAATTTTGAGCATGTGGTATTGATTACGCATAAAGAAGTGGTTGTTGACATACCACGTGTTAATATTGTGTATTCCATCATGTTACATGAACCAATTACCGTGCAATGTGCTATGAATAGGATTTCTGAAATTTCATATGTCAATTCTAGAACCTATGATCCTTGTTTGACTTTTAATTTAGTTGGTGACTATAGCATGAATGAAATTTTTATGGTGGATCACATATGTATTACTTGTGATAGGACTGCTGAATTGAACATTGTGTTACCTAAATATGAGCATGATCCTACACATATGTTTTCTTGGTCAAAGAACTTGATAAATACATATACTACTGATTTATACTTCACTTATATTTGCAAATTGAGTTGCAACTTACATAATGAAAATAATAAACATGATAAAACAATTGAGTGTACTACTATTCAGTCATTACTTGGTTATACATATCAGAGTAGCGCAGTTGAAGCATGGTATCCACTATCTACTGAGTTACATTGTTTGGATTGTTTTGACCTTACTACCACCAAATTTGATCATAGATCTTCTGTGAGAACACTTGAATTGATACTAAACAATAAGAATTTATACATAGTTGTTTTTCCTTATGATCATGATTATATGAGCTTCACTTATACCTGCAATTGTGGTTGCTATTTGATGAGATACTACTTGTTTTTATATGACAATTATGTGTTAATTAGTTGCAAATTTCGTTGCTTTATGTGATACCAAAATATTTACCATGTCCGCAAAAATGATGCGCCATATTATAGACACATATATTGTGCATACACGTTGTTCTTTTTGTTTCTTCCACGTTCAGCTTACCACAAGCCGAGGACGTCTTGTCCTGAAGAAATGGAGGTTGATGAGGATATAATAGGGGTATATGATGCTTGTTCATGTTTGAGCTGGAAGGCAATATTGAATTTAATTTATGGTTTTATAAGGTGAATTCCTTATTAATTGAATGTGATGTTTGTGTTTATGAGAATGTTATACAACATAAGTCTATGCATTCATGTATTGACAGAGTTATTGATAACACAAACATTGGTGGAGGAGGACCTCAAGACATGCTGGAAAACAACAAGTACCTGCTGGAACAAGTGGAAAACATTGAAGATATTTCACCACAAGTGTTTGAGGGAGGAGAGGGAGGCAAGAGCACAAGAGGGATGCATAGAAAACAAAGTTTCTGCCGTGGAAAACAACAAGATGGTGCCATCAAGGAAATGATGTTTCGGTTCGGACCGGCAGAACTCCCGAATTTGAAACGATCATGGATTCTTCAAACAGACTCCAAATAAAGCAAATAAGCACAATCTGCAAAGGAATTTCAAAGATATTTTCAATGAGTCCGGTCCCATGCACCGATTTGACTCGTAGACGGCGTGGTAACCGAAAGAATTCACAAGTCGTTTTCTGGCAATTTCCAAATAGAGTCCTGTCAAGTTAGGAAACTTAGAGATTAGTTTGTTTACGACTCCAACTACAACATGGACGTCCAACAACCTTTATAGGCTTTTATTTGCGAGTTGAATAGGTTGGACTATGTTAAACATAAAACCCAGAAGCTCTAGATTGTATTGCTTGAAGCATTCATCTTGAAGTATACCCCTTTGCAAATTTTGCGTGTTATCTGCTGTTCCACTAGGAATAAGGAGATACAGGAGCACTTCGTAGTCAGTGGCTACTTTGTGCAAGAGTGTGTAGTTGATAATATCCAAATGGATTTATTGTTGTTGCATTGGCAACAGGGATTATCCAAGGAGAGTTTTCAGTGAGGCACTAGTTATCTTATCATCCGCCATATTTCGAGTTGCTCATAGAGAAGATCGGGCCACCCCATATCACTTTCTCCGTAGGCGACGAAAGAGGTACCATTTTCTGGTTGGATCCTTGTCTTGGAGCGTGTGCCCTATGTCAGGAATTCTAGGAACTCTTCGTGATCTGCTCAAACCCAGATATCTTGGTTACAGGGGCGGCCCAACAGGACGGTGGAACATTGGGTTATGCCGCACGGTTGGCTAGGTAGATGCCAATAAGTGGGAGCTGCTGTTAGCTAGCCTCCCACAGACCCTGTTGGAGTCGCCGAACTATGTCTCTTGGGCGCTTTCGTCCTCGGGCTGCTTTATCGCGGGGTCCGCTTACAGGGCCCTGTTATCTCCTGGACCGCTCATCTATGGAAGGCCCCAATGCCACTGAAGATTAAGATATTCACCTGGAAGTTGCTAAGGGATCGCCTTCCGTCGGGTGGAGGTTGCGAAGCGGTCAGGTCCGGAGGATGGTAACTACGCCCTACGTGCTGAATCGGGGACCCATATATTATTCTCATGCTCCGCAGATCGCTTTCTGTGGAGATTCTTAGCTGAGGCGCTTGGGCCTGAGTGGCAGGTTCAGGACTTCGGCGAGTTCCTAGAGGTGCATGAAAACCGTACCGGTAGAAGAAGACGTCTCTTCTCGCTACTTTTTGCCGCGATGACCTGTACTCTATGGAATATTCGTAATAAAATGGTTACCGAGTGTGTCTTTTTGAGGCAGCCCTCTGACTCTGTGTTTAACTTCTTGGCATTCTTCCGTTGAGCTGTACTCCTTCCGGAGTTATATCGTCACTTTTCGTTTCCGTACTCTTGTTGGGCTTACTTGTGCTATTGCCCGAATCTCTTTTTTTCCTGTCTTTTAACTTGTGGCTTGTATGAGTGTGGGTAGTTACTTTATTTATAAAACAGCGCGAAAAGCCTATTTGGAGGAGAATGAGATGTAAGATCTCTGGTCGTGGTAACAGTTTGTGTTCTTCAATTAAATGGATCAGTGAGTTTTGAGAACAAAATTAGCAATTTGGTTTTTCTTACAATTTGTGTTACAACGGATGCACCTTGTGCTCCTCAGTTCAATTCTTGGTTTCATGTCTATTAATCTACAAAGTTAAAGTCCCATAGCTCAGTAGAGATAATAAGCTCAAAAGAAGAGGAGGTACGGTTCACCGAACTCTTCATAAACCGGCATAAGCTGAATCATATCCCCAAGGGAGTTAGGGTGCTGATTCCCAAGATTGGGATGCCAAGGTTACAGTTTAAACCAGATTTCACTTAATCAAAACACAAAATAAAATATCCTTGTTCAGCAATTTATATACAAATTTTATTAGTCATGCCAATGGATATCACGTTCTTTTCTGACATTCGAACATTCTGAACAAGGATTTCACTGGATAAGCTGGCATACATTGCAGACCACCACTGGGTAAGCTGGCATACATTGCACTAAAGGGCCAGCTGTCTGACCACTGAGATTTTCCCCGATATGAGCATGCTAGAAATATAGCTCGACATGAACAACCAGACACGAATGGCTTAGTAGCGGTACTTGGTGGAGTAATCCTTTGGAGCAATCACCAGACCACGGCCCTTCCGAGCTCCCCTGTACACCGTCTCTACAATGTCAACGAACTCTTGCTTGTCCTTCATGGCCCAGTTTATCTTGTTATTGTTTCCTGTCCCAAGATCGATCATAATGTGCTTATTCCGAAAGAAGAACATCACCGTGGACGGGTCATACAGCTCGTACATGGTGTTGAAGTCAGGAACCTCAGTGATGTCAACGAGGTAGATTACTGCAAAGTTCTTTACGGTCTCCGCGACCCCTGCAAGCACCTCATCCATCTGCACATAAACAAGGAGTCGGAATGAAATGAAGGATGAACGTGCAAACAGTTTGTTCTTGCAGAAAGCATCAAGAGTAATTTCTCATGGATAAAAAAAGGAGAAACAGCCACTGCTCAGCTTCTTCATAGTTGCTGCAATTTTATTTTTCATACAAGCAGTTGCAGGGAAAATACAGAACATAAAGGTGCGATGTAGCTCTCACTATCAATTTAGGGAAAAGATCACCCTAAATTCCATCCACGTTTGTTCAAACTCTAAACCAAGACTATCCTCTTTGGGGCTATGATGAAGGAAATGGTCAAGGTACATTCAGTAGGCTATATGGGGTGTCAAACAGACAGAATAACGGGGTCTCCCTTGGCTCTTGGAGATGGCCTAATGATCTGCGAAAGTGCAGGTGAAACCTAAACATCATCTCAGCAGAATTGCGGCAGTTCTCATACGTATCAGTAAGATGATTCTTGCCTGGTGACCCCCAGGCCTCACCTAATCTATCACCATCTCTGCACCCAATCGCTCCCCAATTTCACGAATCCATGACCCCTGCCACAAATCCAACACCCACAGACACTTTGTGACCCCCATCGACCCCAAACAATTCACCCACCTAACTGCAGACACAGTTCATTACTGAAGCTATAGTTCTCTAGGGGGTCGATTGGCGATACCTGCATGCAGGTCTCGTCCCAGTCGTGGCCGAAGCGGATGATGACGAGCCGCTCCTCTTCGGCGAGGATGGCCTGGTCCACCGCCCAACCGGAGTGCAGGTGCGGCAGCAGGTACGACATCGCCGCCTCGCCGGCTCCTCGACCAGTGATCCGCCAACAGATCTGGGGCTTGGCACCTGGAACGGTGTAGCCAGCAGACTGCCCCGGTAGTAGAAAAATGTGCGGGGAATGCGACGATGCGGGGTTCGATCGAAACCGCCTCGAACACCGTAGAAGGTTCCGGAAACTAGAGACGGGCGCTGTGCCGGTGCGGCCCGCGGTCCACGGCCCGATTATGGACTTGTCATAGACCTGCCGAAACAGCAGAATGTGGACATGTCGGCCCAGTTAAGCTCCGCATCTTTTTCTCTTTTGTTCTGTAATAAATCCTTATATGCCCTCAACAAAAAAATGTAATCGATACATAGATTGTCAGTAGCATCTACAGTATGAAACTTTCGGTTCTTCCTTTTGTCTTTTTTTTTTTAGACTAAAAGGGGCGCCCCCCCCCCCTCCCCGATTTCATTGAAATCAGAACAGCGAAAGTGACAGGTTACCAATACAGATCCGGCGAAAAGTATCACCAACAAGCAACAACACCACACACAGGTGGGCAGGCAACGAGCTCTAACACGAAGTTCAGGAAACCCCACGGCGAAACAGGAAAGGAAACGACCAGACAAGAACCGGCAGAATCAAGAGTAACGCTTCGAGATGAACTTTGCCATCAGGCGCTTGCAAGTCTCCTCCTGCGCCGCTGAAGGGTCGAGGAACAGGTCCTCGTTCTTCCACGCGCTGGGCATCATCTCCAGGCGATGCGCAAAAGCTCGCCTCGCATTTTGTTCAGCTTCAGGATACACTGCTTCAGGAGGCTCGAGACGACGTCGTTTGACAGCACCTTCCACACGGAGAGCTCGGCGCTCATCCTTCTCCATATGTCCTGAACACCTGGCCAGCAGAGCCCCTGGAAACACATATCATTACGCAATTTCCAAATGGACCAAAGAGCTGCAGTACAGACCACATTAATAAACGAATTCTTCTTCTCGCTAATCCACTATCTAGCAATAGATTCAAAATCACGGCCAACTGGACGAGCAATCAGTTCAGACACTACCTCCCACATCATTTTAGCTACAGAGCACTCAAAAAATAGATGACAACAAGTTTCTGTCTCAGGACAGAACAGGCAGGTAACATCAGGAACAAACCTCCTTTTAGCCAAATTTTCCCTAGTCATTAACCTGTTGTTAGCTAACAACCACAAGAAAATGTGTAGCCTAGGTGGAACCTTAAGACTCCAAACTGCAGGGGTGTGCACAGGGGTAACACCACGATTATTAATCAAACCATAAAAAGACCTCACACTATAATTTCCCGAGGATTCAAACCTCCAAATAGGTTGATCACACTCATCAGTCAAAGGGACAGTTGTTACCATTTGACAGAGTTCATCCCACATATTCATCTGGGCAGGAGAAACAGTCCTCCTAAAGGTGAGCCTAAGTTCACCATTTTGACAGGCCTGAGCCACTGTGATATCCTGCTCATTGGATATCTCAAAGAGCTCCCAGTAGCAAACAGCTAGGCTACAGTGGCCAATCCACACATCACTCCAAAATTTAATTTTGCGGCCATTGCCAACCTTCCATTTAAAACCACATTTTGCAGCCCTAGCAGCCCACATCACACCCTTCCAAAAAGGTGAGCAGACCCCAGGGACAGAAGAGAAAATATTGGGGTCAGGGTCATATTTAAAATCAACAATTTGCTTCCAGATTTTGTGCTCATCTTTGTGGTACCTATTTACCCAAGAGGCAAGCAGGCACAAGTTAAAATCCCCTAGATTTTGGACCCCAAGACCACCAAACTCCTTCTTCAAGGTCACCAGATCCCAGTTAGCTAAGTGGTACTTCCTATTCCCTTCTGTGTCACTCCACAGGAAGTGAGACATTTGGGAATTAATAGCAGCAATAGCCCACTTAGGGAATTTAAGGACAGAAAGAAGATACATAGGGATACTAGCAATGCAAGCTTTCAGCAAAACCAACCTACTTTGATAGTTAAGCAACTTCCCTCTCCAACCAGAGAACCTCTTGAAAGTTTTATCTACAATGGGTTGAAGGTCCTTCCTCCTGAGTTTAGTAAAATGGAGGGGGACACCCAAGTACTTACAGGGGAAATCAGATTTTTTGCAACAAAAAACCTGAGCAAAGACATTCATCTCTGCTTCCCCCACATGGATCCCCATTACATCAGTCTTATGATAATTAATCTTCATACCAGACATACTTTCAAAGCAGGCTAAAAGCCATTTAAGATTCCTAGCAAACTCAAGTTTGGCTTCAATAAAAAGGATGGTATCATCAGCATATTGCAGACTAATGATACCACCAGGAACAACCTGAGGGAGTAGCCCTTGAATCAGCTCAGCCTGGGCAGCTTTAGCAAGCATTTTGGAAAAGACATCAGCAACAAAATTAAACAGCATTGGGGAACTAGGATCCCCTTGCTTAAGCCCTTTACCTACTTTAAAGTAGGAACTATTTTCATCATTAATCCTAACACAGAGGGAACCACCAACAAGCAAGGATTTTATCCATGCCCTGATAACAGGGCCAAAACCCCTAGCATGCAACATCTCATCAAGAAAATCCCAATTAACCCTATCATAGGCCTTTTCATAATCGATCTTCAAAACCAAGGAGGATAGCCCCCTACCGTGGGCAGCATGAATAAGCTCTTGAGCAGAAACTACACTTTCTAAAATAAACCTCCCCTTAATGAAGGCAGTTTGATTATTAGAAATAATCCTGCTACCTACCAGGGAGAGCCTATTGTTGATGGCTTTGGAGATGATTTTTAAACTGCAGTTACCCAGGCTGATGGGCCTGAACTTCTTCAGATCCCTAGCATCTGGTTCCTTAGGGATCAGAGTAACAATGGCATAGTTCAATCTATGTACTGACATCCTACCAGCCTCAAACTCCCTAACCAAAGCCATGAAGTCAAATTTAACAAGGTCCCAGAATTTTTGATAAAAGAGGAAGGAGAACCCATCAGGGCCAGGAGCACCCCCAGCATAAGAGCTGAAAATAGCCTCCTTAATCTCTTCAATAGAGAAAGGTTTTTGAAGAAGATCATTTTCCTCAGAGGTAACTAGGTCTTCAGGGTCCCAAAAATCAGGACCCAAAGTAATGTTGGTTTTAGGCTCAGCAGCAAACAACTTCTTGTAGAAATCCACTGCTACTCTGGACATATCAGGGGTACTAGTGACAGGGCCCAGAGGACCATCCAAAACAGTTATCTGTTTTTTCCTTCTCCTCTGATTGGCAACAGCATGAAAATATGCAGTATTCCTATCACCCTCTTTAATATATCTATCCCTGGATCTCTGCCAAGCTTTGGTCTCTTCATCCCTAAAGATCCTATCAAGATCAGTCTTGATTTGCTTATGCCTAGCTTTTTCCTCATCAGACAACTGACAAGTTTCAGAAAAAGTGTCTAAAATATCAAATTCCTGCAGGAGATCATTTTTGTTTTTCCTGTTGGCAGCATCAACATTGATGCTCCAGCCTTTATACTTTTTCCTAAGGAGCCTAAGCTTAAACTGCCATCTGTCAACAGGATCAGACAAGTGACAGGGAGAGTTCCACAAAGAGTGAACCATCTGAATGAAATCAGGGTAGTCTAACCACCATTTTTCAAACCTAAAAAGCCTGGGGACAGGACTAGAAGAAGTCCCAGTATCCAGGAGGAGAGGAGCATGGTCACTGATAGGCCTAGGCAAAGTTTTAGCAGTACTCAGAGGAAATCTGGCCTCCCAATCAGTACTAACCAAGATTCTATCAAGGGTAGCCATGATAGGATCATCCTGGTTATTGGACCAGGTAAAAGTTCTATTGGCAGGCTTAATCTCCAGCAAAGCCCACCTATTGATCCAGTCATTAAAGAGCATGGTGTGATTAACATTAATCACACCATTACTTTTCTCATCCACATTCCTAACTAGATTAAAATCACCTCCCAAAAGAATAGGGAGGGAGCTCTGTTCCATAATGTCATGGAGTTCAGCAATGAACTCAATTTTCTTTTCTGTGTAAGGAGAACCATACACTACCACAAGCTGCCAAGTAAAATTTTCTACAGAATCTCTAACCACAATAGAAATGGAGAAATCCAAACAAGAGTGACTAATAATTTCAAACCTATCTTCTTTAAAACCTACAAGAATACCACCAGCAGTATTCTTAGCAGGAAGGGACAGCCAAGTAAAGTTACAAGGACCAGCAATATAATTAAGAAAATGGGCAGGGAAAACCCTGCGTTTGGTTTCTTGAATGCCCACAAAATCCAGTTTCTGTTTAATAATAAAGTCAGCTAATGCTTGTTTTCGGCCAGTTCGCCCTGTGCCTCTACTATTCCATATACCTCCTATCATGGGCTCTACTGTGTTTTTTGTTTGACACTACTGTCCATTGGCTGCACTCATCGTCATGATCTAGCAGAGTCAACTCTGTAGAAACATTACTAGCAGCACTCTTGTTAACAGTGTCCACATTAGAATGAGAAGGTCCATGACTATCAGTAGTCACACCTTCATCAATAGACTCAGGGAGAACCAAAACAGGATTCGACACAACAAAATCATGATTGAGTTTAATCTCAGCATCAACTAAATGATTAACAATATCAATTTTTTCCTCTAACGAGGTCCCACACACTAGGCCCACTGACTCAAGAGCATCACAAAGGATATTAGAGTCAAGGACAGCAAAAGAGTTACCTTTAAAATTGGCTGGGATCTCAAGGTTCCTCTTCTTCTTATAATTTTCAGCTTTTTCCACTATGTTCATAGCCCCATGGTTCCTAGCACTCCTTCTAGTAGCCATCACAGGGCCCCATTTAGTAGGTTTTGTAGGAGCAGGAGCAGGAGCAGGAACAGAAGCAGCATCATCAAGGAAAGGGAGGAGTTTCTTGTTAACTCCACTAAGCTTCTCCACAACACCAGCATCTAGGATCTCAGTGCACTCATCTTGATTAGAATCTCCATCAATGTCATCTTCATCAGAGTCCATTCCAGCTTCAAACAGGCTTTTGCAGTAGGCCAAATTGATAGAAGTAGATCCCACCTGAAGAATGCATTCCTTTTCCACCTCAGCCGGATCAAGGACAAAAGGTTTCTTGGGAGCAACAGGAGGCTCCCAGTCCCAGACATTGTCATCAATATCCTCATACTCAAGATGATCTGGAAGGGATGCAGTGGTTTTGGCACACCACTCCAAAGCAGAAAGTTCAGGGCAACTCCTACAGTCATCATCCACTTGTTTGCCTTTGTCCATCGAGGAAACAGTAGGTGCAGGCAGAGCCAAAGGAGCAGATGGGGGAAGACCACCCACAGATTGGTCTGTTTCCATATCACTACTCTGAGGGGGAGGTATAATAGCAACTGAATCAGATGGATCATCTCCAGGTCCAGTAGGCGCCTCCCCAGCAACAGAGTCAACCGCAATGTCCAGCAGGTATAGGTCTTGGTTCAGTTCGATCACGCGTTGAGACGGAAGTTTGGTTTTATCTTTCACAGCAACCAGCATACGCACCTCAGCAAAGAAAGATTTGAAGAGGGAAGTCCAGTCGAGGTCCATCAAAATCCCGAGGATGGAAGCAACCTGACAGAACGTCTTCCAAGCACACCACCTGGGGGGGATGCCTTTCACCGTGATCCAAACCTGATCAAGAACACCATAGACAGGGACGTCTCCTTTCCAGGCAGTAATCTTGATAGCCACACCTTCTTTCTCCAGATCAAACGAAGGGAATTCACTAAGATCAGCCACATTCTTCCACGGAGGGAAACGAACAAGGAAGGAAATTGGATCCAGTTCGCGAATCTGCCAAGGCCATCGCTTCTCCTTACAGAAGATGGATCTGAAATTACCCTCCAATTCCACACTTGTTATCTGTCCCTTCTTCACTGTAACCACTCCACAATTAGAAAAGTTGAGCCACTTCATATCTGAATCAGACGGGAGCTCCAGATGGAAGAATCCGAGACCAGAATTTCCACTCCCAAAGTATTCTGCAGATGGATGAGCGCTTAACCACCTATTGCAAGATTGGACAGGGTGGCCAGGCTGGTTGCAGATGAAACAACACCGGACCTTGATGCAATTCCCAACAAAGTGTCCAGGGTCTCCACAATTGAAACAGATGAGTTTGCTGTACCGTGGATCCAGCACTTGTTCACGAAGAGGGCTAGGAGGAACTTCAGAGCTCGCTGACTGAGAAGACCCAGAACGCTCAGAAGAGGCGGAGGTAGATCGCAAGTTACCTCCATTGCTGGCAGATCCAGGGGGCGCACCAGAACCAGCAGGGCCTCGAGGTTGGTAGCGAGGCTGGTTCCTAATGTACCTCCCACGCGGCGGCGCCATAGCAGGCTCCACAGGATGATGAACCGCAGCCGAAGGGGGGGGGGGGTGCAGCAGGTGGAGCCTGAGGTGCTCGACCTCCACGTCCCCGCCCAGCACCTCCACGACCTGACGGCATCTGACGACGAAGGACCTCCGCAAACGTAGGTTGCGCGGCGACGACGGCAGGACGGAGACGGCGAGGACGATGGTGGAGAAGCGCGGATCGAGTGGCGGGGAAGCAATCAGAAATGGTGAGTTCCAGATCTGGAACCCCTTTGCGCACCCAGCAGAGGACGCTGGAGGGATAAGGTCCACGGCGGGAGTGAGATGAAGAAAATGCACATAGCTCCCCAAAAATCTCTTCGACCACGTCCTCTCCTTGATCACACTCGCTGAAAAGTGGGACCGCACAGGATGTGGGCCCCCCCATCGCCGCCGACCCCCTCCGAACACCGGCACCATCGATCGCCGGGAAGGCCACCCGATCCGCAGGCCAAGGAGGAGGAGGTGGCTCAGGGAGAACCCTACCCCCACCGGCACCGGACTGACTCAGGCAATCACGTGGAGCGCAAGGAGAGGAATGCACCACCACACGCCGGCCTTCCAAACTCCGCCGCTGCTGGACCATCACCGTCGCCTCCCGACTGCGCAAGGGGGAAAACCCACCGGAAGCCGTGGAGGCACAGGATGCGCTTGCGAAGTTGGGAACGCCATGATCGGAGCGGCCCCGATCAACGATCCCCGACTCAGCAGCGGTAGAAGCAGAAGGGCGCGGTGAAGCTCGGCAAGGCGAGGGGAAGGCGAGCGCCCGGGGAGCCGCGCGATCGGAGCAGCGAAGGCTCAAACAAGCACGGAGACCCGGCGCGGCGGCGACGGAGGTGGGGATTCGCGGTGAAGCACGGCACGGCGAGGGGAACGAGAGAGGCATGGGTAATTCGAGGTTCCTCTCTATGGGTAATGCCGAGCTCTTCCTTCCTTTTGCCTTTCATTAGAAACGATACTGTTTTCCCCTAAAAAAAAATTAGAAGTGAACACCATCATGTGGGAGATCATTAGTAAAAATATCTTGTGGGGGCAAACACATAACGTGTGAGGTGAACCAACGCTTGAGATATCGTTCGTGCTTCTTCTCTTCAAAGTTCTTAGCTCCCACTAAACCACAAGCTTTTATACTCACCGTCTTTACCGACACTCCACATCCCCATTATCGTCCGAAAGAAAAACTACTTCACACATCCGTCTTGAGTTCCTGCAATGCCGATCCATGAGGTGATCAAGGTGGAAGAAGAGGAGGAAGTCAACGTTGGTTCGTCAGCCCAGGTGCACCATGGTCAGCAAGACTTCATGGCCACCTTCAGGAACCGACCTCCTCCTCCACAGGTGAGTACTCACAAGCACTCTGCTCACAAATCATTTCCTTCCTTGGAATATTTTCTTTTATTTATGATTTTAATGGTATTCCTTTCAACATTCTAGTTTCCATGTTTGTTCACGCCATCTTGTATCTGGTATGGATTAGCTTAACATCAGGATGCCAATTTTTAGCTAGTACTAGTATCTGTCTCTTCCACAACGATAATTAAGATACAACCGTAAGAGTGCTCAGAGGATTATTTTCACTTTCGTTCTTATTCATCGCCATAAGTCATGATAATTTACACTGATAATGACAAGTATGGTTGTAGGGTCTCTCTGATTTAAAGCATTTTTAAGAATTGTAGTAATTCTTAAGAACTTTTCCTAGGAGTACGTGGTTGGTTTATTCGTAGGATTGCCAAATGCGATTTTTAACTTAGGAATCAATTGCACTGGATTTCATAGAAAAAATTTCATCTACTCCAACCAACTAGGAAAATCCTGTGTTCTTCATGTGCGTAATCAAGCATCTTTGGATCATGTACTGTAGTATCCAAGATGACTGGTTGTAACCTGCAGGCTGCAGCACTAGCAGCAGCAAGTGAGAAATCAGGTCACCGCACGAAGAAGCTCAAGTTAATATGTATTCCTAGATTTCATTGATGTGTTCATACTACTAACTGATTATCTGCATCTGTTTAATGTTTGAACCATTGGTGAGCAGTGCAGAAAAAAATTGCACTCTGCAATTTGTTCAGCAACTTTCAGATCGAAACACACTAACTTGCACAAGATGATCCTGCAATTTGTTCTGTCAAATGTTCGGCTGAGGCATTTGTTTTCCCTCCTCAGGTACAGCCGCCGCCGCCGCAACCTCCACGTGCACATTCCCAGCTGAACAAGAGGCTGGCTATCGGACCCCCTCCAGGCTTCTCCGGCGTTCGCCAGCCACCACAGAAGAGGTACCAGGGGCAGACCCCGCAGAGGCAATACCAGGCACCGCCACCACAGAGGCAGCAGTACCAGCCGGCGCAGGCACAGATGCAGCCACCGCAGAGGCAGCAGTACCAGGCGGCACAGGTGCAGCCACCGCAGAGGCAATACGGGGCGGCGCCACAGCAGAGGCAGTACGAGGCGGCGCCGGTTCAGGCACCGCATAGGCAATTTCAGGCGCAGCCACCGCAGATGCAGCACCAGGCGCAACCACCGCAGAGGCAGCAGTGCCAGGCGCAACCACAGCACAGGCCGCACCGAGCGACGCAGGAGCAGCCACCGCAGAAGCAGTACCAGGCGCCTCCATCGCAGACGCTGTGCCTACCGGCGCCGCCGCAAGCCCAACCACCACCACCGCAGATGCAGTACCAGGCGGCGCCGGCGCAAGCGCAGCCACCGTTGCAGAGGACGCGGCAGCACGTTCCCCCACCGGCAGCACCAACAGCTCACCGCGCCCCGCCCGAGACACAGCCGCCGGTGAACGCCAGCAGCAAGCCGCGACATTACCCGAGGGCCGCAGCCAAGCCGGTATCGTTCGCATTCAAGAAGCCCTCTGTCGCGTGCGACGTCTGCGACGTCCGGTGCATGACGGCGCTCCACCTCAGGCAGCACGAGAAGGGGAGGAGGCACCGGAACAAGGTGGCCTACGCCGCCGGGGAGATGTACGTGCGGTGCGACGTGTGCGACGTGCCCCTCTTAACCAAGCTCAACGTCAAGCAGCACTACGCCGGCAAGAAGCACCTCCAGAAGGCCTCCCGCTCAAGTGCCAAGGGCAAGCGAGCAACCTGACACTGTGACATTGTCGAATGTCGATGCTACACTTTTTTCTTCTATCACTTGATGCATGACACTATTATCCAGTGTGGTACTATTTGAACTATGAAGACTATATGCCTAGTGGCAGGCTGACAGCTAAATTTATTATTTGGATTCTGTAACCGGATTATATATATTGTGTGTGCTACTCTGTTTTATTCGGTTGTTTCCATGTTATTTTCTCTGAGCTGATTACTTATTTGATTTAGCAACATGAAATCCTGGATGGTTTGTGAAGTTTATTCTATTTCACATAGTTAGGCATCTAGACGCAATAATAAATCATTCAAAATTTGAGAAAACATAATAGCCGAAATGTACAGCTTGAAAGACCATGGTTGAACTTTGATAGAATTCTTTTCCATTTTGTCTACCAAGTTGTACGAAGATATATTGATGCATGACAGCAGAAAACAGTTGCATTGAAGTCACTGAATATTAATCCTTATCCCATCCCACATCGTTCTTGAGATTGGAGAACTTAACTCTTGGTCCCTACTGGATTCCGTATTTCCTTCACAAATACGGACCATATTGATATATGACACGTGCAAGATTTATAATGTTGGAAATATGCCCTAGATGCAATACTAAATATTGTTATTAGCATATTTCTTGTCCATGATATAAGTTTACACTTTATGCTATAATTGTATTAATAGTGAACTTAATGCATGTCTTGTGTTGTAAACAAATGTGTATCTAGTAAAGACTCTACGTGACTAGCTCGTTGTTTTTTCGGGAATGCCGGGGGGAAGAGGGTTCCCCACCGGTTGTTTATATAACCCGATACGACACAAAACAGGTCCATCCAAATACAAGTGTGACATTACAAGCAGCAGATTACAGGGGGGATGAGATGTTGAGAAAACAAAAAAGACAATTACACAAGGGGGAGGGGGTTTTAGGTAGTGTCCAGCCGATCGCAAGATCTAACGAAGGCACTAGCACCATCTACCGCAGCACGGTCAGCCGGCGAGAAACGACATCACAAGAGGAAAATGTCCTCAGCGCTAAGGAGCAGGATCGTCGAAGAGGTGGAGAGCACGGCGTTGAAGGTGGCGTTGTTTCGCGCCTTCCACAGGTTCCAGAGAACCGCAGCAGTGCATGTACGCCAGACATGCAACATGGTGCGAAGAGTGGCAGGGCAGGGGATGTCCCAGAGGGACGTCTCTGTGGTGGGAACCGAGAGACCAAGGCGAAGCAAGGTCTTGGAGGAGATAGGGCAATGGAAAAGGAGGTGGCGCACGTCTCGGGAAGCTGACAGCGTTCGTAGCGGCCAGAGGGGCGCAACCTTTGAAGAAGAGGTTTGCGTGCGAGCTAACCCGGTTAGCCTCAGCGAGGCAGCAGAAGATCTTGATATTAGTGGGGAAAGAAGAACCCCATGCAGTGATGGAGGAGGCGTCAAGCATGCCCCCGGGAGACATAGCCCTGTAGGCCGCGCGAGAGCTGAAGGCGAGCTCGGGGCCAAAAGCCATATAGCGGGTGTCCGGGAGGGCGCCAAGAACGACCTGCGCGATGATGCGGCGGACGTCCTGGAGCTCGCAGGCGAGCGGGTGAGAGTCCAGGCCGGAGGGAGAGCCCGACAGTGTAGACATGGGCAACAGAGGCATGATGTCTCGTGCAGTGAGAGAAGAGACATGAACATGTGTTGTCAGTTAATAACGGGTTATGTCATTAGGAGAATGACATGATGGACATACCGAACTAAGTAAAGCAATTAGATCATGTCACAAAGTTCATATTGCTAAATATGTTATATGTCTAGTATCCTAATAATTAGACTATGAGATTATGTTATTCACTGGAAGAATATTTAGGGGACATCAACCATCACAACGTAACAAGGTGATGACAAACGTGTCTTACATGTACTTTAGAAGGTGCTTGTTGAGTTCATGAATCAAGACTGGGAGTTGTCCCTCCTTGTGACAGAGAGATATACCTGGGCCCACTAGGTAACACAACAAACTACATAGTCTGCAAGCACGTGAGTAATGAGTTTAGTTACAGGGATATTGTCTTATGGAACAAGTAACGAGTGTTTGCCGGTAACGATATTGAACTACGTATAGTGATACCAACGATCGGATCCCGGGCGAGTAAAATATCGCGAGACAAAGGGAATAAAATACTCAATGTTACCGTTCAAATCGATAAACATCCTCGTTCACTATGTGTGAGTAATTATTTCCATCCAACTCCCGTTAATGATTATCGATTAAAGAAGTGCCTCAATGATGTCTGCATGTTCTCCAACCGTAGAGTCACACACTTAACGTTCGTAACGCTATGGTAGCTCTGGGATATTCATAATGGTGAAACCGAAGATAGTCCAAAGTCTGGGATGAGATCCCTGACACCACGAGGAGCTCCGGAATGGTCCAAAGATAAATTTTCACATGAGCAAAGTTAGTTTTTCGGTTTCGAAAAAGTTCCGGATTTTTTGGAAGGTCCGAAATGTTATGGAAGGTTCCGGAGGGGTCCGGAACATCCTGGGATATCTTGGGAAGACTGTATGGTTCCATAATAGGTTCATACACATTGCTTTTAGGGGAAAGGCTCTGACCCCAAGTGCAATTCGGATTCAGCAAAAAAAAAAGGCAAATTCTAGTAGCGGAAACTTGCCGGAACTTGTCCAACCTTGGGGCGGGTTTGTGGACGGCCCAAGGGGACTTGACACCTATATAATGGGGCCAAGGTGTGTCCCCGGAGCTAGCTAAGTTACAGCCCTTGACACCCAAGGCGTAGCACCTCCTCCGCATCCTCTCCTGCAACTCCTCCCACCTCCTGCGTGTAGGCTTGGCGAAGCCCTGCCCGCATGAGAACTCCACCATAGCCATCACCCGTCGTGCTGATGGACTAGATATTATCTACCTCTCGATGTTGCTTGCTCGATATGAACAAGTATACGTCACTGACCCGTACGTGTGCAAAACTCGAAGGTGATGCCAGTTGCGGTGCTGATAGGATTGGATCGCGAGGATAACTTCATCAAGATGCAATGTGATAAACATCCAATGCTTGTGTTCTTCGAGGGAAAGTTAATCCTATCACCTCGTTTATATCAATTGCCCTAGATTGAATTTTGGTTTCTTGCTTCTGTTTGAGAAAATATTTTTGTTCTCTATTGTGCATTCTCCTACATATAATAGTCCATTCATATATACAACTGTAGAATTTTAACCTTCAGGAAGCTTTGCAAAGAGAGGATAACGGTGATGATCTTTAATTAATTTTCATATCCTTGCGGGCCAAATAGAAATTTAAATTCCAACTATATGGTGAAGCAAGTCGCAATGTTCCAAGGCATTTCTGTACCTCCAGTGGATGCAATCTATGCTCCCTACTAGTTTTGGTAAAATTACATCCTCTCTTGTTCCAATTAATCATTAAGAGATATTAAGTATTGAAGTTACATATAGAACTCGTAATGGGGTTTTGATTTATTAATGACAACACAATTAAGAAACTAGTGTATTTACTAAAATTTTCAGGTTTAGTCCAATACTAGTTGGATACAACTCAATGGTGACCCTAAAAAACTAGAAATGTGTTGGATCATCTCAAGTCTAGAACTAACAATATTATTTGGGTAAATGACATACTATCAAAAGGGGTAGTTGACTAGAATGAGGAAACAAAATTCCTGCAAAAAATCTGATTTTTTTTAAAAATAAAATCCAACTTCATTATCTCCATCTCTAGGAAAAAACAGAAAGCCTATATATAGGACCAGTCGGCCGGTACCCCCGAAACATGTGAGAAGACAGCTGGTTAGGAAAACATGTGTGTGTATTCAAAATTGCCGATTTTGTCTCCGAGAACCACCAAACTAAGGTTTTAATCATACAATGTTTTTGTTTATTCTAATACATGTGGATGATTCTGCTACCTTGGTGTGTGTATGTTTTGCCTGAACGAGGAAAGTTTTAGTATAGATTCATAACTACCTAGTGGCTTGGTCATAAACCTGTGAGCTAGAACTTAAGATGTTCTACTATGTCCATTTTAATAGGGTATTTTATTTGTTCTGAAACATCTAGATGGATTTTGTATGATACCTCCTAGCACTATAAATTTTCCTTCAACAAAGTTGTTTTGCTGCTCCCGGACTTCCATGTCATGATTCTTGAGGTATTTATGGAAGGCTCAGTACCTCGGGGTACTTTGTGAGGACTTCCAGGAAAGTGCTTTTCATGTTAGACCATTCAAATCTTGAGCCAGTGTCGTGGTGGTGTCACAACAGATGCCATGGGATGGCTAAAGATAGGGGTCGATGGACACTATGGTTATCCGGGGAGGGATTGCACACCCAGAGGTGCGCTCACTACACTTCAAACACAAGGATCTACCCAGGTTCAGGGCCCTCGCAAAGAGGTAAAACCCCTACTTTTGTTTTTCTGTCTCAATATATGTGGGTAACCGAAATACAACGGTGTTCCTCAAGCTCTATGAGCTAGAGGAAGAAGAAGCTCTTTGGATCTCTTTCTGTCTAAGGAAATGGAAAATGAACTACGGGTTGCCTCGTCTGGGTCGCCGTTCCTCGCGCAGGAGGGGGTGCCCACTAACACAGCGTACATGGTTAGGCGGAGAATACTGCACTGTAGCGCACGCCTGCTGACATGGTGCGGAAAGGCGCCTCCTCCGTATCCGATGCGTGTTCTGTCCCCCTTGACATGGTGCGGAAAGGCGTCAAGTTAATATGTATTCCTAGATTTCATTGATGTGTTCATACTACTAACTGATTATCTGCATCTGTTTAATGTTTGAACCATTGGTGAGCAGTGCAGAAAAAAATTGCACTCTGCAATTTGTTCAGCAACTTTCAGATCGAAACACACTAACTTGCACAAGATGATCCTGCAATTTGTTCTGTCAAATGTTCGGCTGAGGCATTTGTTTTCCCTCCTCAGGTACAGCCGCCGCCGCCGCAACCTCCACGTGCACATTCCCAGCTGAACAAGAGGCTGGCTATCGGACCCCCTCCAGGCTTCTCCGGCGTTCGCCAGCCACCACAGAAGAGGTACCAGGGGCAGACCCCGCAGAGGCAATACCAGGCACCGCCACCACAGAGGCAGCAGTACCAGCCGGCGCAGGCACAGATGCAGCCACCGCAGAGGCAGCAGTACCAGGCGGCACAGGTGCAGCCACCGCAGAGGCAATACGGGGCGGCGCCACAGCAGAGGCAGTACGAGGCGGCGCCGGTTCAGGCACCGCATAGGCAATTTCAGGCGCAGCCACCGCAGATGCAGCACCAGGCGCAACCACCGCAGAGGCAGCAGTGCCAGGCGCAACCACAGCACAGGCCGCACCGAGCGACGCAGGAGCAGCCACCGCAGAAGCAGTACCAGGCGCCTCCATCGCAGACGCTGTGCCTACCGGCGCCGCCGCAAGCCCAACCACCACCACCGCAGATGCAGTACCAGGCGGCGCCGGCGCAAGCGCAGCCACCGTTGCAGAGGACGCGGCAGCACGTTCCCCCACCGGCAGCACCAACAGCTCACCGCGCCCCGCCCGAGACACAGCCGCCGGTGAACGCCAGCAGCAAGCCGCGACATTACCCGAGGGCCGCAGCCAAGCCGGTATCGTTCGCATTCAAGAAGCCCTCTGTCGCGTGCGACGTCTGCGACGTCCGGTGCATGACGGCGCTCCACCTCAGGCAGCACGAGAAGGGGAGGAGGCACCGGAACAAGGTGGCCTACGCCGCCGGGGAGATGTACGTGCGGTGCGACGTGTGCGACGTGCCCCTCTTAACCAAGCTCAACGTCAAGCAGCACTACGCCGGCAAGAAGCACCTCCAGAAGGCCTCCCGCTCAAGTGCCAAGGGCAAGCGAGCAACCTGACACTGTGACATTGTCGAATGTCGATGCTACACTTTTTTCTTCTATCACTTGATGCATGACACTATTATCCAGTGTGGTACTATTTGAACTATGAAGACTATATGCCTAGTGGCAGGCTGACAGCTAAATTTATTATTTGGATTCTGTAACCGGATTATATATATTGTGTGTGCTACTCTGTTTTATTCGGTTGTTTCCATGTTATTTTCTCTGAGCTGATTACTTATTTGATTTAGCAACATGAAATCCTGGATGGTTTGTGAAGTTTATTCTATTTCACATAGTTAGGCATCTAGACGCAATAATAAATCATTCAAAATTTGAGAAAACATAATAGCCGAAATGTACAGCTTGAAAGACCATGGTTGAACTTTGATAGAATTCTTTTCCATTTTGTCTACCAAGTTGTACGAAGATATATTGATGCATGACAGCAGAAAACAGTTGCATTGAAGTCACTGAATATTAATCCTTATCCCATCCCACATCGTTCTTGAGATTGGAGAACTTAACTCTTGGTCCCTACTGGATTCCGTATTTCCTTCACAAATACGGACCATATTGATATATGACACGTGCAAGATTTATAATGTTGGAAATATGCCCTAGATGCAATACTAAATATTGTTATTAGCATATTTCTTGTCCATGATATAAGTTTACACTTTATGCTATAATTGTATTAATAGTGAACTTAATGCATGTCTTGTGTTGTAAACAAATGTGTATCTAGTAAAGACTCTACGTGACTAGCTCGTTGTTTTTTCGGGAATGCCGGGGGGAAGAGGGTTCCCCACCGGTTGTTTATATAACCCGATACGACACAAAACAGGTCCATCCAAATACAAGTGTGACATTACAAGCAGCAGATTACAGGGGGGATGAGATGTTGAGAAAACAAAAAAGACAATTACACAAGGGGGAGGGGGTTTTAGGTAGTGTCCAGCCGATCGCAAGATCTAACGAAGGCACTAGCACCATCTACCGCAGCACGGTCAGCCGGCGAGAAACGACATCACAAGAGGAAAATGTCCTCAGCGCTAAGGAGCAGGATCGTCGAAGAGGTGGAGAGCACGGCGTTGAAGGTGGCGTTGTTTCGCGCCTTCCACAGGTTCCAGAGAACCGCAGCAGTGCATGTACGCCAGACATGCAACATGGTGCGAAGAGTGGCAGGGCAGGGGATGTCCCAGAGGGACGTCTCTGTGGTGGGAACCGAGAGACCAAGGCGAAGCAAGGTCTTGGAGGAGATAGGGCAATGGAAAAGGAGGTGGCGCACGTCTCGGGAAGCTGACAGCGTTCGTAGCGGCCAGAGGGGCGCAACCTTTGAAGAAGAGGTTTGCGTGCGAGCTAACCCGGTTAGCCTCAGCGAGGCAGCAGAAGATCTTGATATTAGTGGGGAAAGAAGAACCCCATGCAGTGATGGAGGAGGCGTCAAGCATGCCCCCGGGAGACATAGCCCTGTAGGCCGCGCGAGAGCTGAAGGCGAGCTCGGGGCCAAAAGCCATATAGCGGGTGTCCGGGAGGGCGCCAAGAACGACCTGCGCGATGATGCGGCGGACGTCCTGGAGCTCGCAGGCGAGCGGGTGAGAGTCCAGGCCGGAGGGAGAGCCCGACAGTGTAGACATGGGCAACAGAGGCATGATGTCTCGTGCAGTGAGAGAAGAGACATGAACATGTGTTGTCAGTTAATAACGGGTTATGTCATTAGGAGAATGACATGATGGACATACCGAACTAAGTAAAGCAATTAGATCATGTCACAAAGTTCATATTGCTAAATATGTTATATGTCTAGTATCCTAATAATTAGACTATGAGATTATGTTATTCACTGGAAGAATATTTAGGGGACATCAACCATCACAACGTAACAAGGTGATGACAAACGTGTCTTACATGTACTTTAGAAGGTGCTTGTTGAGTTCATGAATCAAGACTGGGAGTTGTCCCTCCTTGTGACAGAGAGATATACCTGGGCCCACTAGGTAACACAACAAACTACATAGTCTGCAAGCACGTGAGTAATGAGTTTAGTTACAGGGATATTGTCTTATGGAACAAGTAACGAGTGTTTGCCGGTAACGATATTGAACTACGTATAGTGATACCAACGATCGGATCCCGGGCGAGTAAAATATCGCGAGACAAAGGGAATAAAATACTCAATGTTACCGTTCAAATCGATAAACATCCTCGTTCACTATGTGTGAGTAATTATTTCCATCCAACTCCCGTTAATGATTATCGATTAAAGAAGTGCCTCAATGATGTCTGCATGTTCTCCAACCGTAGAGTCACACACTTAACGTTCGTAACGCTATGGTAGCTCTGGGATATTCATAATGGTGAAACCGAAGATAGTCCAAAGTCTGGGATGAGATCCCTGACACCACGAGGAGCTCCGGAATGGTCCAAAGATAAATTTTCACATGAGCAAAGTTAGTTTTTCGGTTTCGAAAAAGTTCCGGATTTTTTGGAAGGTCCGAAATGTTATGGAAGGTTCCGGAGGGGTCCGGAACATCCTGGGATATCTTGGGAAGACTGTATGGTTCCATAATAGGTTCATACACATTGCTTTTAGGGGAAAGGCTCTGACCCCAAGTGCAATTCGGATTCAGCAAAAAAAAAAGGCAAATTCTAGTAGCGGAAACTTGCCGGAACTTGTCCAACCTTGGGGCGGGTTTGTGGACGGCCCAAGGGGACTTGACACCTATATAATGGGGCCAAGGTGTGTCCCCGGAGCTAGCTAAGTTACAGCCCTTGACACCCAAGGCGTAGCACCTCCTCCGCATCCTCTCCTGCAACTCCTCCCACCTCCTGCGTGTAGGCTTGGCGAAGCCCTGCCCGCATGAGAACTCCACCATAGCCATCACCCGTCGTGCTGATGGACTAGATATTATCTACCTCTCGATGTTGCTTGCTCGATATGAACAAGTATACGTCACTGACCCGTACGTGTGCAAAACTCGAAGGTGATGCCAGTTGCGGTGCTGATAGGATTGGATCGCGAGGATAACTTCATCAAGATGCAATGTGATAAACATCCAATGCTTGTGTTCTTCGAGGGAAAGTTAATCCTATCACCTCGTTTATATCAATTGCCCTAGATTGAATTTTGGTTTCTTGCTTCTGTTTGAGAAAATATTTTTGTTCTCTATTGTGCATTCTCCTACATATAATAGTCCATTCATATATACAACTGTAGAATTTTAACCTTCAGGAAGCTTTGCAAAGAGAGGATAACGGTGATGATCTTTAATTAATTTTCATATCCTTGCGGGCCAAATAGAAATTTAAATTCCAACTATATGGTGAAGCAAGTCGCAATGTTCCAAGGCATTTCTGTACCTCCAGTGGATGCAATCTATGCTCCCTACTAGTTTTGGTAAAATTACATCCTCTCTTGTTCCAATTAATCATTAAGAGATATTAAGTATTGAAGTTACATATAGAACTCGTAATGGGGTTTTGATTTATTAATGACAACACAATTAAGAAACTAGTGTATTTACTAAAATTTTCAGGTTTAGTCCAATACTAGTTGGATACAACTCAATGGTGACCCTAAAAAACTAGAAATGTGTTGGATCATCTCAAGTCTAGAACTAACAATATTATTTGGGTAAATGACATACTATCAAAAGGGGTAGTTGACTAGAATGAGGAAACAAAATTCCTGCAAAAAATCTGATTTTTTTTAAAAATAAAATCCAACTTCATTATCTCCATCTCTAGGAAAAAACAGAAAGCCTATATATAGGACCAGTCGGCCGGTACCCCCGAAACATGTGAGAAGACAGCTGGTTAGGAAAACATGTGTGTGTATTCAAAATTGCCGATTTTGTCTCCGAGAACCACCAAACTAAGGTTTTAATCATACAATGTTTTTGTTTATTCTAATACATGTGGATGATTCTGCTACCTTGGTGTGTGTATGTTTTGCCTGAACGAGGAAAGTTTTAGTATAGATTCATAACTACCTAGTGGCTTGGTCATAAACCTGTGAGCTAGAACTTAAGATGTTCTACTATGTCCATTTTAATAGGGTATTTTATTTGTTCTGAAACATCTAGATGGATTTTGTATGATACCTCCTAGCACTATAAATTTTCCTTCAACAAAGTTGTTTTGCTGCTCCCGGACTTCCATGTCATGATTCTTGAGGTATTTATGGAAGGCTCAGTACCTCGGGGTACTTTGTGAGGACTTCCAGGAAAGTGCTTTTCATGTTAGACCATTCAAATCTTGAGCCAGTGTCGTGGTGGTGTCACAACAGATGCCATGGGATGGCTAAAGATAGGGGTCGATGGACACTATGGTTATCCGGGGAGGGATTGCACACCCAGAGGTGCGCTCACTACACTTCAAACACAAGGATCTACCCAGGTTCAGGGCCCTCGCAAAGAGGTAAAACCCCTACTTTTGTTTTTCTGTCTCAATATATGTGGGTAACCGAAATACAACGGTGTTCCTCAAGCTCTATGAGCTAGAGGAAGAAGAAGCTCTTTGGATCTCTTTCTGTCTAAGGAAATGGAAAATGAACTACGGGTTGCCTCGTCTGGGTCGCCGTTCCTCGCGCAGGAGGGGGTGCCCACTAACACAGCGTACATGGTTAGGCGGAGAATACTGCACTGTAGCGCACGCCTGCTGACATGGTGCGGAAAGGCGCCTCCTCCGTATCCGATGCGTGTTCTGTCCCCCTTGTCAAAGACAGGACGTGGCCTCGCCCATACTATGGACTGTGCCCATGTACGTTTCTACATCATTCATCATGTAAGTTGAACCGCACGGGCGTCCTCTCCCATGATCTTCGGGATTTCACCTACCCCATTGACCTTGCTCCGTGATAACTGGCTCTTCATGTAACCCGGATTCTCCATGTGTAACTCGGATAACCCGGGGGAACATACACCTGCAATATGTCACACATGATACCTCTTACCGAGATATCTCTATCTCGGTAACATTTAACTCGGTCCGGGTACGTAACCCGGTCAACTTTATCTCGACGTCCACTGCATAGACACTATTTCATACCAAGCTTAGCCCTACCCTGGGGTAGCCCCCCGACATTAGTCTCCGAAGCTTGTATGGTCCAGCGAACCCGGACGATGGGCCGCACCAGCTTAAATCATAAAGGTCCACAACATTCAACCGAGATATTTCTTATCTCGGTTCAACCTCAACCTCAATCTTGTATTTAATTCGCAATCCCCACCAAGAATTTCCACAGAAATCCGAGATACTTGTGCCGGGTCACGGTTTTACCTGGTTCCCAACACTTAGCCTTTTTTTCTTCGTGAGCTCTACCAGTGCGAGGCAAAACCGCCTTGTTTCTACCGTGCTGTGGCAGCACCACGTGGCATGGAACCACTGCGCACATTGCCTCGTTTCTCGCGCCCTGCTGAGCACGCGCCGCGGCCATGCCACGTCCTGTCGCCTAGCCCCATTGGCAGTCACATTACCACAGCGCACTCGAGTGCGCCCCACGGAAACCGCATGATCAACTGCGCACGCACGCGCGGTGGTTCCGCTTCTTGCGTTATTGCGTGCGCAATAACCGCACCCGTTACCGCAAATCGTGCCACGATTAATCCCTCACAGTTATCCCCTCCGGGGTATAAATACCCGTGGTGCCTTTCTTCCGTTCTTCTCTGTCATTTCCCCCGTCACCTCTTCTTCTCCACCGCGCACACAAGCAGAGCCCAAGCACTCCGCCGCGCTCTCCGCACTCCGCTGCCGAATCTCGAGCGTCGCCGTGCTCCTGCTCATCGCCATGCGCCGGAGAGACACCACGTGCGCCCGCTTCTCTGCCGTAGGTCTACGCGCCGCCCGTGCCGTGACCGGACCAGGAACGAACTTCTCCTAGCCCGAGCCTAAGCCCGAGCGCGCCACGACGTTCTTCCTCCGTGCCGCCGCCGTTCTTCTTTGCCCTCTCTGTCCCGAGCACATCATCGCACTCGCGCATCGCCTGGAGATGTCGGATCCCTCGGAGCAAGCTATGGCCTCCTAAGAGCTTGAGGCCGTGGAGGAGTTGGTGGCGCCGGAATCCACGTGCTCCGTGTGGGTCGGGTCCCATGTCATCCCCTTGGACATCACTTGGGTGATCGACATCCGGCGCGTCCCGGCTGGGGTCGAGTGCCGAGCTCTAGGGGACGAGATTTAACCCAAACCGCAAACCGATGAGTTAGTTTTCTTCCTTGCCCATATCGAGCGTGGTTTTGGCCTCCCCCTTCCGGATTTCATGATCAATTTCTTCCAAAAGTTTGGTCTTCAACCCCATCACCTCCCGGCGAATGCTATCACCACTCTTTCCTCGTTCATCTCTTTTTCGGAAGGCTATCTTGGTCTCTACCCCACTGTCAATATCCGGAGTAAGTACTTCCGGTTACGAAAATAGGTGATTCCGAATCCGAAGAACCCAGATGCATCGAAACAGATGACGTAGTGCGGGACTGCCATGGTGGTTCTGCGCCAGGGTTCCAAGTTCCCGCGAATGCGGGGTTTGGAGTTATGCCGGAAGTGGCAACGCAGTTTGTTCTACGTCAAGAACACCACGCACATCAACCTCATCGGTCATCCGGTCTTCCACAACAATCCCCCCACAGCCATGCTCAACTGGGATCACAAATCCCTAAACCAACATACACGAGGTCAACCTCATCCACCAACATCTTCTCCCGCTTATCTGAGATGGACTCAGGGCGGATGATCTTCTTACTACGTTTGTGATCCGCCGAGTTCTGCCGCTCCATCGCCGGAAACACAAGATCTGCCATATGAGAGAGCACCGGGATCCGACCCGGGTCACCACCATCGAGCTCGCCAAGAAGGAGGTGTATACCGGGTGAAGGAGATCGCACATACCGAGCTCATAGAGGACTGGGAGTGGGGATTTGAGCCCTACAACAGAGCACGCCCGAGACCCATCGTAAGTATCACGGAACATACCGAGTCACATCTATTCCGGAATGCTCCGAGATAATTTTAATCCGGAATGACTTAGTCTTGATTCTCATGCTTTGTGATTCACACATGTAGACATTTATCCGCCAGCAGGATGAGGATGCCGAGAACCCGACCGCTAACTGGGGGAAGATAGGACTGAAGATGATGTTCAGGAATTCGATGACGAAGAGAACCTGCCGATTCCGGACGCAGAGCTCGCCGTGGATGCCAGTAAGTTCCGAGTACCAGGCTCCATCCGAGATTCGTCTGAGGATGAAGAAGATGTTGATGACAACTGTATTGTTATAGAGGTGCTTGTTCCCACGCTGATTTCTTATGCGTATCCTCTGCCATCGGCTTCAGTTGATCCAAGCGAGCAGGTCGTGGATGCGCAGCCCGTGGTCGTGGCCACCCCCATTGAGACGAGGAAGGCAGTCGGGAGCGGCGCCGTAGCTCCCCCCTCCAAGTGGATAAGGAAGAAGCCTGGGAACAAGGGGGCAGACTACCCGCAAGAGCAGACGGCCTATGTCTGAGATACATTCCCTTTGTGTCTTCTCTTATTTTTGCCCGAGTTAACTCGGTTGTCATGGTCTTGCTTCCATTTTTTTTAGTGATCCTCCGATAATTGGAATGGCTGAACCTTCTGCGTTTATTTCAACTCCGAGAAGCCCCGTCTCGGTGCCACAATCATCCACCCTTCCTCCCGTGATGCAACTTCCGGGATCAGGAGGCTATGTCGACCTGGAGTAGGAGATCCCGGAAGCCCAGTCCATGGACATGCCGGAGATGCCCGCTCCCGAGAGAGAAGACGAAGATCTCGGTGCCAGCAACATGGGCACTGAGATGGAGAACAATGAGGGTCCGGAACACACGGAGCCAACACCAGAACAACATCAGCAACCAGAGGCCCCATCGTAGCAACAAGTTCCACCGTCACAGCCAGCAGCACCTCCACCATTGCCAGCAGCACCTCAGGCACAACCACCAGTACCTCAAGCACAGCCGCCAACTCCTCCTCCGGCGCAGCAGCCGATAGTTCCTCCAGCACAGCAGCCCCATGTGGCCCAGCCAGCACCACAGCCGCCCGTGGCCTAGTCAGCACCAGTTCCTCTAGCCCAACCAAAACGAGTTCCTGCGCCCGTGCAGAGTAGTTCAGCGCAGCCTACCGGGAAGGAGCTGTCAGCACCGTCCTGACAGAGAAAAGCCTATGTGCCACCGAAGAAGACCGGTACTAGGACGAAGAATGTTGGCGCCGGCACGCTGACAATAAACCCCGAGACGCAAATTGTTGCGCACCAGGGGCTTGGTGTTTATGACGACCCCGGACCCAGAGGTATACATACTATTATGCGCTCCTAGTAATGGACCCACAAGGGCTTCAGGGTGACCAACCCCGGCCACAACAAACAACGGCAGGTAGACCGGATTCATCGGCACGCAGGCCGGATAACATCGGTACTACTACTCCTTGTGTCCATGCTAGTCATAACCAACTATGCATATCAAAGCGTCCACGAGTCGTGTGAAACTAAAGGAATGAGACCAAAGCTATAAATAGATTCTATGTGTCCAGGAAGTGCAACAACAATCGAGGGTTACTGGGTTACCAAGCCAGCCCGAGTCACCTCGGCAGGCGTGCTCGGAAATGAATCATCGGCTCCACAACCCCTCGACTGCAATAACTACGGAGGCATATGCAAAGCTGCATAACAATGAGGTCGAAACCAACAACCGATCAAAGCAGTAACTCTAGACGTGAAGCTGTATCAAACAGGTATTACTATTGTATAGCTTTACAAACAGAGGTCACACGACCCAACATTACATCAGACAACGGAAGGCAAATTATGTTGCTAGTCAACAAGAACCAAAAAGGCCTAAGATGCCGCGACATAAGGCGGCGTCTCAGCCCATAGATTCTAGGCTGCTACCTGGGAACCCCAAACTACTCGCCGTTGTCCACACTGAAACCACTACGGATCTGAGAGATTTCACCTGAACCAAAATTAAGCAAACCTAAGTACGGGAGGTACTCAACAAGACTTAGTTAACCTATTATATATCTTTTGTTTTCATCAAGGTTTTACGAAGGTTATTTTGCGTAAAGCAATCTTTGTTTTCCAAAACGAGGAAGAATAGCACGTCTCATGGAGTATTTTCAAAACATATGAGAAACGACGTAAGTACGATAATCATCATCTTTTCAAATCGACCAACATCATTCCCATCATCTCATGCTACAAGGATCGCCCCTCTCGGCATCTCCGAGGAGGCACCCTTCATTCGTTGTCAACATGTTTTAGCCGCTCATTCATGTTATCTATGATATCGTATCTTCCACCAAGTCGGCCTTAACCATGGACACGGCTTTTCGAAAAACAATTCCCTGCAGGGATGTACACTTTACCCACACGTACCATCCGACTCTTAGCGCCACATGTACGCTCTTCCATGGAACACGACAGAGGGTGGCTGGCTACAACCTTTACCTTACCGCCCCCTATCCATGAGTCAACCCAAGACAGGGCCAACCCGTCAACAGGGAGTTGGCCATCCTCCTGACGGCACCTGTCTCTGTGAGGCGGGTTCAAGATCCGTGTACGTCCATCACTTGGCCGCCGTCACGCCCTAGGCGGAGCATTTTTTCAAAACATTAAAAATGTTTTATTTGCATTACCGAATGGAACACCCGAACTACATGACTCATGAATCTAGTCAAACAAGTTAGTTGGTTGAGCGCGGTTACTTAGACCGCGCATGTGGTTGCACGCTACCTTACTCCTAGGGCTGGCAAGTACAGGACAAACAACCACTTCCCAAGTGGCCTTCCATCCAAGCCTTAGTCAAGTTAACCATACAATGCTCAACTTTCCACGTGATCATGTCATACTAGATTCTCGTAGCTCTGATTCATCAACCAGATGGAGCAGAGGTAAACAAACATGTATGGCTAAAAGACGCAGATATAAGGCTCTGGCGGTGTGCACAAGAAAACCCTATGGTGGCTGGGAGTAGTGGATCAGAGTATTTAGGCTACGCATTATATAGGAGAACTGTATCTACTGACATCAAATACTTTGGAATCGAATGCAAAGTACGAGAATCAATTGTTGTTCGAAAACATATATGAGTAGATAAGAGGTTATGCTTTCCTTGCTTATAAGAAAACCAATAGACATATCTTCTGGAATAAGTGCATGACTTGTCGGTTAAGATCAAGTACTCGCCATTGGAGTTGTTGATCTTCACTTCGGGATTGCGCGCATTCTACCGATAGGAAGCAAACACCGAAACATGAATAACAATCAACACATGGCATTGATGCAATGCAAAATATGTATGCATGAGCAAGTTAATGCATTGAAATAAATCCCTAAACATGTTTGATGGGTTGCTAGGATTCGTATGACAGTTATGCAGTTTTAGTGAAATTAGCGCGAAATGGACCTCGGAGGGCACTTCGGGTAATTCTGGAAGTGTGTCAAATTTTAATTACTAAAATAGGTTTGAAAACATCACAACTGGTTTGCATTTGTCATTTTGAGCATTTTGGTATATAACTTGTGATTTTCTGATTTTATTGAATAAAATCTTATTTTCTCTATTTTTAAATGATTTAAATAATGCTCATTTTTGAACTTCATAAAATATGTTTGAAAATGACATATTCAGTTAGCTTACATTTTTCTGAACATTTTCATGTATTATTTGTATTTTTCTGATAAACAGAAATAGAGATATTGATTTTACAAGTTTTAATCATTTTCTTTAATTGTTAAAGGGTGGGGCCCACCTGTGAGTTATAATTCATTTTTCAAAAAATAAAAGAAATACATCAGGCAGGATGACGTCAGCGGGTGACGTCTCCCGGCCTTGTTCTTCACAGATGGATACCCAATCCATCGATTTCGCGCGCCATTCAAAAATCGGGATATACCACGAGAGAGAGGAGAGCACGCGGAGTCGAGGGGTGGCGGCGGTTGACCAAATGGTCACCGGAATCCTCGTTGGCTTCCATGTTCACGGCGGACGGTGCCGGTGTTCGTCAAACGGGCGCACCAGAGGGAGAGGGAGGAGATGGAGGGGTCCGGGAGGACCAGTGGCTCACCCTGATGCTCGTGGAAGGCTCGGGGGAGCAAGAGGTGGCCAGATTCAGCCGGAATTATCCGTCACGGCCGGCGGCCGAAGATGGTTACAACGACCCGGTTCGCATGGGTGAGGCCATCCCAGCAAGCGTAACTCAACGGGGAGATAGAGGAGGGCCAGGCGGAGCTCGAGGGACGCTCGGTTCGTCCGGGGATGGCCGGAGCTGCGCGCACGGCACGGCGGCTGGAGACAGTTAGGTTTAGGGTTCGAGTCTTGGGGAGGCAAAGAGAGGAAGAAGAGCACGAGGGCACGTGTGAGGAGGGGGAGGAAGATATGCAGACGCCTCGCCTGCGGCTTATCCGCGCCGGGGGAGTGAAGCAGGAGGTGGCAAGGCGAATCGGCGAACTTCTCGTCTACTGGCCGGAGGAGCAAGAAACAAAACAACGTTTTACGGAAAACGCCCTGGATTTTGGGAAAACTACAAAACAACCCTTCTATATTTAAAACTGAGAAGGAAACAATGTTTTCAGGACCTTTTTGCAACCATAAAAAATTGCAAAAATGATATTTGGAAACCTTGTCAAAAATTCAACCTCACCATGTTTTGTTTTCCAAATTTGAAATGTTTTTAATTCAAATTTTGGGTGACCACTTTAAGTGGTTTTTGGTCAAATTCTTATAAAATTCAAATTCAAACTTGGTTCAAGAATTTTCATGCATGAATGAGATGAACACAACACCACAAACCCTTTACAAGCAAAATTTGGGGTGTTACAAATCTACCCCCTTACAAGAATCTCGTCCGAGATTCCCGAAGGGGAAAGAAAGAAGGAACACGGTTTTGAACGATCTTCTCGAACCTTACGGTTCTCTTCTTGAAGAGGTTGATCCGTAGCATCGTGAAGTGTTGATCGGCTACACCTTAGGTAAGAGGGAAACCTCTTAGGAATTGATCTTCACGAAGATCGAGTATCTCATGGCCAACTTAGGAGAGGAGTGTTCATGGAAACACTTGAGTTAAAGAACATGAGACACATCAAGGTAACGAAAGGAATAGGAGAAGGTATCAAGTTGGTAGACGATTGTTCATGAAAGGATTTAGAATATGAACTTTGCACAAGACCTTAAATCATTTTGCGGAAGAAAGGTTGAATAACTTGTGACACGGAGGTTTCACTCTTTACTGTAAACATAATGCCAAGATGGAAAGGATTATCTTGGACACTGATACGTCCATTTTGCATCACTATTTTATATCATAATTTTCTGTTATTCATCGATATAGTTCATGTTATGATGCATCTCTTATGTTATTTTATCTTATTTTGCATGTTTTATAATTTTTGGAAAATAAACACCGGGACCAGGAATCTGATGGAAAAAAGCACCGTCGGGATACCATATTTCAGAAGATCAGAAGAAGAAGTGGGACACCGTGGGTGTCCTAAAATACCAGAGGAAGAACACAACCAGAAGGAGAGCCAGAGGGGGGCCACCATGGGGTGGCGCGGCCCCCCTTGGTCGCGCCATCTATAGGTGTGGCCACACTGGCCCACCTCTAGGGGATATTTTTGGCGTGCTTGTCACCCAGGAAACCATAAGCCTCATTCCATCTTCAAAGAATTATTCCGCCGCCGCCTCGGGGCGGAAAACACCCGAGAGAGAAAAGCTCTCTGGAAGGGAGAACCTGCCGGGGAAATTCCTCTCCGGAGAGGGGAAATCACCGCCATCGTCACCGTCATCACTCCGGGAATCATCAAGATCGTCATCATCATCATCATCACCACCATCACCCTCATCATCCATCTTCATCCGTTGTAACAATTAGGGACCTCTATCGTTGTTTTGCATTAGATTACTCTCCCGGTGTAGATTACTTGTTAGTAGTTGATGCTTGTGAGATTTATCGGTGTTTGCACTTTATGACCAGATTGTTATCATCCATTATATCACCTATGATCATGATCCATATGATGTGTTATGATTAGTTCATGGTATTCTTGAGGACATGGGAGAAGTCAAGTTGTTAGTAGTGAAGTCATGTTGAGTAATATTTAATGTTTGATATTTAAGTTGTGGTGTCATTCTTCTAGTGGTGTCATGTGAACGTCGACTACATGATACTTAACCATTTATGGGCCTAGGGGAATGCATCGTGTATTTGGATACTAATTGTGGGGTTGCCGAAGTGACAGAAACCTAAACCCCATTTAGGAAACCATTACACGAGAGTAGGATCCCGGAGTTTAAAGCCGTGGTTAGATTTATTTCTTAATTACTTTCTTGTAGTTGCGGATGCTTGCAAGGGGTATAATCACAAGTATGTATTAGTTTCTGTATTAGTTTGGATGGGACGGTACATTAGCATACGGTCACCCATACAACACTTACAAAAACACCAAAACTATTCAACTGCATGGAACAAAAGCACATGACAGAAACCTCCCGTGCGTCCTTGAGAATGTTTGTTAATCATAAGTAAACTCACCGGCTCATCCTTTGCTGAAGAAAGGATTGTACCACTTGCTGCAATTATTACTACTGCATTTTATTTACTCGCACTTTATTTACCTGCAATATCAAAAACCCCTACAACTCTATTTTCCAGTATATACAATTATTCCTTCATCAAAACCGCTTGTCAACACCTTCTGCTCCTCGTTGGGTTCGACACTGTTATTTATCGAAAGTACTACGATACACCCCCTATACTTGTGGGTCATCAAGACTATTTTCTGGCGCCGTTGCCGGGGAGTGAAGCACTATTGGGAAGTGGAATTGATAAAGGAAGCTTCTGCTGTAAGTGCTGTTTTTATTACTGTCTACTACTTTATTACACTATGTTTGGAACTCCTTTTGAGTCCTTATTTGCGGGCACTACTGCCACTGCTAGGGTAGTAAGTGACCCACCTCCTGATGATTTGGATCCTTATAAAATACCTATAAAGATTGTTAAACATGTTATGGATAACTGCTATTCAGGTGATGGAAAAGTCCATCCTGGTGATTATTTGCTCTTTTTACATGAATTATGCGAGTTGTTCAAGTGTGCAGGTATTGCTATGAGCCAAGTGAAGAGGAAATTATTCTCTGTATCATTGACAGGCCGAGCCGCTGAATGGTTCAAACTGCTGAAAAATAGCCAGACTATTGAATGGGAGGAAATTGTACCTCTCTTTTATTCTAAACTCTATCCTCCAAGTGAAATCCATAGAGATCCGAACTATATATATAATTTTTTTGCCTCATGACGGAGAGAGTATTGCCCAAGCATGGGGGAGATTGAAGTTACTGATGCTCAAATGCCCCATTCATGAGCTCCCGAGTAATATTGTTATTAATAATTTCTATGCAAGGCTTCCTCTTCATGATAAGGATTTATTGGATGCTTCTTGTTCTGGATCATTTACACGTATGAAGGATGAAGCTAAATGGGATCTTCTTGACCGTATTCAAGAAAACACTAAAGCATAGGAGAATGACAAAGGTAGAAAGTCAGGTATAAATTATGACTATGAATGCATTAAAACCTTTATGTCATCTGAGGATTTTCATAATGTTAATGTTGTTTATGGTATTGATTCTCAAGTTGCTACAAACTTATATAAGGCTTTTTCTTCTTACATTGATATTCCTAAAAAGGAATGGGATAAGTACCATGCACCTTATAAAGATACTGTTAATTGTGTTCCTGCTAGAGATATAGAAATTCATACTATTGATTCTATTGTGCCTGAACCTTATATTGAGAAAATGCCTTTCCCTGCTAAGGTAAAAGAACACTCTATGTTAGGTAGTGTGATTAATAAAAGTGCAAAGAAACTTGTAGAACCTGAGGAACAAATAACTGTAGAACCTACAATAGCAATAGTAAAGGACCTTGTTTCTGAAAATGTAGAAGAGGGACACATTATATTTTGTGAAGATGCTTCTAATATTGTCTCTCATCCTAGTAAATCTAGGAATCCTAGTGTTCATGTGCTATCTGTTAGGATAGTGATCATTCATATTATGGTTTATGTGATATAGGTGCTAGTTCTAGTGCTATTCCTTATTAGCTTTATAAGGAAATCATGCATGAAATTGGTTCTTGTGAACTTGAAGACATTGATGTGATTATTCAACTTGATAATAGAGAAACTATTTCTCCAATTGGTATTGTTAGAGATGTGGAGGTCTTATGTGGTAAAACTAAATATCCTGCTCATTTTCTAGTACTAGGCACTTCTTCTAGTGATACTTGTCCTATCATATTTGGTAGACCTTTAATAAATACTTGTGGTGCTGTTATAGATTGTAAAAAGGAGAAAATCATTACAAAGTTTGATGGAGAATCTTATGAATTTAATTTCTCCAAATTTGCTAAAACACCCTATGAAGTTGAATACCTAATGAAAATTATAGAGTTGAACAGTTGGCTGCTATTGCTCTTGCTCCTAACAATCCTTTGCAGCAATACATGGAAGACCACGAAAGTGACATCTTTATGGAAGAAAGGAATGAAATTGATGAGATTTTCCTACATCAGCCAGCAATGCTGAAACATAATTTACCTGTGGAAGATTTGGGTACAACATTACCACCCAAGGAAGATCATTTCTTTGATTTAAAGCCTTTGCCTGATAATCTTAAATATGCTCATATTGATGATAAGAAATTATATCTTGTTATTATTAGTTCTCAACTTTCTGATAAAGAAGAGGAGAGATTACTGGGGATATTGAAGAAACATAGAGGTGCTATATACTCTTGATGATCTGAAGGAGATTTCTCCTGCTATGTGTCAGCATGCTATTAATATTCTGATGCAAAGCCAGTTGTTGAAGATCAACGTCGTTTAAATCCGAAGATGAAGGATGTGGTAAGGAATGAGGTATTGAAACTCCTTGAAGCTGGTATTATTTATCCTATTGCTGATAGTAGATAGGTTAGTCATGTTCATTGTGTCCCTAAGAAAGGAGGGATGGCTGTTGTGCCAAATGAAAATAATGAACTTATTCCTCAAAGAGTAGTAGTTGGTTATAGTATGTGCATTGATTTGAGGAAGGTTAACAAAGTCACTAAGAAAGATCATTATCCTTTGCCTTTTATTGATCAAATGTTAGAAAGGTTGTCTAAGAAAACTCACTTCTGCTTTCTTGATGGTTATTCTGGGTTCTCTCAAATTGCTGTTAAAAAGCTTGATCAAGATAAAACAACTTTCACTTTTCCTTATGGAACCTATGCTTATAGACGTATGCCTTTTGGTTTATGTAATGCTCGTGCTACTTTTGAAAGGTGCATGTCTGCTATCTTTCATGGTTTTTGTGAAGAAATTGTGGAAGTTTTCATGGATGATTTCTCCGTCTATGGAACTTCTTTTGATAATAGTTTGCAGGATCTTGATAAAGTTTTGCAGAGATGTGAGGATACTAATCTTGTTCTTAACTGGGAGAAATGCCATTTTATGGTTAATGAAGGAATTGTTCTTGGACATAAAATATCTGAAAGAGGCATTGAAGTTGATAGAGCTAAAGTTGAAGCTATTAAGAAAATGCCCTGTCGCATGGATGTCAAAGGTATTTGTAGTATTCTTGGTCATGCTGGTTTCTATAGAAGGTTTATTAAAGATTTCTCTAAAATATCAAAGCCTCTTACTAATCTCCTTCAAAAGGGTGTACCTTTTGTTTTGGATGAAGATTGTAGAGAAGCTTTTGAAATTTTAAAGAAGGCTTTAATATCTGCCCCTATCGTTCAACCACCGGATTGGAATTTACAGTTTGAAATTATTTGTGATGCTAGTGATTATGCTGTAGGTGTTGTTCTAGGACAGTGGATAGACAAGAAGTTAAATGTTATTCATTATGCTAGTAAAACTCTTGATGCTGCTCAAAAGAATTATGCTACCACTGAAAAAGAATTCCTAGTTGTAGTTTTTGCTTGTGATAAATTTAGGCAGTATATTGTTGATTCAAAAGTTACTATTCATACTAATCATGCTGCTATTAATTACCTAATGGAAAAGAAAGATGCTAAGCCTAGGCTTATTAGATGGGTGCTTCTTTTGCAAGAATTTGATTTACATATTGTTGATAGGAAGGGTGCTGAAAATCCTGTTGCTGATAATTTGTCTATATTAGAAAATGTCCCTGATGACCCTCTTCCTGTTAATGATAGTTTTCCTAATGAACAGTTAGCTGCAATAAAAGTGAGCTCTCAAGAGAGTCCATGGTATGCTGATTATGCTAACTTTATTGTTTCGAAGTATTTGCCTCCTACCTTTACAGCGCAACAAAGAAGAAAATTCTTCTATGATTTGAGGCATTATTTTTGGGATGACCCACACTTATATAAAGAAGGTGTTGATGGTATTATGCGAAGATGTGTTCCTGAAAATGAACAACAAGATATATTGAGAAAATTTCATAGTAGTGCCTATGGAGGACATCACGCTGGAGATAGAACTGCACATAAGGTTCTACAATTAGGTTTTTATTGGCCTACTCTCTTTAAAGATGCTAGAAAATTTATTTTATCTTGTGATCAATGTCAAAGGGTTGGAAATATTTCTAGACGTAATGAAATTCCTATGAATTATTCTCTTGTTATTGAACCATTTGATTGTTGGGGTTTTGACTTTATGGGTCCTTTCCCTCCTTCACAAGGCTATACTCATATTCTTGTTGTTGTTGTTGTTGATTATGTTACTAAATGGGTAGACGCTATACCTACTAAAAGTGCTGATGGTGAAACCTCATTAAAAATGCTTAAAGACATTATTTTCCCTAGGTTTGGTGTACCTAGATATTGACTGATGGAGGTTCTCATTTTATTCATGGTGATTTTAGAAAAACCCTTTCTAAATATGATGTTAATCATAGAATTGCCTCAGCCTATCATCCTCAAACTAGTGGGCAAGTAGAATTATCAAATAGAGAAATCAAATCTATCTTGCAAAATACTATTAACAAATCTAGAAAAAATTGAGCTAAGCAATTAAATGATGCTTTGTGGGCTTATAGAACTGCTTATAAAAATCCCATGGGCATGTCTCCTTATAAAATGGTTTATGGGAAAGCTTGTCACTTGCCCCTAGAATTAGAACACAAAGCTTATTGGGCAGTGAAAGACCTAAATAGAGATTTCAAACTTGCTGGTGAGAAAAGGTTGCTTGACTTAAGTTCTTTAGATGCATGGAGGAGTGAAGCATATGAAAATGCTAAGCTTTTTAAGGATAAAGTTAAAAGGTGGCATGATAAGAGAATTATTAAAAGAGAATTTCATGTTGGTGAAAAAGTGCTATTGTATAGGTCTCGTCTCAGATTTTTGCAGGAAAATTACTCTCTAGATGGGAAGGACCTTTTGTTATCTAAGAGGTATATCGTTCAGGGGCAATTAAAATTGTTTCCCTTGAAGACAACACTTCACAAGTGGTGAATGGCCAAAGACTCAAGCATTATATTTCTGGAGATCCTTATAATGAAAATGTTGATTGTATTCAAGCCATGATCCCGGAGGAGTTTATTAAGAAGCATATTTCAGAACCTGCAGAGTCATTTTTCGAATAGGTAACAATTTTGGTAAGAAAATGTTCGTGAAACATCTTCCAACTTATATTTTTACTGTTTTTAGAAAATATGAAAAAGTATGAGCCGGAAACGAGAGGGAGATGGAGCCCGGAGGCTCCACACCATAGGGTGGCGCGGGCCCACCCCTGGCCGCACCAGCCCATGGTGTGGGCGCCCCGGAGCCCCTCTCCGACTTTACTTTCGTTATGAAACTTTTTGCAATATAATCCCCCAGATCCCCCGAGGTCTGTATATCGTTTTCTCGTCGTGTTTTTGTTTCGAGCTATTTCTGCCAGGTTACATCTTCAGATCTAGGGCCACAATGTCCTCTCCTGGATCTCCTGGATCTCCCACTGTCAGCTTCTTTGAGAACGTCGTCAACCCGTATATGAACGAGTTTAAGATGCATCCCAAGGAATTGTTGCTTAAGACGGGAAGGTGCAGATTGAAGATGTTCGGGGCCGTGAGGGAGAAGGCAGTCTAGAGGATAGGATGAAGGAGCTGGAGCAAGAAGTCCTTAGGTACAAGAAGATGGCAGAGCGTGAAGTTGAGATCATTCACAAGATAAAGACAGAGCAGATCGCTTAATACAAGAGGGAAAATTTGAAGCTTTGGGAGGAGATCTTTTCACTCACCAAGACCACCAATGATCTGCAAGCACAACTCTATGATGTGCATAACCATAAATGTGAGTATGAGAGCAGGTTTAAACATATAAGCTCTGCTGCTAGTTTCAGGATGATGGAGACCAAGACTTCATTTGTGGATGGAGAACCTTTACCTTGGAAGGCCAAGGATGAGAAGGATTCACCACCACCTCCTAAGAATTGATTCATCATTAGGTTTGGCATCCCCTCGGCTTGTTCCAAGCTTGGGGGGAGTGCCGCGGTATCACATCACTATCTTTCATATTTTACTTTTTCAGTAGAGTCATATCATGAGTAGATAAGTTATCGTATAAGATGGTTTGCAGTATGGGTCAGCAGAAATAATAATTTGAGATGCTAGTATAAGAAAGAGGAATTTTCCTATTAGCTCGTAAACTTAGTATTCACAACCTAAGATCGCTTGGGCCTTCAATAAAGATTGCATGATTGGTTTCATCATATATATATTTGTTTGTTTTCCCTCAACTCTAATGCTTGCTACCCAACGTTGCTATCCAAAAACCCTGTACTGAGAGGGAGGCTTCTCTTGCATCCAAAACCTTGAACCCCAAAACCTTGCCATTGTGTACACCATACCTACCTACATGTGGTATTTAACTGCCACTCCAAGTAAATTGCTCATGTGCTACCTTTAAGACCTTCAAAAGTATTCCTGTTTTGTTCCCCTGTTTTAGCTCATGAGGACATAAATAGAGAATCTTTATCTCACTTGTTGATTGGACTTCAAACACCTGGACTAGTGGCTTCATCCACTTATCTAAATGCTAGAAGAGCTGGCAGCGGGGTGTCCAGCCCCAAAACTAATACACAAATTCTCCTCACTATTTTCGCCCCTGATTTATCAATCAAACCATAATCGTGTAAACAAAAGAGAATGAGGGATGACCTTCTACACCAGTTGCGTCCCTCATATGGGAGCCGCTCTTATGAAGTCTAGTTGGCTTGTGACGTACTGTATTGTCTGTTTACCATTCGTTGACATAAGCATACACTTCTCTTAAAAATGTTTTCAATACCTCTGTTTAATAAAATAAAAGCTCTAGAACATGTGTGATCCATGCTTCCCTCTGCGAAGGACCTTTCTTTTACTTTCATGTTGAGTCGGTAAACCCATTTCTCTCTATCTCTAGCAAGCATTTGAGTTGTTGTGATCTCACCATCTATATGTTGATTTATTCAATCATGTTTTCTATCCTTCTTTTAAATGTTCTCTAACCAAGAATGAAGTTTGCCATTACCAATTTTGATTCTCTCTTCTGCATCTTTCTTTGTGACTCCCATTACTCGTTTCAAGTTAGGTTATATGAGAGGAATTTGCTGTCTATAATGATTGGTGCATAGATATATGTGATGCTTCTTGTCCGTATTTTATTTATCGACTCTTCACTCCATAAACCTCTGGTCTTGTTGTCTAAGTTCAGTTTCGCTTGGGGACAAGCGAGGCCTAAGCTTGGGGGGAGTTGATACGTCCATTTTGCATCACTATTTTATATCATAATTTTCTGTTATTCATCGATATATTTCATGTCATGATGCATCTCTTATGTTATTTTATCTTATTTTGCCTGTTTTATAATTTTTGGAGAATAAACACCGGGATTAGGAATGTGACGGAAAAAGCACGGATACCATATTTCATAAGATCAGAAGAAGAAGTGGGACACCGTGGGTGTCCTAAAAGTCCAGAGAAAGAACACGGCCAGAAGGAGAGCCAGAGGGGGGCCACCATGGGCCCACACCATGGGGTGGCGCGGCCCTCCCTTTGCCGCGCCACCTATAGGTGTGGCCACCCTGGCTCACCTCTGGGGGATATTTTTGGCGTGCTTGTCCCCTGGGAAACCCTAAGCCTCATTCCATCTTCGAAGAATTATTTTGCCGCCGCCTCGGGGCGGAAAACACCCGCGAGAGAAAAGCTCTCTGGCAGGGAGGAATCTGCCGGGGAAATTCCTCTCCGGATAGGGGAAATCACCGCCATCGTCACCGTCATCACTCCGGGCATCATCAAGAGCGTCATCATCATCATCATCACCACCAGAACCATCACCCTCATCGTCCACCTTCATCCCGCTGTAACAGTTAGGGGCCTCTATCGTTGTTTTGCATTAGATCTCTCTCCCGGTGTAGATTACTTGTTAGTAGTTGATGCTTGTGAGATTTATCGGTGTTTGAACTTTATGACCAGGTTATTATCATCCATTATATCACCTCTGATCATGATCCATATGATGTGTTGTGAGTAGTTCGTGTTGTTCTTGAGGACATGGGAGAATTCAAGTTGTTAGTAGTGAAGTAATGTTGAGTAATATTTAATGTTTGATATCTAAGTTGTGGTGACATTCTTCTAGTGGTGTCATGTGAACGTCGACTACATGACACTTCACCATTTATGGGCCTAGGGGAATTCATCGTGTATTTGGCTACTAATTGTGGGGTTGTCGGAGTGACAAAAACCTAAACCCCCTTTAGGAAACCATTACACGAGGGAGCGTAGGATCCCGAAGTTAAAAGCTGTGGTTAGATTTGTTTCTTAATTACTTTCTTGTAGTTGAGGATGCTTGCAAGGGGTATAATGTAGTAGGACATCCCATCACAGGCTATACTGTTGCGTGTAGTAATGGCCCCTGGACCGTTCACCAGCACACACAGCAGAGATAGTAATCAAAGGAAACAAATGTATTGAATACTATCGAATATCCAGAGTAAAGTAATTTATTACAAACTGCATGGCGAAGTGCGAGCTCAAATAGTTATTAATAACACAGCAAAGCAGCGGTAGACCTCCATCTTCTTGTTTGCACGCCACAGGCGAACAAAGGTTGATGTGAAGTCTCGAAAACCTACGAAAGCTAATCCGTATCCGAATAACCTGCACGTTGGAATATGCAGCCCCCAAAAGGAGGTCAGATCATTCTGAGAAATGGTGGCAGGTGACACTATGGTGGTATATAAATGGCAAGTGCTAGTCTACATGCATATTTGGCTGGTGGAGTTTGTAGGCTATTTTGCATACATGCATTTGTCCTATCTTTTATTAGAAATTAAATTTTGCACATAATTGGACACTTTGGTTGATAGCAAAGTGCTCCTACCCTTTGGATTAGCACACTGAAACACCATCAGACACTTATCCAATAACCCATAGTCAAATTTGTTAGTAATTAATAAAACAAGATGAACGAGATATGTCATGTTTTCCATCTAGTTGTTGAATTGTCCCTAACACATGGAACGCGACTAAGATCTTAGTTTTAACCCTCGTGAGGTTTGTAACCTTTACGCGTGTTGCCTAATCGACCTCAAACACCATGATACACCATTAATACCACAGAAGGAAAGAAGATTAAACCATAAACCGCAAGAAATAGATCCCCAAACCCGGCACGAGCCGGACCATCCTACACTATTCTACATCTCTGGACACGTTGGGTTCAAGTCACCATATCCTACAGTTTATGTCCAGCCAATACTAATATGAAACACGACTGCACGAAAGAACAACTACATAAAGAAACTAAACATAATCTCAAGATACCGGGGGCGGTCCCCACCAAAATTTGTACTCTGATGACATGCTAGCAATCAGCCCAGTGGTTAATTAATTATCATGTTGTTTTCATAAGCAATCAAAATAATGAGTAATTCTTTGACATGATAATAATCCCAACCACGAATAACTAGAGCATAACTAAGCAATCTACAAGTACGATGTTTGTCTATCATATGGATGCTACAATCTAGGGGTAACATATGATCGCTCCACTTGGGTGTTAGTGAAGCAATCTAGCATAGCGATAACACTCAACTTATACTCATGCATAGCTACAATAAAATTCTAATGCATATATTAAAATAATAGGATCATGTGTGTCACTTGCCTTGACAACACGAGCAGCTGTTCACACAGTCCTCGCAAACGCACTCGCTGTAGTCGTTGTAGTCTACACGTTATAGTAAACATAACATAAGCAACGAGAAACAATAATATGCAACACATGCATGCATGAAAGTTTATTGATGTAAAAATAGATATACTATTATTCTCTGGTTGTTAATGACATGTATGATGCATGAAAAGTGTTTTTGTTGCAAAGAAAACAATTAAGGCGATTATAATGATTTAATAGTGCTAGATTAAGAACATGCAAGATCTAATTCGAACTAAGCATCCACACAAGTTGGTATTATTTTTCTCGGATAGATCTAATCAAAGCAAGACTATAAAAAAAAGATTTGATGAATTTCGAGTTACGGTTGATTTTATATGATTTAAATAGCCTAAAAAGCATATTTGAAAACATAAAATAAATATAGGTTAAAACATAGATTGGATTGCGTAGTTGGATAGATCTTATTTTTCTGTTTCGTTTGGTATATCACATGCGAATTTTGGAGCTATAGATCTAAAGTTATGGATTTTAGAAGATTTAAATAATTTCTGGAATTTTTAGAACAAAAAACAAAGAATTGACCGGGGTTGACTGCGCTGACGCATGCATGACGTCAGCGATGTGCGTTGACCGGTCATATCTGAATCTGAACCGTCGGATCAAGATCCGGTGGCCCAGATTAGATCTGGCCTCGGGGCTAACCAGAGACGATGGGGGATGGCGACGGCAGCTCGGGCGTGGACGGCGCGGCGACTCCGGTGGTTCTCCGGCGAAGGAGACGGCATCGGCGTGTTCCTCTCCTCCTCGTAGTCCTCGGGGTGGTGGCGGCGGGGGTTCTCGAGGTTGATCTCGTCGGCGGCGAGTTCGTCCGAGCGGTGGTGGCGGAAAACGGCGGCGGGGCTAGGGTTTTCGAGGCGGGTGTGGACGTCGAGGGCGGGGGTGCGGGGGTATTTAAGGGGGGCGTGGCGTGAGGGAGGGGCAGTTCGAGGCCGTATCGACCGAGGAAAGCGTGGCGGAGCAACTGCCCTCCGTGGTCTGGGCGGATTCCGGCGAGGTGACGTCACGGGTGGGGCCCACGCGTCAGCGACGCGGTGTGTTTTTTTTATCGTTTGTTTCCGCAGCGAAGCGGTACGGGCTGGTTGGGCTGGCCCATCTGCGGGTAAGCAGCGGCGCGCGCGCTGGGCTGGCTCGGCCGACCCGTTTTCTTTTCTTTTTCTTTTGTTTTTTTATACAAAACAATTTTGTTTATAACTTTTAAAAATACAAAGCCAAAATGAGTCAAACCAATTTCTAAAAATTTGAAATTTGAAAATATATCACCCTACGTTATTTTGAAAGGGATTTTTGGAAAGAATAATAATAATAATAGTTTGGCTTATAATGCCTTAAAGAGGGATTTTTGTTTATTTAAAACGTGAATTTGATTTAGGGTTTTAAATGCAACAAACTAATGCAATTTTGAAAACATGCCATGCTATGCATATCCTCTAAATGCAAAACATTCCATATATAGGATTTGAGATGTGACAGACTAACCCCCTTAAGATGAAGGTCGCCCTCGAGCTTCGGATTAGCTAGCAAATAGGTGTCGGTGGTCTTCTCGAAGATCATCCTCTCGTTCCCACGTAGCCTCCTCTTCGGTGTGATGACTCCACTATACCTTGCTGAATATGATCGTCTTGGTCCGTGTCATTCTCTCCACTGTATCCAAAATCCTGATAGGCTTCTCCTCATACGTGAGATCACTCTCCAACTGAACCTCCTCTAGCGGAATTGTATCCCTCAAAGGTGTATTTGCCATTTCTGGGTGACACTTCTTCAATTGAGACACATGTAACACGTCGTGGACGTTAGACAATCCTTCTGGTAATTCCAAATGGTAGGCTACTTCTCCCTTGCGTGACAAAACCTTATACGGTCCAATGAAACGCGGTGCTAGGTTTCCCTTGATTCCAAAACTCTTAACTCCACGCAGTGGAGACACTCTAAGATATGCCCTATCACCGATCTCGTAGGTCACTTCCATACGCTTAGTATCAGCATAACTCTTCTGCCTTGATTGTGCTACCTTCAACCTATCGCGAATCAGTCTAACCTTCTCCTCAGCGTCCTTGATCATGTCAGGGCCAAAGAAACCGCGCTCTCCTACTCCATCCCATAACAAAGGAGTCCTACACTTCTTGCTATATAGTTCCTCGAATGGGGCCATATCTATGCTAGATTGATAACTATTGTTGTAGGAAAACTCTGCGTAAGGCAAACTCTCGTCCCAACTACAGCCATAATCCAGAGCACAAGCTCTCAACATATCCTCTAGAATCTGGTTCACTCTCTCCGTCTGACCATCCGTGTGAGGGTGAAATGCTGTGCTGAACTCTAGTCTTGTTCCCAATTTCTCGTGCAACTGACGGCAAAAATGTGATGTGAACTGTGTTCCTCTATCAGACACAATCCCCTTTGGCACCCCATGTGCACAGACGATCCTGCTCATGTATAGCTTAGCCAATTTGGCGCTAGCGTAGGTGGTCTTCACTGGTATGAAATGAGCCACCTTGATCAAGTGATCGACCACTAACCAAATAGAATCATAGCCAGACCTAGTTCTAGGCAATCCTGTGATGAAATCCATCCCAATCTTATCTTACTTCCAATCCGGTATTGGTAATGGCTGCAATAATCCTGTCAGCTTCTGATGCTCAGCCTTCACTGTACTGCGCACATCACATAGTGCAATGTACTCTGCGATGTCCTTCTTCAAGTTATTCCACCAAAATCTTTCCTTCAGATCCATGTACATCTTGGTATTCCCTGGGTGAATGGAATATGGCGAGCCATGAGCTTCTTGGAATATCAGCTTTCTAATTTCAGGATCCTGCGGTACGCAGATACGCTTCCCGAACCATAATGTACCATCGGCATCTTCATGAAACTCCTTCATCTTCCCTTCACTCATTTTCTCTCTTATTTCCTTTATTCCTTCATCATCCTTCTGGGCTCCCTTGATCTTGTCCATCAGTGTTGGTATTACCTCCATGGTTGCCAAATATCCCTCATTCACTAATTCCAAACGGAGAGACTTGAATTGTTCACACAATTCATCTGGTAACTCCCCTACAATGAGTCCATTCACATATCCCTTGCGACTTGATGCATCTGCCACAACATTAGACTTTCCTGGGTGGTATTGGAGATTCAAATTGTAGTCCTTTATCAACTCCAACCATCTCCTCTGCCTCATATTCAGCTCCTTTTGAGTGAAGATATACTTGAAACTCTTGTGATCCGTAAAGATGTCACATTTCTTTCCCATGAAATAATGTCTCCATGTCCTGAGGGCATGTACAACTGAAGCTAGCTCTAAATCATGAGTCGGGTAATTCTTCTCGTGATTTTTGAGCTGTCGTGACGCGTATGCAACTACTCTCCCATCTTGCATCAATACACTACCCAGTCCTCGACGTGAAGCGTCATAGTACACTTGAAAATCCTTCTGGAGATCTGGTAAGCATAGAACTGGTGCTGTTACTAGTTGTTGCTTCAGTTCTCGGAAACTAATCTCACAATCCTCAGTCCATAAGAACTTCTTTTCCCTCTTCAGCAATTCTGTCATTGTTTTAGACATCTTGGAGAAATTCTCAATGAACCTACGGTAATATCCCGCCAGTCCTAAGAAACTCCGGACATCCTTCACATTCTGTGGTGATTCCCACTCAGTTACAGCTGATACTTTGGCTTGGTCTACTACAATACCATCTCCTGACACTACGTGTCCTAGGAATCCCATTGTATTCAACCAAAACTCACATTTTCCAAACTTAACATATAACTTATGTTCCCTTAGCTTCCCCACAATCAAACATAGGTGTCCTCCATGCTCCTCTTCATTCATGGAGTATACTAGAATATCATCTATGAACACCACTACAAACTTGTCCAAGAACTCCATGAATACATTGTTCATCATGCTCATAAAGTATGTCGGGGAATTGGTCAATCCAAAATACATGATGGTGTATTCATATAGACCATACCTTGTTTTAAAGGCGGTCTTCGGAATATCCTCCTTCCTAATCTTCAGCTGGTGGTATCCAAATCGCAAATCGATCTTAGAGAACACACTGGCTCCCTTCAGCTGATCAAACAAGTCATTGATGTTGGGGAGTGGGTATTTGTTCTTTATCGTCACCTCATTCAGCGAAAGATAGTCAATAACTAGACGCTGTGTCTTATCCTTCTTTTCCACAAACAAAACTGGTGCTCCCCATGACGAAGAACTCTGTTGAATGAACCCTTTATCCAACTGGTCTCTAAGTTTTTTCTTGAGTTCCTCCAGTTCATCCACATCCATCTTATATGGCCTCTTAGCTATAGGTCCTGTTCCCGGTATCAAGTCAATGACAAACTCGATGTCCCTATCACGTGGCATTCCTGGTAGTTCCTCTGGAAACACGTCGGGGTACTCCTTCACTATAGGTACATCCTCTAGGCTAACCGCCTTAAGAGAATTCAACTTGGTATCATTAAGAACGTGAGTGGACCTATATCTGATTCTTGTTCCTTCAGGTGTCGTGAGTGTGATTGTTCTCTTGGCACAGTCTATCTGACCTTCATATTTTTCCATCCAATCCATTCCAATAATCACATCTAATCCTTGTGAATCCAACACTATGAGATATGTGGGGAAAGTGTGTGTTCCTATAGATAAGACAAGTAGGCGACACCCCTGGGTTGATAACATTTCCCCTCCTGCAGAGCTAACTCTAATAGATCTCTTAAGAATCTCAGTAGCTAGCTTATTTCTATCCACAAATACCCTTGATATGAATGAATGCGATGCTCCAGTATCAAATAGTACGAGTGCGATGCAAGTATTAACCAAAAACTTACCGAGCACGAGGTCTGGTTCATCTTGCACCTCCTCCACGCTCACATGGTTAATTGTTGCTTTCTGGGACATGTTGGCCTTGGTTCCCTCTACAGCCTTCTCCTCAGTGCACCTGTCGGCGTAGTGTCCCGTTTTCTTGCATTTGTAGCACTGCACCTGGATGAGGTCCTTCTTGAAGGTGTGGTTGTGGTTGCGGTTCTGTCCATTGCCTCCCTGGTGCTGGTTGTTGCCTCTGTAGCCACTATTGTTGTGACCATTCCCTCCATTGTGCTAGTGGCCTCCATGGTGGTTGTGCCCATTTCCTCCAGTCTTGTGCTGTCCAGAATTCCCACCGTTTTCATGCTGAGTGCGGATCCTGTGATGTGTTCCTGAGCTATGGTTTCCTCCTATGTGTTTCCTCTTGCGCTTCTCAGCCTGCTTGTGTTTGCCCTCCAGTATGATAGCCTTGTCAATGAGTGATGGAAGTTAGTGATGTGAACCACTCACAGTTGAATGGGCAGCTCATCATTGAGGCCATCGAGGAACTTCTCGCGCCTCTTAGCATCTGTGTCCACATCCTCTGGTGCATAGCAAGCTAGGTTGCTAAACACATCTATGTACTCAGTAACTGAGCGCTGGTACTGTCGCAGGTTGCAGAATTCCCTCCTCTTGAGACTCATCACTCCAGACGAGACATGGGCGTTGCAGAATCCCTCTCGAAACATCTCCCAGGTGACCTCCTTAATGGGGTGGGTTATCTGATAATTATCCCACCAGGAAGCAGCTTGTCCCTCCAGTAAGTGAGAGGCAAACCTCACTTTCTCTTCCTCGCTGCAACCAACAGTCACTAGGTCCTTGTTCACAGAATGCAGTCAATCAAGAGCAAGCATGGGCTCAGATGCACTGGAGAACTTCTCTGGCCTTAACCTCAGGAAAAGAGTGAGCATGTCCACCTGTGGTGGGGGTGGTGGCGGTGGATTGTTGTTGTTTTGGGCGATGTACTGGGCCATCAGTTGGGCTAGTTGGGTCACCGCATTTTCCATGTTGTTGTTGTTGTTGTTCTCCCCTTCCTCGTTATTGCGGCTGGTTTCGCGACGGGGAGGCATCTATTGGTTTGCATAGACAAGTTTCGATGGATAGATTTAAGGAGAATAGCTACCAACACTATGTATGATCCAAGCAACACTTATCAATCATCAAACAATCAAACCAAACACTTTATATAGTTTTAGAAAATATGCCTAAAATTCCTGCGAAATTTGAGGTACTTAATGTTTACAAAACTTATTGAAAATACTCAAACTAATATTGCCATACCACAAACTTTAGTATGGTCAACCTATCACGATTTATTCCCTAACGAAGACTAATGGTGGGCTAACTATCTACTTCCGGGAGCGCTTGTGATCAGGATATAATAGGGGTCCATGGTGAATGTACATGCTTGAGTTGGAAGGAAATATTGAGCCTCACTGATGATTATTATAAGGTGAATTCTTTCCTATTAATAAATATTGTTTGTGATTATAAGAATGTTATACTACCTAAGCTATTGCATTATGTATTAGCAGGGTTATTGTTAACACAAACATGGATGGAGGAAGACCTCAAGACTTGTTGGAAAACAATATGTGGCTGATGGAAAACAAACTTACAAGTATGGAAAACAACTCCAGGAATGTTCTTCCACACTAAGGAATGGTGAAAACAAGAGGAGGGCGCCCCGTTGAAGATCAATGCGCCATATAGAAAGTCCTAATTCAATTAGGCATGGCCTGTATGCCATAATGGCCGAACCCCCTAAAGTTGGGTCGGTTTGTATCCCTTCCTAGTCCAAGTAGGAGTCCTAGTAGAGTCCTCCTAGTCCAAGTAGGAGTCCTAGTCCTAGTAGGAGAGGTCCTTGTGCAAGGAGCCCTCCACCTATATATACTCCCCACCTGCGTGTGGAAGAGGGAGAAGAAGTTTAAACCAAAACCAATGAAACCCTAGCCTCTAGTTTGTATTGCTGCTAAGCATACTACTTGAAGTTTACCCTGCAAAGTTGCGTGATATCTTGTTATTCCATCTGGGAATAGGGGGATACAGGACCACTTGTGATCTTTGATTACTTGTGCAAGAGTGTGTAGTTGAGAATATCCAAAGAGCTTGATTGTTGTTGCATCTGGCAACAGGGGTCTGCTAAGTGAGAGGTCTCAGTGTAGCACTAGTTATCCAATATATCAGAAAACCACAAAAAGAGAGAGAAGCTCAACGAGAAGATCGGGCCACCCTATATCATCTTGGTATCAGAGCCTCAGGTTTACTCGGTGAGCAAATTTATCCTTAGTCTAGTTGTTTTTATTTCCTATCCAGAAAAAGCCCCACAAAAATATTAGGTTTAGTGTATGCCAGAGCCTAGATCAACACCAATTTGCATCTACCAGTTGTTGTTTCTTGTTGATTTGCGTTCCTGTTTTTCTTTTTCATCCTTTTAGGGTTCATCGTGTTCATCTTTTTATCTAGATCTATACCCAAAACGTTCCACGCAAAACAAAAAATCGTCCAATCACCTGTAACCGACAAAACGCGTGCGTTGTCTCTCCGGAGTGCGGACAAAACGCGTACCCACGCCAGCCGCCCGCCCCACCATCCGTTTCCACGCACCCCTGCGATCCACCGCGCGCACCTTTTTTTTCTTTTTTCTTTTTGTCCACTTGCGATCCACCGCGCGCGGGCGTCCTATCCTATTCACACTCGGATACCGTGCGCAGACAGCACCTAACCGACAAAAAGGCTAACCGCACCAATCTGCTCCCTATTCAGCATGGGATTCCGAGTGCCACTGGGCTACGCGCCGAAATATCTTGCGCCGAATTTATTTGGCGTTTGGCCGGCTGGTCCCACGTGGACTCAGCCCATAATCGCACCGCTGGGCTCCAATCGACTCGTTTCCGTGCCCTCGCACCGATCCGCTTCGAGCGCTCCAGATACCAAAAAAATTCATTATTGGCTCACCATTGATTAGAAGATTTAGCTTGTATGAATCGCTATTGGTTTGATACGAATAATGGCAATCGTTTCAGTATGTTAAGGATACAGATGTATCCACAATTCATTTAGAGTTACTTAATAGCCTATTTCTTATACCATATCTCTATCCCGTGAAATTATCGAGCCGAAAGATGGATGCATATGCTGTGTTTCATTTTGCTAAATGATATCAATTAAATGGTGTATCAATTCCATAAATTGGATATAGCAATAAATAAATCAGCAAAATTCTTTCTAATATTTTAGATAGAAGAAATGTTTCTTCTATCTAAAATATTAGAATGTACTCTTCTATCCAAATCCAATTTGCATCGATAAAATAAATCCTAATTCCAGCAGTAGATGAATAATTGCAAATTTTTGTGTGTACGAGATTAGAATAACTTCAAAATAACTGACATAATTTTTTATTTTTCCTGATCAGAAAAATATATGAAAAAAAAATCCCAATCCACTACGCCACGGATTCCGACCGCTACACGCCATACGCACCAACGCGACAATCCAATACGCGCCAAATCGAGCGCGTTCCCTGGTCCCTGGCCCATATCCTAGCGGCGTGTCCGACAGCCACTACGCCTCCAAGTCCAACTCGGACTCGTCACGTGACATCAAAAGCCACACCACACACCGCAACAAGTTCACACAACCGTACGACACGATTCCCAGTCTGATCTTTGTTAAGCCTAGCCACAGCCTATCTACAGCAAATTTTTAGGAACCTACCCAAAGACTAGCTGTTTTTATTGCTCTAACGGGCTGCTCAATTTGATTTTGTGTCCATATATCTTGTTGCTCCTAGTTGATTCAAAGGCAATTAAAAAAATATAAAAAAAAATAGAAAAAGAGAAAAAGCAAAAAGAGGCCAAGACATACTGTCACTAGTGGAAGCTTATCATCTTGGATATTTTTGTGGACATTTGAGCAATCTTGTGCCTGTTTCCATAGAGTATTTGCTAGTGTCTTTCCAGTGCTTGCAATAACTCTTCCATATAATTGCTAAGCCACATTTGTCTCCCAGAGTGAGTGTGTTTCCTTTAGCATTTTTCATCACATTAGACAGTGCATTGGAGTTGTTATTTTGGTGTTGTTAGGATTCCCAACCAAGCCCCACCAAAAACCCTGTTTGCATTGTGATACTTGATAGCTCGGATTATTCTCTTCTCACACTCAAGCACATTATTCATTGCTCCTTGTTGGTAAGTTGATCCTTTTCACTCTTGGAACATTAAGTGAAGCCATATTTGCTTGGTTTTTGAGTGAGTTGTGAGAGGCACCACAACCTACTGTTTTTTTGTTGTTCTAACAAATTAATCAATGGGTTTTCCTAGTGTTGATGCTTGCAGTGCTACGTTTTGGAAGGAGGATGCTAGTGGGATTCCAGCAAAAGATTTATTTCACTTCACGGCAGACATCAAGGAAAGTAAGGTTGCTATTACCCTTGATAAAGGTACACGGTATAATTTTGTTAGTCCTGAGGTTGTTGAAGAATTGCAGCTGGTTCCACGCACATATGATCCATTTAGGTTACCTACATATGATGATGAACTTATTATTACTCACATAGTCTTTGTTCCTTTAACCATTCATGGCCATAAGGAGAAAATTTTATGTTATGTGATGCCTAGAGATATTATTTGTTCTCATCTTTTGTTGGGACAACAATGGTGCACTAAATATAGAGTTAATTTTGATAGCCATTATCCTGATATACAATTCTTTTGGAACAATAAGAAAAATTGGATAATACATGCACGGCTTACACAATTTCAAAGAATTAGACATCAACCCTTAATTTCTGCTCAAATGCTTGAAAAGCAAAGACTTGAAAAACTTGAGATGCAAAGAATTGAGCGTTTAGTTATGTGATTTGTCGAGGTTGAGAAGACATGTGAGGTTGTTTCTACTAACGTAATCATGTCTACTCCTAGTGTTGTTTCTTGTGATATGCAGGTTATTTTTGAAGAAAGGGAGCCACCTCAACTACAACCTGCATCACCACTTGAGATAGATGAATTGGTACCTACTAAATCTGAGGAGGATGTCATTGATAAAGGTGCTAATTTCGAGCTACAAACTTCAAGTGCTGAATTTTGTGAGTCTACTAATTTGCTAGTTGATTCTTGTGAGTTAACAAGCATATATAGTTCACCACCATGTGATAATTTGATAATTTCGAATTTTGAGCATGTGGTATTGATTACACATAAGGAAGTACTTGCTAAAATACCACCTAATAATATTGTGTATTCCATCATGTTAAATGAACCAATTAATGTGCAATGTGCTATGAATAGGATTGCTGAAATTTCATATGTCAATTCTAGCACCTATGCTACTTGTTTCACTTTTAACTTGATTGGTGACTATAACATGAGTGAAATTTTTATGGTGGATCACATATGCATAACTTGTGATAAAGTGGCCGAATTGAACATTGTTTTACCTTGGGTAAATAAGCTACAACTTACTACATATGAGCATGATTTTACACATATGTTTGGTTTGCCACAAAACTTGTTAAGTACATGTGCTAGTAAATTATTCTTCACTTATATTTGCAAATTGAGTTGCAATTTTCATGATGAAAATAATAAGCATATTCCCACCTTTGAGTGTACTAATAAACATAAATTTGATCATAGATCTTCTGCGAGAACACTTGAATTGATACTGAACAATAAAAATATATACACATATGATTCTCCTTTTGATCATGATTTAACGAGCTTCACTTATATTTGCAATTGTGATTGCTATTTTATGGATTGCTATGACAATTATGTGATGATTACAAGCAAAATTCGTGGTCACATGTCTAGGGCACAATTTTATGATATGATAACAACTAATGCACCTCATTATAGATATATGTATTGTGCATACACGTTGTTCTTTTTGTTTATTCCACTTTCAGCATACAACAAGCCGGGGACGTCTTGTCTTGAAGAAAGGGAGGATGATCAGGATATAATAGGGGTCCATGGTGAATGTACATGCTTGAGTTGGAAGGAAATATTGAGCCTCACTGATGATTATTATAAGGTGAATTCTTTCCTATTAATAAATATTGTTTGTGATTATAAGAATGTTATACTACCTAAGCTATTGCATTATGTATTAGCAGGGTTATTGTTAACACAAACATGGATGGAGGAAGACCTCAAGACTTGTTGGAAAACAATATGTGGCTGATGGAAAACAAACTTACAAGTATGGAAAACAACTCCAGGAATGTTCTTCCACACTAAGGAATGGTGAAAACAAGAGGAGGGCGCCCCGTTGAAGATCAATGCGCCATATAGAAAGTCCTAATTCAATTAGGCATGGCCTGTATGCCATAATGGCCGAACCCCCTAAAGTTGGGTCGGTTTGTATCCCTTCCTAGTCCAAGTAGGAGTCCTAGTAGAGTCCTCCTAGTCCAAGTAGGAGTCCTAGTCCTAGTAGGAGAGGTCCTTGTGCAAGGAGCCCTCCACCTATATATACTCCCCACCTGCGTGTGGAAGAGGGAGAAGAAGTTTAAACCAAAACCAATGAAACCCTAGCCTCTAGTTTGTATTGCTGCTAAGCATACTACTTGAAGTTTACCCTGCAAAGTTGCGTGATATCTTTTTATTCCATCTGGGAATAGGGGGATACAGGACCACTTGTGATCTTTGATTACTTGTGCAAGAGTGTGTAGTTGAGAATATCCAAAGAGCTTGATTGTTGTTGCATCTGGCAACAGGGGTCTGCTAAGTGAGAGGTCTCAGTGTAGCACTAGTTATCCAATATATCAGAAAACCACAAAAAGAGAGAGAAGCTCAACGAGAAGATCGGGCCACCCCATATCAGCTTGCCACTTGGAGACTTCACTCCCTTCTTCCTCTTGCGATCCTCATTCACGTCATAGCCCTCATCATCTGTGTCTTTCTCATCCTTCTCATCGATATATACCACCTCCTTTGGATATTCTTCCTCTTCTTCAGGGCCTTCAACTTTGATCTCCTCATCATAGCTCTCCTCTCTATCCACACGGCTAGGTGGTAGCAGTAGTGGAGGTGGTTGAAGGAGCTCCTCAGGTAAGTCCACGCTAATCGCATTCCTTGCGAGTAGGTGATCCTTCTCCACTAGCTCCATAGTGAGTCTAGTGTCACTTGCCTTGAAGTTCTCTATCTGGGCCTTGAGTGCGTCCATCTGAGCATTGAGAGCATTCAGTTGGGCGTTGAGAGTGGTGATCTCATGTGCTTGGTGAAATGTGGTGGCCCTTGCCTCCTCACTCTGCATCATGTACTTACGCGCACACTCTTCCATTCCAGTGCTATATGACTCCAAGTCCTCCACGTGCTTCAGCATCCTGGTCTTGTTTGCATCATCGCTCACCATGGCTCTTCCATCTTCATTCCTCCTCCCAAAATCACTATAGATAGAGTCTTTAGGTATCTGGTCACCGTAGTCGTAATTTAGTCGAGCCAGTGCATACTTCATTGCTGCGACGAGTCCCACTGCCCAGCTGGAGTAGTTATCCCTGTAGATGAGGACTTGTGCTACATTATCCACAATATCCACCACAATGGTGGTCTTGACGTCCCAAATCTTGTCTCCTGGAACGTTGCTATCCACCTCGTAGCCTTCAATCTTCGGTAAGAAGAATCTGAGCAGTTTGGTTAGGTTTGCTAGCTCATTCTCGAACTCCACATCCGAATTCTCCTCAACATGGTAGACTTCTTGAGTACTCATCTATAAGAAGGTAAGAGTGGAAGTTAGCAAAGACAAGTGGTATGAGACGAAAGGTAATGAATGTAAAGATAGAAGGTAGATTAGAATTTTAATCATATGGCTTCCTATTCCAAACTTAGGTTTTCGAGCCTACAGTCAACATTTGCTCTGATACGATCTGTAGTAGTACAACCCATCACAGGCTATACTGTTGCGTGTAGTACTGGCCCCTGGACCGTTCACCAGCACACACAGAAGAGATAGTAATCAAAGGAAACAAATGTATTGAATACTATCGAATATATAGAGTAAAGTAATTTATTACAAACTGCATAGCGAAGTGCTAGCTCAAATAGTTATTAATAACACAACAAAGCAGCGGTTGACCTCCATCTTCGTGTTTGCATGCCACATGTGAACAAAGGTTGATGTGAAGCCTCGAAAACCTACGAAAGCTAATCCGTATCCGAATAACCTGCATGTTGGAATATGCAGCCCCCAAAAGGAGGTCAGATCATTCTGAGCAATGGTGGCAGGTGACACTATGGTGGTATATAAATGGCAAGTGCTAGTCTACATGCATATTTGGCTGGTGGAGTTTGTAGGCTATTTTGCATAAAAGCATTTGTCCTAGCTTTTATTAGAAATTAAATTTTGCACATAATTGGACACTTTGGTTGATAGCAAAGTGCTCCTACCCTTTGGATTAGCACACTGAAACACCATCAGGCACTTCTCCAATAACCCATAGTCAAATTTGTTAGTAATTAATAAAACAAGATGAACAAGATATGTCATGTTTCTCATCTAGTTGTTGAATTGTCCCTAACCAATGGAACACGGCTAAGATCTTAGTTTTAACCCTCGCGAGGTTTGTGCCCTTTACCCGTGTTGCCTAATCGACCCCAAACACCATGATACACCATTAGTACCACAGAAGGAAAGAAGATTAAACCATATACCGCAAGAAATAGATCCCCAAACCCGCCACGAGCCGGACCATCCTACACTATTCTACATCTCTGGACACGTTGGGTTCGAGTCACCATATCCTACAGTTTATATCTAGCCCATACTAATATGAAACACCGATGCACGCAAGAACAATTACATAAAGAAACTAAACATAATGTCAAGATACTGGGCGGCAGTCCCCACCAAAATTTGTACTCTGATGACATGCTAGCAATCCGCCCAGTGGTTAATTAATTATCATGTTGTTTTCATAAGCAATTAAAATAATGAGTAATTCTTTAACATGATAATAATCCCACCCACGAACAATTAGAGCATGGCTAAGCAATCTACAAGTACGAAGTTTGCCTATCATATGGATGCTACAATCTAGGGGTAACATATGATCGCTCCACTTGGATGTTAGTGAAGCAATCTAGCATAGCGATAACAATCAACTCCTACTCATGCATAGCTATAATAAAATCCTAATGCATATATTAAAATAATAGGATCATGTGTGTCACTTGCCTTGACAACATGAGCAGCTGTTCACATAGTCCTCGCAAACGCACTCGCTGTAGTCGTTGTAGTCTACACGTTGCAGTAAACATAACATAAGCAACGCGACACAATAATATGCAACACATGCATGCATGAAATTTTATTGATGTAAAATATATCTACTATTATTCTCTGTTTGTTAGTGACATGTATGATGCATGAAAAGTGTTTTTGTTGCAAAGAAAACAATTAAGGCGATTATAATGATTTAATAGTGCTAGATTCAGAACATGCAAGATCTAATTCGAATTAAGCATCCACATAAGTTGGTATTATTTTTCTTGGATAGATCTAATTAAAACAAGACTATACAAAAAAGATTTGATGAATTTCGAGTTACGTTTGATTTTATATGATTTAAATAGCCTAAAAAGCATATTTGAAAACATAAAATAAATTTAGGTTAAAACATAGATTGGATTGTGTAATTGGATAGATCTTATTTTTCTATTTCGTTTGGTATATTACATGCGAATTTTGGAGCTATAGATCCAAAGTTATGGATTTTAGAAGATTTAAACAATTTCTGGAATTTTTAGAACAAAAAAACAAAGAAATGACCGGGGTTGATTGCGCTGACGCATGCATGACGTCAACGTTGTGCGTTGACCGGTCAGATCTGAATCTAAACCGTCGGATCGAGATCCGGCGGCCCAGATTAGATCTGGCCTCAGGGCTCACCGGAGACAACGGGGGACGGCGGCGATGGCTCGGGCGTGGACGGCGCGGCGACTCCGGTGGTTCTACGGCGAAGGCGATGGCACCGACGTGTTCCTCTCCTCCTCGCGGTCCTCGAGGTGGTTGCGACGGGGATTCTCGAGGCGGATCTCGCCGGCGGCGAGTTCGTCCGAGCGGCGGCGGGGCTAGGGTTTTCGAGGCGCGTGCGACTCGAGGCGGGTGTGGACATCGAGGGCGGGGGTGCGGGGGTATTTAAGGGGGGCGTGGCGTGCGGGAGGGGGCAGTTCAAGGCCGTATCGGCCGAGGAAAGCGCGGCGGCGCAACTGCCCTTCGTGTTCGGGGCGGATTCCGGCGAGGTGACGTCATCCGTGACGTCACGGGTGGGGCCCACGCGTCAGCGACGCGGTGTGTTTTTATTTTTGATCGTTTGTTTTTGCAGCAAAGCGGTACGGGCTGGTTGGGCTGGCCCATCTATGCGTACGCAGCGCGCTCGCGCTGGGCTGGCTCCGCCGGCCCGTTTTTTTAAAATACAAAACTATTTTGTTTATAACTTTTAAAATACAGAGCCAAAATGAGTCAAACCAATTTCTAAAATTTTGAAATTTGAAAACCTATCACCCTAGGTTATTTTGAAAGGGATTTTTGGAAAGGATAAAAATAATAAAAATAGTTTGGCTTATAATGCCTTAAAGAGGGATTTTTGTTTCTTTAAAACGTGAATTTGATTTAGGGTTTTAAATGCACAAACAAATGCAATTTTGAAAACATGGCATGCTATGCATATACTCTAAATGCAAAACATTCCAAATGTAGGATTTGGGATATTACATATAATCACAAGTATGTATTAATCTTGGATGGGACGGTACATTAGCATAGGTTCACCCACACAACACTTATCAAAACACCAAAACTATTCAACTGCATGGAACAAAAGCACTTGACAGAAACCTCCCGTGTGTCCTCGAGAACGTTTGTTAATCATAAGTAAACTCACCGGCTTGTCCTTTGCTGAAGAAAGTATTGGGCCACTTGCTGCAATTATTACTACTGCATTTTATTTACTCGCACTTTATTTACCTGCAATATCAAAAAAAAACATACAAATATATTTTCCAGTATTTACAGTTATTCCTTCATCGAAACCGCTTGTCAACACCTTCTGCTCCTCGTTGGGTTCGACACTATTATTTATCGAAAGTACTAAGATACACCCCCTATACTTGTGGGTCATCAGACATCACAATGTAGTATCCATAGGCAAAAGAGAACATGAGAACACACTCGAATATGCATCCAGAGAAAGTTTGGATACAGAATCATGTTCACTCTTCGGAGTGGACACTGAAGAGGAAGGAATTTTAATTCATTCCATTAAAGTTTGCTGAAATCCTTGTCAAGGATCGGGATGTTACTTCACGACAGAATATGAGTAACTAAAAGATGTTGGAACACCATAACGAAGAAGAAATTCTTGGTCACACCATAAGGATGAGTAACCAACCGGAAGGAATAGTGGAACTCTTTCCTATGGTGGATTTGATGTAGCAATACGTTTACCACATGGTTAAGATTTCTTGGCTGAAGTGACTCACAAAATTACACAACGTGTGAGACGAACAGAACCTCAAGTACCATTAACGGGATAAGGGGGATTGACCAGTGACGATTAAAATATCACCACAAGATGTTTATCATGATGGACTTGTTTCCACTGAAAGAAAGGTTTTGGAGGTTCAACACAGAGACATTACAAAGATCAATTTCCAAGCACTCTTGGATGTTCTAGATACCGATATCAAGCTTACGATAAGCCTTCAATAGGCTATCAAGTGAAATTTAAACTTTGGTTTGGAAGAAGTACGAGGGAAACTTCTATAATAAGTCGCACAAGAATCCTCACAGAGAGTGGTTGTTATTGCTGATTCAAAAGAGTATAATGTTAGGCCTTCTGGCTAATTGTGTCAACCACAACATCAACCATTCCGGATTTTGAAAAGACCTAATTCAATACCCTTGAGAAAACACCAACCATCGTTGCTGCTTGAGATTCAACTCTGGTTAGTGGGAGGATGATTCAGAATCAGCATGCTTGATCATAGAGGTTGCACTGGTTACCTACGAGATACATTTACTAGATTCTCAAGATATGGACTATGATGCCACACTCAAGAAGATGAGCGAGATTGCAGAACTCATTTATTAGCAACTTGCGAAAGACGGTTGCACCTACATGGTTTGCTTGAGGAGGAACACATCAGAGTCCTTTTGTTGGAAGATGATTACAAAGGTAAGTAAGTTATTGGACTTCTTCTCTTTCACGGGTTATCAGTCAGTGGCTTGGGGTGCACACAAAACTTCTTCAAGAAATGGAGGTAACAACCAACCATCTCAAGAATAGTCCACACATGCATGACCGACTTGGGATTATTCCCGAGGAAACAAGAAAATTTTACTCGGATCCATGGCGACAACTTTCAGCATAAGCACATGAACCGGAGTAAGTTACTTCAAACATCGAGAACACAAACTTCGTGATGACAAAAATGGTTCTCCAAAGTTTCAAACATTAGTGCCAACTGTTCAACATGAACCTCTTAAAACTTGGAGGAAGTAGGAATGTCATGATGGGCTCGACAACACACTTATCAAGATACTCCAAGTAACGGGATTCATATGATATATGAACAAGGAAAAATATTGATCAGACTAGAGGACATGAAGGTGTACTTGGGTGAAACACCATGAATAGAAACACCATCCAGATTTTCCTTGAGTCTGAACTTGATCTGATGATATCCCAAATAAAATCAAGGTAGGATGATAACATGTCCAGTACGGAGATACTATCCTTCTTCAACATGAGAAAAACTAGACATCCTTTAGCCAAGGATCAAGTTAGGTGGAGCTTTTGTCTTTCAACTCTCCAAGTTGTTGTTTAAGCTGAACCAACTAGTCTAGGGTATCCAGCACATTTTCTTGGAGAAAGGAGTAGTGAAAATTGCCCCTTGATTGGACATCACAGTCAGGTCACAACCTGATGGTACTTCTAGAAAGACAACCAGAATATCACGAACCACCGGAATGTCTTGGAGTTCGAAAAGAGGCTTTCTTTGCATAGAAATCGATATGATCTTAAGAGCTTTGGCATGAACCTAACTCTTTGACCGAGAATGTACACCAGAATGAACGGATTTTGTAACACGGTCAATTTTAATTAAAGTATGGTTGACCAAAGTGCTAAGAAGGATACATATGTTTCTTAGATTTTCAAAGCAATAAGAACTGCTAGGAATATCTAATACACACCTCAATGCACACCCAACATTCTTGAGCATTCAATCTTGGAGGAAAGGTGGGTAAGGATGTGTAAGAGCATCACTTCATCAATAAGGCCATGAAACTGAACACAACCTCTTGATATGCAAGAGTGTGATACTCAAAGATGGAACACAACAGAAGCTAATCAAACTTCTTTAATCTGCAAATTATAAAACTTTGACCTGGTCCTAAAGATGAACGAGGTACTGGAGTTTGTTTCTCCTGACATTCCAAGGAGGAATGTTCTCAAGGAACACAAGAGCACCATGCATTGGACCAAAACAACGATCGATGGTCAACAGACAATGTCCGGAAAGCAACTAACGAGTAATAACGTGCTCCGGAGAATTCCTGAGATCACGTTGATTGCATAGGGTAAGACTCATTTGTAGAATCCATGCCAACAAAACAGAGGTATAGCTGAACTAAGAACAAAGATGTGGGAATTATAAAGAGCACTCTTGTCATGATACTTTTTTGTTCCCAAAAGAAAGTCTATGGCTACTCGAGTTGAGATTACCTAGCCATCCTGAGGTAAAACATGTTCCTGGGGACCAACAGAATGGATCTTGGGTTAAAGGTCAGCATCCTATGCTGGTAGCATGCACACCACATGATTAAGAAACCACATGATTCAACACACTTCAATCCAACACATTCCGGGACCTTTGGTTCAAGTCCAAGGCCTAAAAACCTAGAGAAAGGAGCAACTACTATTCGAGTGCCTTATGACACTACGAGTAGCAATCACGAAATATCTTTCCAAAAAGACAAACATAGCTCCAGAAGTATTTGAGTATAAGAGAAAGGATACATTCGAGATGAAAAGGAAATCTCAAGATTCTGGATTTGAAACTCTAGAACGTAAGAACGTGGAATCCACACAAAATATGAGAGGTTATGATGGAAATGAAATCTCCCAGTTGAATCAAGAGATAACGGAATGTGGAACACGCACGACTCTAGCAACTCAACACTAAGTCAACTTGGGTAAAAGACGTCATTGCCAAATAAGGCACCTAGGTTTTGAATGACTAGAGGAGATAGCAAAACCTTTTTAAATCAAAACAGGTAAGGTGACCCAGAGTTAGAGAAATACCATATAAGGAGTAAAATGAATCATAAAGAGATTTTTCACAGTCCATTTGGAGTTTCAAATAGTTTTCACAAACTCTAGACTCGACATCGACCAAGCAGTAAGGTTTTCCTACACGCAGTCCTGCTCTGATACCATGACTTGTCACGACCCCGGACCCAGAGGTATACATACTGTTATGCGCTCCTAGTCATGGACCCACAAGGGCTTCGGGGTTACCAGCCCCGTCGACAACAAAAAACGGCAGGTAGACCGGATTCATCGGCACACATGCCCGATAACATCGGTACTACTACTCCTTGTGTCCATGCTAGTGAAAGTGCATTCTTGATATCTCGATGTTTTGTGTGTTTGTTAACAACATAAAGAAGTTACTAACCGTATGTGCTACATTGTCAAAGGATTTGGTCTTAAATCAACATGTATACGGTGTCGAAGAAATGGTGAAGAAATCGAAGATCAATGGATTTTTTATGGCCTGAAACAGAGCTTCAAAGTGCAGCCCGGAATATTCCGGGCCAATCTGGGTGCCAGAATCAGTCCGGAACAATCCGGCCACAACAAGAAATTGTTTTGTTACAATCCGGAATTTTCGGGATGATTCCGGGATCCGGAATATTCTAGGGCTATTCCGGCCTCAACGGGAAAATGCTCTGTTTGCATCTGGAATCATTCTGGGGCCATTCCGGCCATAACGGGAAAAGCCTCTGTTGCAATCCGGATTGCTCCGGATTATTCCGGGGTCCGGAATATTCCGGGCCAATCCGACCTGGTCGCATTTTGGGCAGAAAAACGGCTAGTTGAGTGAGGCCTATAAATAGGGCCTCCCTTTCTTCCCCAAGGGTTAGCTCCACCAACATTGAAGACTCCATTGATTGAGCTCACCCACCAAGCTAGTTCTCCCTCCTCCTCCACCCAAACTTGTTGATTCTTTGAGGATTGAAGGAGAAGCCCGGATCTACATCTTCACCAACCGGTTTTCCATTTCCCCCTCATTAGCTTGAGGGATCCTTGCCTAGGGTTTCCTCGTGTGGAGAACCTAGGCTTCTTGTTACTCTTGGTGATTTGAGGAGAGTTGGGAGCCCCCAATTAAGTTGTGGGTGTGTGCCCCAAGCTTGTTTGTAAAGGATTCGATCCCCGCCTCAAAGGGGTTCAATAGTGGAAGGTGAACTAGGCCTTTGTGGCGGAAGTTCATCGGAGAATAGGGTGAGGCCTTTGTGGCATTGAGTAGGCCTTCGTGGCGAGCTCACACCCCTCCAACGAGACGTACTCCCCTAACAAGGAGGAACTCAGGAATACATCGTGTCTCCGTGTGCTTCCATCGGTTACCTCGTTCCTCACTCTTTACTTACTCGTACTTGTAGCATTTATTGTAATACTTGTTGTTTTAAGTGTTGTCCTAGTTGCATTAATTGATTGCCTTGCCATTTAGGTAAATTCACCATTAGTTGCACTATCTAGAGAATTTACCTTTGTGTCAAGCCTAAACCTTGTTAAAAATTAAAATTGGTCGTAGCACCTATTCACCCCCCTCTAGGTGCCCATACTTTACTTTCAATTGGTATCAGAGCCTCGGCTCTTGTATCGGGCTTAACCGCCTAAGAGTTTTAGTATGGGAGAAGATTTGGATACCGACACGTCCGTTGGCAAGGTGACCATGGATGATCTCAATGCTTTGAGAACTTCATTGACCTCATCCATAGACACAAAATTTGATGAGTTGCGTCAACTCATGACACAACTCCTCAAAGACAAAGGATCGGAGGTAGTCGAATCCTCTCTTCCGGAAATTCCTCCGGAGGGCGCCAAGAAAGGGGTAGATGGTGATCCACATAAAAATGCTTCCGCCGAACACTCCACTAAGTCGGGTACGGAAGGAAGCGGAGAATTTCATGCCGTTTGCGGAAGTTATTCTCCCGATCCTCCCGTCCCTCATCCTCATATAATCCCTAGAGGAGATCCACCTAAAATTGATGCTTTTTCTTTTCATGAATGGCAATATTACATGGAGACTCACTTGAACTCTTCTTGTATAGATCTTTGGAGGATCACTCGTGATGGATACAAGCCATTTGATCCCAAGAACTTAACAAGAAGAGAAGCCGTAGATTGCCAACTCAACTACACCGCCTTGTCCATTCTTCAACAAGCCGTGGGTCCTAACCACATGCCGCATCTCCAACAATATTCCACCGCCAAGGAAACATGGGACACTCTTGTCGTCATGTTTGTGGGCAATCAGAGCATGAAAAGGAATAGATATGATGCCTTGACCAATGAGGCCGAAGGGTTCTATATGCATGATGGAGAGGATCATGTGGACATGTACCAGAGACTCAAGAATCTTGCCACCGCCTTCTCAAATGTTGGTGCCATGTACATTGATGATGCTTGGATCAAGAGGAAGTACATGATTGCCATAATGCCATTTGAGGGCGCGGACATGAAGAGCATTCAAGGGAGACATGATTTCTCCTCCATGACCTCAACTCAAGTGATGCAAGAAATGTGCTCCTACAAAGTGCAAACCAAGAATGCGCTTGACAACCGTGCTAGGGCCATTGGAATGCACCAAGGAGCATCCGTTGCTTTGAAGGCCAAAGTGTTGTCAAGAGAGGTTGAGAATGAAGAAGAAGGAGAAGAGGCGTTGCCTCCTTTGAAGGAACAAGACTATGATCCCGTTCTAAAGGATCTCATTGCTCTCACCGTGGAAAAGTTTTGGAGCAATCCTCCCAAGGGTAAGAGATTTGTTGAGGAGAAGACAAGGTCTCGATATGGCAATGATGGGGCTCAAAAAGTGAGGTCTTGCTTCAATTGTCAAGATAAGCACCATTTCATTGCGGAGTGCCCCTATGAGAATAGAGAGCTCCATAGTGGCAAACTCATTCGCAAGGACAAGTCCAAGGTTGAGTACAAGAAACCTCATTTCAAGAAGAAGCCATTCAACAAGAAGTCTCCCACCAAGTTTGTGCTCTTGACTCAAGAGGAGTATGATTCCGGGAGTGATGAAGAAGAAGAAACCACAAGTGAAGTGGCCGCTCTAGCTATTGCTTCTACTCCATCATCTTCATCCCTCTTTGAATCCCCCAATGAAGATCTTCCTCAACGTAATGCCAAGTGCTTCATGGCTAAGGCCACGGAGGTAACACCTTCCCCCAACTCTAAGACCCCTAGTGAACTTGAACATCTCGCTAGTCTTAGAGAAGAAGAAGAAAGGGTCTCCTTGGACCGTTTTATGTCTAACATGCAAGGGGAGACAAAGAAGTACTTTGAGTATCTCATGAGGCAATTGGGAGAGGCCCAAGATGCTCTTGAGAAGAAAGGTGAGGTTGAGAGAAGGGATGCGGATGAAATTGCATCTCTCTCTATGACTCTTTAGGAAGAGCATGATGGTAGAGTCTCTCTAGAGGATGAACTTGAATCTATTGAATTAACTCATAATGAACTTGTCTCAAACATCACTAAGGAACGTGATCTTGCTATTGCTAAATATAAAAAGGCTAAAAAGGATAAGGTCGAGTTTGGGGTTGGTCATGGTAAGCTAACCGAGGCTCACAGAGCTTTGGAAATCCAACACTCATCCCTCAAAGAGTTGCATGAACAACTTCAAACTCAACTCAATAAAACTAACAATCCTAGCACCTCTACTTCTTCTTGTGATCATGCAAATATTATTGAGGAAAATGCTAGGTTGAAAGATGAGCTAGCAAGGCTCAAGGGTAAAGGCCCTCAAGTTGAGAAAGTTGTGACCCCTTCCCCACAAGTGGTTGCCACCAACTCGAATGTGGTCATTTCTAGACCACAATTGAGTGCTCCAAGGCAACAAGTGGGCAAGCAAAGTCTAGGCTATGTAGCCAAGAAAAAGAACAAAAAGAAAAAGAAGAGCAAGAAGATGACCAAAAATGGTGCTTCGAGTGGTGTTGTCATTAGGGACAACACTACTCTTAGTACACCCGCTCAAGCAAACAACATTGCCTCGAGTAGTAGTGTCATGAGGGACAACACTACTCGTAGCACCTCCGAGGGAACTAACAATCCACACCATTTCTTATATGTTGATTATTATGGTGTTGTGCAAGCTAAATATGTTGGTCCTATTGAGGGTTTCGTTGACTATACTATTTGGGTTCCAAAGACCCTTGTTGCTAACATGAAGGGACCCTCCTCGGGTCCTAACTCTAGTCAATGGCCTCTTGCAGGACTATGCTTCCGGTGGGACTAAATGGATAATTGATAGTGGATGCACTAGCCATATGACCGGAAGCAAAGAACTTGTGACGGAGTTGCGCCCAAATGACATACAAGCAACCGTCACTTATGGAGACTCGTCCTCGTCTAAGGTATCCGGATTCGGCAAGGTTGTGGTCGCTCCCGATATCACTATCGTGAACGTCATGCTTGTCGAATCCCTTGGTTACAATTTACTTTCCGTCCGCTCTCTTGGAAAGATGGGTCATCTTTTTTGATGTTGATATTGTGGTCCTTTTGAGGAGCAAGACTCTTGACGTCGCTTACGTGGGACATGTTGAAAATGAGTTGTTTGTGGTGGACTTTTCGAAGTCTACCAACACTCAAGCAATGTGTCTCTTCGGAAAGGCGGACTTGGGATGGTTGTCGCATCGCCACCTATCCCATGTCAACATGAGAACTTTGCAAAGTCTTCACAAAGGTGGCCTTATTGTCGGACTAAAAGAAAATGTTTCCTTTGCAAAGGATCGCGTTTGTAGGTCGTGTGTTGAAGGGAAGATGCATGACAAGGTGCACAAGTCCAAGACTATTATCTCATCAAAGAGGATCTTGGAGCTTCTCCATGTTGATCTCTTTGGTGCCGTGCCCGAGGCAAGTCTTGGTGGCAAGAAGTATTTCTTGGTGATTGTCGATGATTATTGAAGATACACTTGGGTTTATTTCTTCAAGTGCAAGAGTGAAACTCAACAAACCATCATCGACTTCTCCAACAAAGTGCAACGTCAACACAATGTGCAAATCATGACTATTAGGAGTGATAATGGGTCGGAGTTCAAGAACTACACTTTGAATGAATTCCTTAGTGAAGAAGGCATTCGTCATCAATACTCCGCCACTTACACTCCTCAACAAAATGGTGTTGCCGAAAGGAACAATCACACCCTCTTGGATATGGCAAGGACCATGTTGGCGGAGTATTCTTCTCCCCAATATTTATGGGCCGAGACCATATCCACCGCATGCCACTCCTCCAACCGCCTCTACATCCGCAAAGGCTTGGACAAGACCCCATATGATATCCTCACCGGCAACAAGCCCAACGTCTCCTACTTCCGTGTATTCGGTTGTAAGTGCTTTTATTTGATCGAGGGTGTTAGGTTGTCTAAATTTCAATCCAAAACTATTGAGGGTATTTTTGTTGGTTACAGTGCCAATCCTACACTTATAGAGTCTTTGACAAAGCCTCACGGATTGTCATAGAATCTTGTAGTGTGGCTTTGGAGGAAAATGATGGCTCCCAAGTGGCGCAATTTCATGTTTCTACTATGGATGTTGAAATATCTCAATAAGCCATAGGAAGGATGGGTGTGGGATTTTCCCGCCCCATTGAGGGACACCTTATGGCGACTCGAGAAGGACTATTCTCTACTCAAGTGGAGCCCTCCTCTACAATAGAAGTACAAGCCAAGGAGCCAAATGTTACACCTAACCAATAACATGTTCAAGACCCTCCTCTCATTGACCAAGTGACTCCGCAAGTCGTACCCACTCCTCTCACTAATGCGAGTCAAGGTCAAGGCCAAGATCAACCATCCTCTTCATCCTCTTCTCAAGTTGAAGCAAGTGTTGAAGATATTGTTGTTGATGATGATGATGATGATGATGATGATCAAGGCCAAGTTGGTCAAGATGGGGACCCAAATGATCAAGATGAACAAGTGATCCCTCCTCGCAATAATGAGGAGATCGAAGCCCGTCGTGTCAAAAGGATAAGAAGAGCTTTGAAGCAAATTGATGCCCAAGACAACAAGGTCTTGGAGGATATTCAAGCTCGAAGATCCACAAGAAGGCAATTGGCACATTTTAGTGAGCATCAAGCTCATATCTCTATGGTGGAGCCTAAGAAAGTGCATGAAGCTCTTGAGGACTCCGATTGGGTTGAAGCTATGCATGATGAGCTCAATAACTTTGAGCGCAACAAAGTTTGGAGATTGGTTGAGAAGCCCAAAGATTGCCACAATGTTATTGGCACTAAGTTGATTTTCAAGAACAAGCAAGATGAGCATGGAATTGTCATTAGGAACAAGGCAAGATTGGTTGCTCAAGGTTACACTCAAGTTGAAGGCATTGACTTTGATGAAACCTACGCACCCGTGGCTCGCCTTGAGTCCATCTGTATCCTCCTTGCTTATGCATCTTCTCATAATTTCAAATTGCAACAAATGGATGTGAAAAGTGCTTTCTTGAATGGTCCACTAAAAGAGGAGGTATATGTTAAGCAACCTCCAGGGTTCGAGAATCTCAACTTTCCTAACCACGTTTACAAACTTGACAAGGCTCTCTATGGTCTCAAACAAGCACCTCGTGCTTGGTATGAGCACCTTAGGGAGTTGTTAGATGATCGTGGTTTCGAAGTTGGGAAGATTGACCCCACTCTCTTCACCAAGAGAGTAAAGGAGAACTCTTCATATTCCAACTATATGTGGACGATATCATCTTTGGCTCAACTAACCAAGCTTTCAATAATGAGTTCTCTAAGCTTATGAGTGACAGGTTCAAGATGTCTATGATGGGTGAGCTTAAATTCTTCCTTGGCTTTGAGATCAAGCAATTGGCTCGTGGGACTTTCATTTCTCAAGCCAAGTATACCCAAGATATGATCAAGAGGTTCCATTTCCAAGATGCTAAGATCAAGACATCTCCTATGCAAGTCAAGTTCCACATATCTCGTAATCCAAAGGGGAGTAAGGATGTGGATCAAAAGTTGTATCGTTCTATGATTGGTTCTTTGCTCTATCTCTGTGCATCTAGGCCCGATATCGTTTTAAGTGTATGTGTCTGTGCAAGGTATCAAGCGGCTCCTAAGGATAGCCATTTGATGGCGGTCCATAGGATCTTTCGTTATTTGGTTCATACCCCAAGATTTGGTTTGTGGTACCCAAAGGGGGCACAATTTTTTCTAAAGGGCTACACGGATTCCAATTGGGCGGGTGATCAAGATGAAAGGAAGTCCACTTCCGGGGCTTGCTAATTTCTTGGTAGGTCCTTGGTGAGTTGGTCTTCCAAGAAGCAAAATTGCATATCTCTCTCCACCGCAGAAGCCGAGTATGTAGCCGCCGCAAGTGCTTGCACTCAATTGCTATGGATGAGGCACACTCTCAAGGAATATGGAGTTCATTTGGATAAGGTGCCTCTTTTGTGTGACAATGAAAGTGCCATCAAGATTGCATACAATCCCGTGCAACACACAAGGACCAAACACATTGAGATTCTCCATCACTTCATCCGAGACCATGTGTTAAGAGGGGATATTGCACTATATTATGTGCCCACCAAGGAAAATCTTGCGGATATTTTCACGAAGCCACTTGATGATGCAAGATTCTTGTTCTTGAGGAATGAACTAAATGTGATTGATTCTAGGAGTTTGACTTGAAGATCTTGCACACACTCCTATAGATGAAACGTGTTCGAGTTTAGGTGTAGGCATGGACATAGGGGGAGTGTTATCCTAACACATTGGGTTCTCCCTCCCCCCATTATGCCCAAAGCAAAAAATTCATTGTTATCTCTTTTTTTCTAATGTTGAATTCTGAGCTTCAATGTCGAGTAATGGCAATGCCCCCAAGATATATCTTCGCGACTGCATACCATGAACTCTTACATGGTGTCTTAGGCCACCAACCTCTTCTCTTTTGAAGAGTTGGTTCTTAGTTGGAGATCTTTTGGGTTATTGTGTTATCTTTCCGAATACTACTTCTCGTTGCTATTTCGATCTTATTTGCTTTTTCCCCGAGAAGTAAGACTAGGAAATCTAACCCCTTTGTGTTTTGCTCTATTTTGTCCCTCCTATGTTCATCTATGCATATGCCTTACTCCACACAAAGCCACATCTTTCCTAGCCATTCAAAACTGTCTTCTCTGGAAAAGTTTGGAGCTTTTCGCTGCTCTGCCCGGAATTTTCCGGCCAGCCCGGAATCATTCCGGGTAGGTCGGATTAGGCCAGAATATTCCGGCCGCCGGATTTTTTCGGGCTACTCCGGATGGACCGTTTTTCCTTATAAATAGACCCGCACGCACGGGGGGGGGGGGAGGGGGCAGTTTTCTTCCACTCCTTTCCCTCCTCCCGTGCCCTAGCCACCAAAGTTCGCCGATTTCGTCCCCGTTGCCCCTAAGGAGGATTGTTTGATCCCTTCTTTGGACAAGGACTCCCCCATGGAAGGTATTGTGTTTGGCATCTCATCTTTTTCGTTTTGATTGGTTGATTTTGGTTCTAAATGAAATCTCACCTAGGATTTGATCTAGTTCCAAGTTCTATCAATTTATTCTTCGTGCCAATCCCTACCTAGATGCCATGGTTTCTCAGATCTAGTATAACAACTCACCAATCTAGACTTAGATCCAAATCTTTAGATTGTGTCACTCCCACGATTTACAGCACATAGATCTACTCTAGGATCATCTCTATGGTACCCCTTGTTGTTTGGTTCAGTTTTTGAGTCAAGATTTCGAGTTTTTGGGTATTTTCTCGAGTCAGATCGAGGAGCCCGGAATATTCCGGACCATTCCGACCGACCCGGAATATTCCGGACCATTCCGACCAGTCGGAATGATTCCGGGCTCAGCCGGAATTTTCCGGATGCTGCTAGAAATTTGGGATTTTGAGTTCCTTTGACCCTTATGGCATATGCACTTACCTTTTGCTATTCCTATGTCCTCTATTCACAGGTCTTGGAGCTCGTACTGGTTTGAAAAGGAAGTACACTACCGGGAGGGGTGCTCTCCCTAATAGGGGTCGCACTTCCGGTTCTCGTGGGGGATCTCGTGATGATGATCAGACTGAGAGGGTGCCCGAAGGTGATCTGAATGCCTGCACTATCCCTAAGTGGAAGCACATCAAGATTAAGCATCCATACCGCTTTGTTGAGTCTACTTGTGAGGATCCTCGCTTCTGGACGAACCTTCAGCTCAAGTGTTGGGAGGAGTTCTATTCTGTTGACAAGCCACTTGTTTGTGAGCAGGCTCAGATTGACATGGACTTCTATAATAGGCACAAGAATGGTGATCTTCGCCATGTGCATGCCTGCCTGGAGAAGCTTGGTTTGATACCTCTTCTGGATACTGAGTGTGAGTATTGCCCTGAATTGGTTGCTCAGTTCTACTACACTCTCCACGCCACGGGTGATGCCCGACGCACTATGACCTGGATGTGTGGGGAGCAGAAGATTACTAGCAACTTGACTGAGTTTGCAGAGGCAATTGGATACACTTGGACTGCCACCTATGCTGATCATGGCTACAAAATTCATGAAGGACCATAGTATGAAAACTCAAGCTTGACTTTTTGCTATCCTCCTAATGCTAAAGGCAAAACTAGGCCTTTCAACTCCAACATGTACCCCTTCTACAACTTGTTGTCCAAGATCTTCGGTTCCACCATTGTGACCAAGGCTGGTGATTACTCAGCTATTAGGGCCTTCATGGTGAACCTCATGTTCCTCACTAGGCCTAAGAACAAAAGGAGGATTGATGTGATGGACTTCATATACCGTGATATTTGCATCGGGGTCATGGAGAAGAGGAAGCCCGCATATGGCCCACTAATTCAGAAGTTCATAAATTACAAAGTGGGGGTTGAGATCATGGACCACTATGCAGTGGTCAAGGGCAAGAAGTTGGTTCCTACCTTCATTAATGGAGATGAGATTCCGGAGTATGCTCAGGCAAAGTCCAAATCACCCATGGTCACTCCTTCTGCTTCCACGAGTGGTACTTTTGAGCGTCCCTCTAGTGGAATTGCAAAGTTCTTCAAGGCAATGTTCAACATGTGCAAGGACACTAGGGAGATTGCCCATGAGGCTAGGGAGTTGGCCAAGGAGTCTAGGCGTATTCAGAACGCCGACCGCAGGGCTGCTGGGATTCAAGTGCCTGCTGATCCTCCCTCTCTTGCTGCTGCTGATCTTGTCCCCATTGAGATACCTGAGATCCATGATGATGACTTCTACTTCGGGGTGCCTCCAGCTGATGTTGATGATGAGGAGTATTCTGATGATGAGGACTACTTCGATACTGCTGGGCTTGGAGGTCGTGGTCCTGAAGCTGAGGAAGAGGAAAATGATGATGAGCAACGTGACGAAGACGACGACATGGAGTGATCCCTTGGGATGTTAGTTGGACTCGTTTTTCCCTTTTTGGCGTCTTGATGTCAAAGGGGGAGAAGGAGTCCCCATATTAGGATTCCACGGGCTTTGCAAGGGTGGGAGCACGAGTCTTTGGCCTTTTGATTTCGATCTTATAGGCTTGTGCTCGGTTATCTTTAGTTCTTTTTCTTCGTTTGCAAACTTCGTTTTATTTGTGTGGAACCTCGTTACGTATTTGTGTCACCCTACCCGTGGTTATGCTACTATTATCATGCTTGTGTTATCTATATTACTATCTAGGCATGGTTGTATGAACTTGTTTAGACGGCTTGGTGTCTAAAACATAGGGGGAGCAAAGCGTATGAAGTGTGTGCCTCACGACACACATCGAGGAAAAACTCCGTCTATTTTTTTTTGACACCATTTCTTTAGTTCATATTGATTTATCCCCGTGAAATCTTTATGTTTTCATCAAACACCAAAAATGGGGATATTGAAAGTGCATTCTCGATATCTCGATGTTTTGTGTGTTTGTTAACAACATAAAGAAGTTACTAACCGTATGTGCTACTTTGTCAAAGAATTTGGTCTTAAATCAGCACGTATACGGTGTCGAAGAAATGGTGAAGAAATCGAAGATCAACGGATTTTTTATGGCCTGAAACATAGCTTCAAAGTGTAGCCCGGAATATTCCGGACCAATCCGGGCGCCAGAATTAGTCCGGAACAATCCGGCCACAACGGGAAATTGTTCTGTTACAATCCGGAACTTTCGGAGGATTCCGGGATCCGGAATATTCCGGGGCCATTCCGGCTCAACGGGAAAATGCTCTGTTTGCATCCGGAATCATTCCCGGGCCATTCCGGCCATAACGGGAAAAGACTCTGTTGCAATCCGGATTGCTCCAGATTATTCCGGGGTCCAGAATATTCCGGGCCAATCCGACCTGGTCGCATTTTGGGCAAAAAAACGGCTAGTTGAGTGAGGCCTATAAATAGGGCCTCCCTTTCTTCCCCAAGGGTTAGCTCCACCAGCATTGAAGACTCCATTGATTGAGCTCACCCACCAAGCTAGATCTCCCTCCTCCTCCACCCAAACTTGTTGATTCTTTGAGGATTGAAGGAGAAGCCCCGGATCTACATCTTCACCAACCGGTTTTCCATTCCCCCCTCATTAGCTTGAGGGATCCTTGCCTAGGGTTTCCTCATGTGGAGAACCTAGGCTTCTTGTTACTCTTGGTGAATTGAGAAGAGTTGGGAGCCCCTAATTAAGTTGTGGGTGTGTGCCCCAAGCTTGTTTGTAAAGGATTCGATCCCCGCCTCAAAGGGGTTCAATAGTGGAAGGTGAACTAGGCCTTTGTGGCGGAAGTTCATCGGAGAATAGGGTGAGGCCTTTGTGGCGTTGAGTAGGCCTTCGTGGCGAGCTCACACCCCTCCAACGAGACGTACTCCCCTAACAAGGAGGAACTCGGGAATACATCGTGTCTCCGTGTGCTTCCATCGGTTAACTCGTTCCTCACTCTTTACTTACTCGTACTTGTAGCATTTATTGTAGTACTTGTTGTTTTAAGTGTTGTCCTAGTTGCATTAATTGATTGCCTTGCCATTTAGGTAAATTCACCATTAGTTGCACTATCTAGAGAATTTACCTTTGTGTCAAGCCTAAACCTTGTTAAAAATTAAAATTGGTCGTAGCACCTATTCACCCTCCCTCTAGGTGCCCATACTTTACTTTCAGCTAGTCCTAACCAATTATGTTTCTAGTCAACAAGAACCAAAAAGGCCTAAGAGGCCGCAACATAAGGCGACGTCCCAACCCATGGATTCTAGGATGCTACCCGGGAACCCCAAACTACTCGCCGATGTCCACATTGAAACCACCACGGATGTGAGAGACTTTACCTGAACCAAAATTAAGCAAACCTGAGTACGGGAGGTACTCAACAAGACTTAGTTAACCTATTATATATCTGTTGTTTTCAAAGAGGTTTTATAAAGGGTATTTTGCGTAAAGCAATCTTTGTTTTCCAAATGAGAAACGACTCAACTGCGATAATCATCATCTTTTCAATCCACCAACATCATTTTCCAGCATCTCATGCTACAAGGATCACCCCTCTTGACATCTCCGATAAGGCACCCTTCATTCGTTGTCAACATGTTCTAGTCACTCGTTCATATTATCTATGATCTCGTATCTTCCACCAAGTCGTCCTTAACCGTGGACACGGCTTTTCGAAAATATTTCCTTGTAGGGATGTACACTTTACCCACACGTACCATCTGACTCTTAGCGCCACATGTACGCTCTTCCAGGAAACACGGCAGAGGGTGGCTGGCCACAACCTTTACCTTACCCGACCCTATCCATGAGTCAACCCAAGATAGGTCCACCCCGTCAACAGGGAGTTGGCCATCCTCCTGACGACATATGTCTCTGTGAGGCGGGGTCAAGATCCGTCTACGTCCATCACTTGGCCCCGGTCACGCCCTAGGCGGAGCATTTGTCCAAAAGGTTTAAAAGGTTTTATTTGCGTTGCCGAATGGAACACCCGAACTACATGACTCATGGATCTTGCCAAGCAAGTTAGTTGGTCGAGAACGGTTGCTTAGACCCCGCGTGTGGTTGCACGCTCAGTAATGGTTTATTCGGCGAGAACTTACTCCTAGGATTGGCAAGTACAGGATAAACAACCACTTCCCAAGTGGCCTCCCATCCAAGCCTTAGTCAAGTTAACCGTACAATGCTCAACTTTCCATGTCATCATATCATACTAGGTTCTCGTAGCTCTGATTCATCAACCGGATGAAGAAGAGGTAAACAAACATGTATGGCTAAGAGAAGCAGATATAAGGCTCTATCAGTGCGCACAAGAAAACCCTATGGTGGCTGGGAGCATTGAATCAGAGTATTTAGGATATCCATTATATAGGAGAATTGTATCTACTGACATCAAATACTCTGGAATCGAATGCAAAGTACGAGAATTAAATGTTGTTCAAAAACATATTTGAGCAGATAAGAGGTTATGCTTGTCTTGCTTATAAGAAAACCAATAGACATATTCTCTGGAATAAGTGCCTGACTTGTCGGTTAAGATCAAGTATTCGCCATTGGAGTTGTTAATCTTCACTTCGGCATCACATTCTACCGATAAGAAGCAAACATCAAAACAAAAATAACAATCAACACATGGCATCGATGCAATGCACAATATGTATGCATGAGCAAGTTAATGCATTGAAATAAAACCCTAAACATGTTCGATGGGTTGCTAGGGTTCGTATGACAGTTATGTAGTTTTAGTGAAATTCGCCCGAAATGGACCCCGGAAGGCACTTCGGGCAATTCTGTAAGTGTGTCAAAATTTAATTGCTCAAATGGGTTTGAAAACATCACAGGTGGGTTGCATTTCTCATTTTGAGCATTAACTTGTAATTTTCTGATTTTATTGAATAAATCTTATTTTCTCTATTTTTAAATGATTTAAATAATATTTAAATAATGCTCATTTTTAACTTCATCAAATATGTTTGAAAATGACACATACAGTTAGCTTACATTTTTCTGAACATTTTCATGTATTATTTGTATTTTTCTGATAAACAGAAATAGAGATATTGATTTTACAAGTTTTAATCATTTTCTATAATTGTTAAAGGTGGGGCCCACCTGTCAGTTATAATTCATTTTTCAAAAATAAAAGAAATACATCTGGCAGGATGACGTCAGCGGGGTGACGTCACCCGACCCTGTTCTTCACAGATGGATATCCAATCCATCGATTTCGCGCGCGATTCGTAAATCGGGGATATACCACGGGAGAGAGGAGAGCACGCGGAGTCGAGGGGTGGCGCGGTTGACCAAATGGTCACCGGAATCCTCGACGTCTTCCATGTCCGCGGCAGCCGACGGCGGTGTTCGTCGAACGGGCGCACCAGAGGGAGAGGGAGGAGATGGAGGGGTCCGGGAGGACCAGTGGCCCAACCTGATGCTCGTGGAAGTCTCGGGGGAGCAAGAGGTGGCCGGATTTGGCCGGAATCATCCTTGGCGGCCGGCGGCCGGAGATGGTTACGGCAACCCGATTCGCGCGGGTGAGGCCATCCCGGCAAGCGTAACTCAACGGGGAGATAGAGGAGGGCCAAGCGGAGCTCTAGGGACGCTCGGTTCGTCCGGGGATGGCCGGAGCTGCGCGCACGGCACGGCGGCCGGAGACAGTTAGGTTTAGGATCGGGTCTTGGGGAGGCAGAGAGAGGGAGAAGAGCGCCAGGGCGCGTGTGAGGAGGGGAGGACGATATGCAAACGCCTCCTCTGCGTCTTATCCGCGCCGGGGTAGTGAAGCAGGAGGTGGCAAGGCGTCGGCGGCGACCTTCTCATCTACTGGCCAAAGGAGGAAGAAACAAAACAGTGTTTTACGGAAAACCCCATGTATTTTGGGAAAACCACAAAATTGTCCTTCTGTATTAAAAACTGAGAAGGAAACAATGTTTTCAGGACCTTTTTGCAAACAGAAAAATTTGCAAAAATGATATTTGGAAACCTTTTCAAAAATTCAACCTCACCATGTTTTTGTTTTCCAAATTTTAAAATGTTTTTAATTCAAATTTTGGATGACCACTTTAAGTGGTTTTTGGTCAAATTCTTATAAAATTCAAATTCAAACTTGGTTCAGGAATTTTCATGCATGAATGAGATGAAAACAACACCACAAACCATTTACAAGCAAAAGTTGGGGTGTTACAGTGTTGCCGGCCCGACCCGGACGCAACTCTTGATTATATCGGGTACATCCCCGACACACACGCCGGGAAGAAGCTGGGCCTTCTAGACCACTATCGCGTAGACTGGAACCAGGTCGATATCGGCGAGGTGACTACGCTAGTGGCAGCCTTCTGCAGCACACTTCCGCACAAGATGCACGCACTGCAGACCGCGGACAGAGACGTCGAGATAACCTCTCGAGTAAGTAATTTTTTCTCTTTTCCACTTTTGGGCCAAGATAAATATACACCACCCAGTTCCCAAGATTTGGGCCGAGTAGGCATCACTCGACCGAGTTAAGGATAATCGGGTTGAATCTTCACAATCTCACCAATCATCTTCTTCTGTTCAGGTTTGCACCGAGACCCGCACTAAACTGTTCCAGAGGCCCCACCGGGATCTCAGTGAACACAACCAACGTCTGCAGGAGCAGCTAGGAGGAAAAGGCACCACTCTTGTGCCCGAGATATCGCGTGTGCTTTATACTGCACTGATATATTAACCCTTATCTTTTTTATCCCGCATAGCTATGATAGAGCAGCAGTTGGTCGACTTGATCACCAAGATCTCTGAGCTTGAGAGTAAATTCCGTTTTTCTTCACTTTACGTTTCGTACTTACGCATACTCTTGCTAGCTAACTTGGTCATGTTAATGCAGGTGAGCATAAAGCCTTCACCGATAAGCACTAGGACTGTGCCACACTTGCAGAATCAGCGCGGGCCAAGATTTTGGCCCTTGAAAGTGATTTTATCCTCCCTATTCTTATCTTGCAGCTGTGAGCTTGATCGCTTTTCTAATCGGATTGTCCCTATGCAGATGAACATAAGGTATTTGCTTCCTAGCACGAGAACTGCCTCACACTGGCCGAAACGGCGCAGCAGCTCACTGACTGCGAGGCCAGGTTCAAGGATGAGCTCGAAACTTAAAAAGGTCGAGGTAACTCACCTAAAGGCCGAGCTGGCCGAGATGTAGAGGCAGAAGGCCGAGTTAGAGGAGGCCAAGAACGAGCTGGCTAAAACTGCTGCCACCGAGAACACCCTCTAGGAAGAGGAGATCCGGAAGCTCAAGGAGGAGAACACTGAGACAGAATCCCGGGTCAACTCTCCGCAATCCGAGATGGACAAGGTGAACACCGAGACGAATAAGTGGCTGACCAAACTTGGCAAACTGAACATGGATCTGAAAAGTAAGCACTATTTTCTTCTCCGTTTCTTCTGGTTTTTGGATCTGGGGCACCGAACTAATGTTGACTAACTCGGACAGCTTATCTCTCAGAAACCTTCCCCCTCTCGAAAAGTGGTGGCGAAAGAGCTATCAAAAGTCCCGAGACAGGAGGGTTGAAACTGGGGATACTGTTTCGGAGGTAGCGAGCGCTAAGGACCACCTAGTGGCCATCAAGGCTTGAGTTACATCGCTAAAGGCCCTTGGATCTGATCTCCTGACTAGTGCCATCCTGTTGGAGTTGCTGTTCTGTCAATGACAGAGTAGCACTCACAGGTTCGAACACTGGGGGCTAACCACGCTCAATCGCACCTCCGGAGGCTTCAAGAGGGGAGCTCTCAAAGGAAAACAGTCATAACACGAGGGGTTTACCCAGGTTCAGGACACCGTGATGGTGTAAAACCCTACTCCTGCTTGTCTGGTTGATTGCATTGTGAAGATTACAGTACAGCGGGGGATTCTGGTGATCTACCTACTTGGTGTCCTCTCTCTCCTTTGTTCTTGTTGTTCTCTCCTCCCACAGGGAGATAGAGGTGGCCCTATTTCCCGTTCAGTTAGCGGGAAACGGACACCACAAGGTGCCAAAGGGGGAGCGCCCCGTACACTGCGCCTCCTGCGCGGTCCCGGTCGCCGGGAGACAGCTGCGCCGTCCATGGTGTCGCGGTGGGGATCCCTGTGACACCGCCCTCGTCTTCTAGCACGAACTTGGTCTTCTTGCACGAAAAGGGAAAGCCACGGGCGGGGCTTTGGTGCGTGCAGCGGAGCTCTAAGCTTTATACATGAGAATGGCAACTGTTAAAGCCATCCTGTCTCCTACGGCGGCTTCGTCATCCGCGCAAAGGTCAGAACATCACCCTCACATGGGCTGTCTCCAAGCGGCGGAGGTTCCTTCCATGAAGGAGCGGGGTCGGAGAAGGACTCCTCCCCAGCGATGCGCAGTGGAGATCCCTTGGAGATCTCCTCTTCAAGGGGATCGCCTCGGGGGAGAACGGTTAAGGCGCTCTCCATGTCTTGATGGACGGGTATGGACTCCTTCCGTGCCCAGTGGACTGGGCTAGCAGCAGACGGCCCAGGATACCCTGGTATCCATGAGTCCGATAGTAGGACCTGGAACCATGACGAGCACGTTTAGCAGAACGGCATGGGCCCCCAAGCTGCGGGCCTAGCCTTCCACGTGGCACGACGGTTCTCATGGGGAACCCACAATCTTTCCACGTGGCCGCAATTACTGCTCGGACCGGGCGGCGCAGAGCAGCAATCGCCTTGTTGTCTGGTCACACCCCCCTTGGTACGTGGCCCCTTCCGCCTCGGTGCTCGAGCCGGTGGAAGGCCAACCGAATGTAGTGCCGTCTCTTGGCCTTGGCATAAATGGGAGGAGGGGAGCGCCCCCTCTCCCATTCCAACTTCTCCTTCGCCTTCCTCTCCTCCCGCTTTCCACCTGCAGAGAGAAAGAAAAAGGGACCAATGATGGCCCGCGGCGGTAGCGGCAGAGGCTTGTCCCTGGGCGCCGCTGTCGCCCCCCAATGGTCGCGACGTGCGCCATGGTCTCGCAGACTCGCCGGAGGTGTCGTCTACTGAGGCTGGACCGAACACAGGGATTCGTCGTGGTCGAGGTGGTCGTGCTCCCTTTGGCCGTGGTGTGATGGGGATATCCCTCCCTCGTTGGGCAGAGGACACCCGCGTGCCGGAGCACGAGTTCCTGGTGTCCCTCTACGGTCTCCTCCACAGCCAGCTGCGGCTCCCTGACGCCTTCGCTACCTCCGTTGAGCGCAACACGCCCCACAGCTTCTGGCTTCAGGTGGTGGGTTTCATCAACGGGCCTTGGTGGGCGTCGGTGGAGTTTTGCTCCGTCGGTCACCTATTGCTGACGAGGGGGTGGAAGATCTTCGCCCGTGCTCAGCGGCTGGAGGAGAGGCAAGCCCTCCACCCCCACTTCGACGGGGTGGACCGGCTCTTCTTGAAGATCTTTGGGCGTCGCGGCGAGCGCGTGGAGTGCTGCATCGAGAGCGAGAGCAGTGACAAGGAGGATGAAAACGATGATGATGAAGATGATGTTTCTGAAGAGGGGGATGAGGAAGATCCGCCGATCGTCAAGGAGGAGAGCGACGATCTAGGCTCGGTGAGCGGCTGAAGGCCTTTGGGTGCCTTCGTCCAATCTCCTCTTATTCCTCCTTCTCCTCTTCTTCCTCCTTCTCCTCGTCGCCTCCATCGCTCCTCCTCGGTCGATCATGTCTCGCACTTGTCGCGAAGACATGTTCAGCCGAGGCTGGTCGCAGTTTTTCGTCCTTCGATAGCCGTGGAAGGGGAATAGCTCCTTCCTGGTTCTAGCATCTTTTTGTTTTCATAACAGATCTGCAACATTTCCACGTACTCGAATGTATCTCATGTATGAAATATGAAGGAAATGTGTTTTTGCCTTATTACTTGCGAGTGGATTCTTTGGAGATCCAGCGGAAAGAACTTTTAAACTTAGCTATGGGAGTTTTGGAGACCTTGTCGCGAGCCGTTTGCCGCAAATGCCTTTGTCGCTGCCCCTCTTGGGGCATTCTTATTTTCCTCGTGAAAGGTCCGCGCTTGGGTGCTTCGGGAGGTAGGTGCTTGTTTCTGCAGTGAGCGAGAGTACGTGCCTGGCACTCTTCTCGTGGATACCTCAAGAGGAAATTAGCACCAAGGGTTTGATGAGGTGTCGTGCACGGTAGAGACCCGTTTAGACAGAGCTCTACCACTTGGATTTATTCTGATTGGGTATCACCCGTGCACGGGTACTGATCCTAGCCCCCGCTCGCGAGGTGTCCTCGAGAAGGAGTGACAGATGCATGCTCCCGAAGAAAGAAAGAAAGAAAGAAAGAAAGAGAGGCTTGCCGAGAGACAAGTGTTATTGGCAGGGATAAAAAAATTACTGCTAGGGTGAGGCTCTACAACACACGCTTGGGGATGTCATGAGCCTGGGGTCCCCCAATAAGCACTTGACGTCCCGTGCGGACACGGGACTCCCATCGTCATGGGGCTGAGAATCACGTGAGCTCAGGTGCAAAGATTTGCCATGCGGCTTCCCACTTGTGTGGATAGAGGCTCTCTACGGCCGAGCGGCCACCTGATGAGATGCCCCCTGAGACCTTCACAGAGGCCGTAGCGTCGTTTATACCGTGGCGTCACGGGTCCCCTCGAGGGTGCGTCACCACGGCCTAGGAAAGGCACGTGGAGCGAGGAAGAACTAAATACTAGGGGTAGAACTTCCGCAGATGCTGGATGTTCCACGGGTTTGGCACAGGCATGACGTCTTCACTCTCGAGTTGTGCTGCACTAGGTTTCGCGACGTGCGTTACCTGGTATGGCCCCTACCACATAGGGGAGAGCTTGTGCAAACCCTCTCAAGAGAGAATCCTCCTCAAGACCAGGCCGCCCACCTCCAGTGTGCGTGGCATAATGGTGTTGCTGCGCCGAAGGCCTTGCTGATACCGAGCGGCGCGGGTGGCGACTCGGGTTCTCTCCTCCTTGAGAAGCAGCAAGTCCTCGGCATGGAGTTCCCCCTCCCTGTCCTTGCTGAAAGCCATGGCTCGGGGAGAGCCAAGCTTGAGTTCGGCAAGGAGAACGACCTCGGCCCCATAGACTAGGGAGAAAGGCGTTGCCCCCGTGGGCTTGGTTGTGGTTAGGGGCGGGCATAAAAAACCGAGAAACCGAACTCGGACTGTGACCGAATCGAAAAAACTGAAATATAAGGTTAATTCGGTTTTCGGTCCATATAGCGGTTCTCAACTTTAGAAAATCAAAATTATATCGGTTAGTTTGGTTTTTAGTCCATGTTAACCGAATTGACCGAAAGGACTAATTCATCATGCAATCAAATATTTCAAGACTACGCGACAATCTATATCTAGGGTAATAAATCAGTTGTCGCATTAAAAATATCTATCATTGCCAACACAATCTCGACCCAAATCCTATTTATTGTTTTCTCTTATGTAACTACAATTAAAATTCACAACAAAGACATACCCATCCACATGATGTGTAATACTAGCTGCCACAACACTAGGTTCACATGTCTCCATTCTTGCGGGCTGAGCTTGACTGATCCATCTTAGTGGGCTAGTAATGAAGGTGAGGCTATCTTAGGTGTGCTAGTGCAACACTATGCCAACAATTTTCACAACAACCCCATGAAACCACACCCTATCCACTCATTTTTTCTACTCCTATCTAATTCTTGATTTCAATTTTCTGCATGTTACAATCTCGGTTAATTTGGTTTAAACCGAAAACTGAACCAAATTTTTGAAAAACTGAATTGTCGATTCCTGAAAAATCATAGGTCAATTTGGGTGTCACTTTCTAAAAACCGAATTATTAAAAACCCCGAATAACTGAACCTAAAAGACCGAAATAACCGAATACCCACCCCTAGTTGCGGTGGTGCAGATTGACCACAGGACCGACGGAAGCTTGTCGATCCACTTCTTCCCGTGAGCCTTTAGCTTGTTGAAGCTCTGCATCCCGTGGCCGTTGCTGCGGGGGTGCGCGACGGAGGCGTAGCAAATCTTGATGCTCAGGTTGGCGCAGTAGGACTTGAAGAGGCCGCTTGTGAATTGTGCGCCGTTGTCGGTGATGATGCGGTTGGGAACGACGAAGCGGCAGACCAACCCCTTGATGAACTTCACTGCCGTCTTTGCCGGGATGTCCCGGACGGCTTCTACCTCCACCCAGTTGGTGAATTTCTCGATGGCGACGTAGAGGTAGCGGTAGCCCTTGAGCGCTGCAGGAAGGGTCCCAGTATGTCCAGGCCCCAGACCACGAACGACCATGAGAGGTGTATGGTCTCGAGCCCTTGCGCGGGCTGGTACGTCCGCTTCGCGTGGAACTGGCACGCCTCGCAGGACTTGACGAGATCGGTGGCATCCTTGAGTGTCGTGGGCCAGTATAAGCCGTACATGAAGGCCTTACTTATGAGGGTACATGATGAGGAGTGGTGGCCGCAGTCGCCTTGGTGGACGTCCCTGAGGATTTCCACGCTGTCGTCAGGGGCGGCGGGGGGGGGGGGCGCACAACAGCGCCATGTCGTTGGGGAGCCTCCGGTACAGCTTGGAGTTGATGACGCAGTACATTTTAGCTCGACGGGCGACCTGCTCAGCCTCTGGTTCGTCTTTTGGGAGGTCGCCCTTCTGGAGATAGTCAATCATGCTTTTGTTCCAGCATGCTTAATCATGAGTGTAGGCGAGCACCAGATGATTCCCCGAAGGGGTACCGCAGTCAGGTGCGCCTTGGGAGGGAGTGGGTGGTGGCTCCGCCTCGAGGTGTTGGTGGCCTCGTGGCTCCTCGTCATCGACGGGGGGGATGATGGATGTCTTAGTGAGCCTTTCTTCAAAGACACCTGGTGCCAGCACCTAGTTTCCTGATATTCGCTTGGCGAGGTTATCTTCTTCTTGGTTGTGCCCGCGCGGGATGTGCTGCAGCTCCAGGCCGAGGAAGCGCTTTTCGAGTTTGCGGACTTCCTCGAGGTAGAGGGCCATGTGCTTGTCCATGGCAACGTAGATCTTGTTGGACAAGTTTACCAGGAGCTGTGAGTCTCCCTTGATGACGAGGCGCTTGACGCCCAGGGCGATGGCGGCACTGATTCCAGCAAGGAGCCCTTCATACTCGGCGATGTTGTTGGAGACTTTAGCCTTGTGGACAAAATTGAGCTGGACGGCGTAGCAGAGCTTGTCTCCCCTGGGTGACATGAGCACGACGCCAGCCCCCGAGCCCTTGGGGGAGAAAGCACCATCTAAATGCATGGTCCATTCTACGGGAGCCAGCTTTCCGGGGACGGATGTCTCCTCTTCGGGGTCTTCTTCTGGTAGTGGATTTGTCCATTCTGTGTTGAATTCCGCCAGAATTCCTCCCTTGATGGTCTTGGTCGTGAGGAACTGGAGCTCAAAGTGTTAAAGCTCGACAGCCCACTCTGCGACACGCCCCGTGGCGTTGGAATTTTGAAGGATCTGCTCGAGGGGAAAGGTTGACACCACAGTGATGGGGTGCCCCTCGAAGTGGTGACGAAGCTTCCTCGAAGCTACAAGGAGCGCGTACAGGAGCTTCTGCTGCACGGGGTACTTCTCGCGGGCATCTCGAAGCATGGTGCTAACAAAGTAGACAGGGTGTTCGACGAGAGCGACTGTAGAGGCCCCGACAGTGAGTTGTCCTGACGCATTGGGGCTCTACTGCAGTTGCATGAGGGTATTCTCCTTGTGGAGCTCCTCGCCTGCAACGGGGTCCTCTAGGGGAGAAGCAGGCATGGGCTCCAGGTCAGGCAGGGCCGCTCCTTTATTGTTTGTCGGCCTTTCAGCTACGAGTGAAGCGTTGACTGTCTGAGGGGTGGTCGCAAGGTACAGGCGCAGCGCCTCCAGCGGTCGCGGTGCGACGAGTCTAGGAGGGCTTGCCAGATACCTTTTGACCTCCTCAAATGCAGCAGCTGACTCGACAGTCCATTTGTATGGACCCGAACGCTTTAGGAGCTTAAAGAAAGGCATAGCCTTGTCGCCGAACCTAGAAATGAAGCGACCTAGCGCCGCCACGCATCCCGCAAGGTGTTGCATATCCTTTATTCGTCGTGGAGGTTGCATCTCTTCAATGGCTCGAATATTGTCGGGGTTTGCCTCGATGCCCCGCTGGGACACCAGGAAACCTAGTAACTTCCCTTCTGCAACTCCGAATACGCATTTGTCGAGGTTGACCATGATGTTGACCCTGCGGCGGTTTTGAAACGTCTCCTCAAGGTCGGCGACGAGCGTAGACCTCCACATTCTTCCCTATCTGCGTCCCCAAGGCGATGTGCATGAGCCTTTGGATGGTAGCTCCTGCATTCTTCAAACCGAAGGGCATACAGACGTAGCAGAACACCCCGCAAGGCATTAGGAAGGCGGTTCTCTCTTCATCTTCTTTTGCCATTTTTATCTGATGATAGCCTGAGAAGGCGTCTAGGAAACAGAGGATATCGCACCTAACGGTGGAGTCCACTATTTGATCGATCCTCGGGAGAGGATATGGATCCTTCGGGCAGACCTTGTTAAGGTCGGTGAAATCCACATAGAGACGTGCTCCACCAGTGTGCTTGGCGATGACGACGGGGTTGGAGATCCACTCGGCATGGATGACCTCGTGGATAATCTTGGTGTCCAGGAGCTTCTCCACATCCTTGACGATGAATTCTTACTTCTCCGGGCCCTGGCGACGGGCCTTCTATTTTACCAGGCGTGCGCCCGGGCACACCGCCACATGGTGCTCGATCACCTCCCTTGGTACACCGGGCATATCGTACGCTGTTCGTGCGATCATGTTTGCGTTTGCCCGGAGGAAGGGGACGAGCGCGCTTTCCTATTTGGGGGGTAGCCCAGTCCCGATGGTGTGTGTCGACCCTATGCCGTCGGGGTTCATGGAGACCTTCTTTGTCGCCGCCCTCTCATGAGAGAACAACTACTTCTTCTTCAGAGGCTCGACAGCGTCCCCAAGGTTGCCCTCGTTGATGGGGTTTTACGCTGCCGCCTCCTTGTAGGCGTCCTCCATGCAGCGCACCGTGTCCTTTATGTCCCCGTGAACAGCGAGGGGTCCGCTGCTCCCGGGCATATTGACCATGTTGTAGGCGTGATGCGTGAAGGCCATGAACTTGGCCAACGCCGGGTAGCCGAGTATGGTGTTGTAGGGAAGCCCGATATGGGCGACGTCAAAGTCGATCTCCTCGGTGCGGTAGTTGTGGCGGGTCCCGAGCGTGACTGCCAGCCTGACCCTCCCCAGCGGCACGGTTGTGCCGCTGGTTACTCCGGTGAAGGGCCTGGTGGCCCTGAGGCGGTTAAGCAGGATGCACAGCTTCTCGAAGGTCCCGAGGGATATCACGTTGAGGCCGGCGCCTCCGTCCACGAGCGTCTTTAAGACGGCGACGTGGTTGATCGTAGGGGTGCACACCAGTGGGACAGCTCCCACTGAACCAACGACCTTGGGGTGGTCGGCGGCATCGAAGGAGATCTCTTGCTGGGACCACTTGAGTGGCAGGGTGGCCGTTTCACCCCCACGACAGGCGGCGTTGACCTCCCGTGATGCCTGCTTGAGGTGGCGCCCGGAAGAAGGGGAGAGGGACCCACCGAGTAACATGCGACATGACGAGTGGTGTCGTGCGCCTACACCACGCCGCGGCCACCGTGTCCCAAGGAGAAACGCCTGAGAGTCACTTGACCCTCGGGTTCACCATGGGGAAGACAACCGCAATGGCGGAGGCGTTGGAGAAACTATGTGTGCATGTCCTCCCACGAGTTCACGAAGCTTTCCGGGAGCTTTAGCAACCACGCGAGCGCGGGGCCGCGGAGAGCCAGGGGAAAGTACCTCAGGAGGCACCGGTCCCCGCACTCAGCAGACCTGACTCGTGGTTCGTATTGCCACAGGAAGTCCGACGGGGGACTGTCCCCTGTGTAGCGTTGCGGGAGGCGAGGCCGGAAGGATGAAGGCCACCTTGCCTCCCGCAGGTCTCTGTTGAACGCGTAGTAGCACCCTGCCCGGGCGCTCGCCCGCCTCTCTCGGTAGCTAGGCCACTCTTAGTCGGTGGTGGCATTTCCGAGGACGAAGGATGTTGTGCCGCGCGCTCGAGAGCGCCGTATCCTGCGCGTGCAGGTTTCCGCCGGCTTGACCACTGGTGGTCAGCCGCAGTGAAGCCAGTCTGCTCCCAGTTGGCTGATGGAGCTAACGTGAGCTCGATGGTGTACACCAACCGAGCATCACCTGCGTCGAGCATGGTCGGACACCGCGCCGGCCCCTGTGCTCCATATGGGGCATCCTACGCGGTTACACGTGCAGGAGACCGCAGGGGCCACGTCGGGTTCGCGTGGAACTTGTCGGCGTGCATCGTGCCACGCCCGCGCTGCGACGCGGGAGAGAAAGAATGGGAAAGCCCGATGTGGGCGAAGTCGGTGACGAGGCCGCCGAGGTTGTTCAGCTTCCAGGACCGCGCCCTGCGGCTGGTACGATTGGTGTGGGAAGCGACCATGGCGACAGAGATGCGAGAGAGACGCCTTAGCTCCCTACCTGCCGCGCCAAATGTCGGAGTTGCTGTTCTATCAACGACAGGGTAGCACTCAGAGGTTCAAACACATAGGGCTAACCACGCTCAATCGCACCTCCGGAGGCTTCAAGAGGGGAGCTCTCGAAGGAAAATAGTCATAACACGAGGGGTTTACCCAGGTTCAGGCCACCGTGATGGTGTAAAACCCTACTCCTGCTTGTCTGGTTAATTGCATTGTGAAGATTACAGTACAATGGGGGATTCTGGTGATCTACCTACTTGGTGTCCTCTCTCTCTCCCTTGTTCTTGTTGTTCTCTCCTCCCACAGGGAGATAGAGGTGGTCTATGTATACAGGCGATCGGCCCGGTTTCCCCTCACTTGGCGAGAAACGGATACCACAAGGTGCCAAAGGGGGAGCACCCCGTACACTGCGCCTCCTGCGCGGTCCTGGTCGCCGGGGGACATCTGCGCCTTCGATGGCATCACAGTGGGGATCCTGGTGACACCTCTCTCGTCTTCTAGCACGGAATTGGTCTTCTTGCACCAAAGGGGAAAGCCACGCGCAGGGCTTTGGTGCGCGCAATGGAGCTCTGTGCTTTATACACGAGAATGGCAACTGTTAAAGCCATCCTGTCTCCTGTGGCGGCTTCGTCATCCGCGCAGAGGTCAGAACGTCACCCTCACATGGGTTGTCTCCCAGCGGGGGAGGTTCCTTCCAGGAAGGAGCGGGGACGGAGCAAGACTCCTCCCAGCGATCATTACTACAGAAAAGGTTATAGGAGGCGCATTTTATTTCCATTCGAGGCGCATATATAATAGGCCTCCAGCGCCAAGCCTCGCGTACTTGGTTATGCGAGGCGCATATATAATACGCCTCCTATACCTGCATATAGGAGGCGCATATTAGATGCGCCTCGCATGTGTATACAAATGCGTCTCGTATAACTCCCAATATGCGCCTCCTATAACTCCCAATATGCTCCTCCTGTAACATTTTCGATTTTCAAAATTTGCAGAATTACTGCACAATCCAGAATACACAGTATACATGTATATAGATGCAGAAATACAGTACAACAGTCCAGAATTTCCAGAAACTGGAATCACCATGAATACAAGTACATCTCATGCACATCAACTTGAATCAATCGCGACATACATACAAGTTCATTTATCTGAAGTACATCACACAACACCAAGTGTTTGTGCCACAATTTCACACCTCCGAGTACGAGTTCACAATCATGTTACAACTTCGACGACGGAGCTCTAGCTAGATTAGGTGAGAGTAGAGCACATAGCCTACGATGGATAGAAACAAGGCGATGATGATCATGATGAAGTTCCTCCACTTCTTCCTCCCGTGCCTCCACTTTTCTTCCGCCACCTCTCTTCCGCCACCTCCTCCACTTCTCCTCCACTTCCTCCACTTCTCTTCCGCCACCTCTCTACTCGCATAGCCTTGGTAGAGGTTGCCCGAGAAGGTGTTCACTTGCTTCGTGCAGTCTTCCCACTCCTCTTACACACCTGAAACCCGACCGATGTACACGACATAGCACTTCTTCACCATCTCCTACACACACAAAGAAAGATGATATTAGTTATATGTCAGCGGAAATAAATAGATAAAATAGCTAGCAGTTGACAAGATAGAGTCATGCATATATACGGGTGCAACAAGATGATCACCGGCATTACGAAGAAAGACCGAAAGAATGCAAACCAAGAATGACTTGGATTCGTACCTCATACTTAGGTTGGGCACGGAAAATGACAATGTCGATGTTTGATCTTGTGCGACAAATAGAATATATGCCTAAATTACTAGTCTACTTGGCACACGAGATCAATAAAAGACATTGTCATCACACATAACGCCACAACACGTTCTAATCATTGGCATTTCGAAAAAAGACCAAAAAAGCAAACCACAAGAAATAAAGCGGCAACAACGAATGAAAAGCAACAGAGCACTTAGAATAGTTCATAACACAAATAAATTTCTAGTGTCGCTCACAATCAAGTTTACAACATAGTGATAAAGAGTTTACAACACGAGTTCGGAACTAATAGCTAGCTACCTAGCTAGCTAATGCAAGCATCAAGAATTCTTCGCCTGTTTTTGAGACGTCGTCGGCTTGTCGGGGCCGGCATGGAGCAAGCCCTTCTTATTGGTCGCCAGCATCATCATGGACCTGTCGTCACCCTGCATCACCAAGCGTTCGTCTAGGACTCTATTGGGCGGTTGATTGCCAGCGTAGAACATGCCCCAGGATCTGACGACTCTGTCATGCACGAGAGTCGCGATATCCTCCTAGATCTCGAAGAAGGCCTAAGAGCAGGATCTAGCGTGGTTGCAAGCCTTTCACCCCACTTGACGATGTTATTTGGCAGCGTTAGCAGCTCCATCTCATGTACGTACTGCTTCATGTGGTAAAGAGCGTAGAAGGCATCCTTCTTGCTGTTTACCGGCTGCTTCGCGCAGGGGAACTTCATCAGGTGCTTGAAGACGTACGTGCCAAACCTTACATGAGTCGTTCCCGGTGGCGTGCCTCCCTGAGCGACGTAGGCGGTGAGCGAACCATCAAACACAGTCTTGATCGTTGTGTAGTCCTTCTGGATCGCACTGTTGGAGTCGAGGTACAAGGCTGTCGAGCACCTCATGTTCAAGCATATGAGCACGCAGCCTTGCAAAGCACCCGGCATAGTGGGATGGTAGGGAACGAGAATCGCAAGCCTGTCCGAGTATCTTTGCATGAAGTTCGTCAGATAGCCGAGCGCCATTTCGATTCCCTCCTCAGTTCGCAGGACGGCGTCACAAAAGAAGTGGGGATCCACTACCTGCAGGAGCGGGAGGTTGTCTCTGGTAATCTCCATGTAAGTACTGAGGGAGAACAGCCGGACCAGAGTATCGTGAAGCCGGAACCCGTTCAACAATTCGAAGATGTCGGTATGCCGCAGGAAGAAGATATCCCCTGGGGGTACATGGAAGAAGCACAAATCTTTCATCTCCGACACCTTAGCCATCATAACCAGGTACAACGGGTCGTTCTCTTTAATGCGGCGGTCCTCGGTATACAAACAGATATGATGAAGACTGCGCATACTAGAGCCCGCGACGTCGAGCATCGATGGACACATCATCCCTACACTTGCCACGTGCACCTTAGGCATGTTGGCTTGGAACGCAGCGCCATCCTGAGCCTGGAAAACGGGATTCAGAGCATCCTTGCCCTTCTTTGCTGTCCTTTTGCGACCCTTCTTTGGCTTTCCAGAGTCGTGCTGCGTCTCACCGACCACCCTATGGAGGGTGGCCAAAGGAACTGCTGGTCTCGGAGGCTCGGTGAAGGTTGCGGATGGCGGCGTGTCCTGGCTAGTTGGGAAGAGCCGCAGCTGGCAAGCGAGTTTCACCGGTTGGGTCTCTGGCTCTGCCGGCTCAAACATATCAGAAATCCCTTTTTCACTTGAAACCCTCGTGCAAATGAACTAGTCGCCGAATCTGGGGTCAACATCATCATCATCATCTGGATCCTGTGCCATGCTCAAACATATCGATAATTATGAATTTTTCGATACATAATAGTAGGGCACACATGTCACGGGGTTCTTGACAATGGTCGAAGCACGGTGGCTAGTGTTTCTTAGCCGCCATCTTCTTCTTGACCCTCTTCGTCGCGGGTGCATAGGTTAGGTCTGGGACGTCTTTACTACTTCTCTTGAACGGGAGTACTCCTTTCTTGGGCAGGGTTGTGACGTACGGTGCTTGGTCGCCGTATTCGTCTTCCATCTTTGCGTCGTCGTTTGGGTCAAAGTCTTGCTCGTTGGCGACTCCGTCCATTCAGATGATGTTCTTTTTTCCTCTCCTGACGACAACCTGGCTAGGCTTTGACGGGTCTGTGATGTACCAGCATTGGTCGACTTTGCTAGCCAGAACCCAAGGCTCGTTGCTCGCGGGTGCATTCGCGTTGGTGGTCTTTTTCGGTATAACCATGGTGGAGAAATACCGGCCTTCTTTCAGGACGCTCTTGGCCCACCTGACACGGAACATCGACACCTTCTCCGTAACGTGGTTGAGCTCCCAGATCTCCTCGATCCTTCCGTAGTATCTTTCTGGGACATCGCCAGTGTAGAATATCCCAGTTATGGTAATCACAGTTATTGTCCTTTTCCTCGGTGTAGAACGTGTATCCGTTGATATCGTATGCCTGATAGGTCATCACGCTGCGTGAGGCGCCCTGTGACAAGGCTAATATGAGTTTATCTTCCTCCGAGTATTCGCCCTACGGTGGATTAGCAAGCACCTTCTCCCTGAACCACCGCGTGAAACTGGAGTTGTGCTCCTTGACGACATCTTCCTCCTTCGGGGTCGGGCGCCCCCGGTCAACGTAACTCTTCTTGATAAACACTTTGTGCTCATCTATGTATCGATCGACAACTTGCAGGTGTTGCAGGGCGACTAGGTTTGCTCTTTCATAGTCCTTGCTTCGGTTCTCGAAGTCGACATGCTTCACGCGCCGGCCCTCACTATGACCCCATCCAACGAGCCTCCCGAGGTGCTTGTTGAATGGCAGACCAAGAGTGTCCTTGCTTGGTAGAAAGTACGAGAAGAAAGAGACGCACTCCTCGGCCAGGAAGACATTTGCTATGCTTCCATCTGGATGGGACCTGTTCTTAACGTATCACTTGATGTGTCCGTTGAGCCTTTCGAAGGGCATCATGCTTCGCAGGAACGGAGGACCGAGCTGGACGATATCCTCCACGACATGGAGAAGCAGATGAAGCATGACGTCGAAGAAAGCGGGGGGGGGATACATCTCGAGCTCGCATAGTATCACTGGGATTTCCTCCTGTAGCCTCGTGAGCTCCTTAATGCCTATGGACTTCCGAGAGATGACTTCGAGAAAATTGCAGAGCCCCCAAAGAGTTTCACAGACGTTCTGGTCCATTATACCTCGGATCACGACCGGGAGTACCTACGTCAACAGCACGGCGACGTCATGAGACTTCATCCCGCTGAAGCGCTAGTTCACCTCGTCCAGCCACCTGCTTATCTTCCCCGCGTAGCCGTTCGGAAATTTGACTCCGAGGAGGCACTTCATAAACTGTATGGCCTCCTGCTTACTCAGGGGTGAAGCACATGGCCTTGAGATTGACAACGCCCTTCTTGAACTTCTTGCCCTTGCGACGATGATGACTATTCTGCGTTTTCGCCTCCTCTTGCTCCTGATCGTACTCCTCCTCCTCCTCGTCATTGTTAGGTGGTGGTTGAAGCTCACTCCTGATGCCCATATGCTTCAGGTCGTTCATTGCCTTTGGCTCATCTTTAGTCTTGTCGGTGTTAAGGACGATGGAAAGCATACTCTCGCCAATGTTCTTCTTTATATGCATGATATCGAGGCTATGAGGCACGCGGAGGATCTTCCAATATGGCAAGTCCCAGAAAACAGACCTCGTCTTCCATACCATCAGCAGCGGCTCTGGCTTCTTCTGGGTCTTTCCCGGCGTAGGGCACTCCCAATTATTCAACAGGTCGCAGATTTCCGCGCCGCTCCTCTGGTCCGGTTTTTCTCGGCGCTCGACCGTCCCATCGAACAGATGTGCTAGCTTTCTCCATTAGTGATTCGGGGGAAGCCACCCCCGAGTCCCGAGGTACAAGGTTTTCCCGGACCCAGGATCTTTCTGTAGATGGTGGTACGTTGTATTATCCTTGCACCTAACGCAGCTATAGAATCCTTGGGTCACCTGGCCCGAGAAGTATCCGTAACCGGGATAGTCCTGCACCGTCGTGATCACCGCCGCTCTCATGTCGAAGTAGTCCTGTCTCGAGGCATCCCACGTACGGGCTCCTTCTTCCGACAACGTGGCCAGCTCCTCTTTCAACAGCGTGAGACACAGATTGATGTTTGTGCCGGGCTGTTTCGGCCCTTGAACCAGCATACTCATGGTTATGTACTTCTTCTTCATGCAAAGCCAGGGGAGGTTGTAGATCCATACAAACACGGGCCAGGTGATGTGCGTGCTGCTCTGGCTTCCAAACGTATTGAGCCCGTCGGTGCTCACGCCCAGCCTTAGGTTCCTTGACTCTTTCCCGAAATGATGGTGATATTAAAGGTCCAACGCCTTCCACTGGCAAGCATCCGAAGCGTGCCTCAGCATTTCCTCCTTCTTCGGATCATCGTCTTCCGACCTCTTTCTCTCCGCGTGCCAGCGCATGAGCTCTGCTTCCTTAATGTCCGCGAAATACCGCTGCAGACGAGGAGTTAGAGGAAAGTACCACACCACCTTTCTATGAGCTTTCTTGCTCCCCATCTTGTATCGAGAGGCCTTGCACACCGGGCACGCGGTCTTCTCCGCGTCCTCGCCCCGGTAGATGATGCAATCATTTATGCAGACGTGGTATTCCATGTGCGGTAGATTGAGAGGGAACACGAGTTTCTTGGCCTCGACGATACTAGTCGGACACGTGTTCCCCTTCTTTGCAAGAATATCGTGCCAGAATCCCATGACGTCATCGAAGGATTCGTCGGTCATTTTGTGTTTCGCCTTCATCTCCAGAGCCCTAAGCGTTACATTCAGACGGGTATCCCTGTCGTTGCATCCGTCATACAATTGAGTGACCGCGTCTTTCTCCATTTGCGCAAGCTTAGCTTTCTCTCTGGCGGCTCTGGCGTTACTCGTCTCCTTGAGAAGCAGATCTTGGTAATGAGGGTCTCCCAGCCAGCTCGAATCATGGCCAGCACCACCTTGATCATCCTCGTACCCAAGCCCGGCACCACCCTGATCATCCTCGTGCCCATGCCAGGCGCCACCCTGATGATCATCTTCATGATCGTCATCACCTGCCCCGCCGTTGGCATCCATATCTTCACCATTATTGACATCCTCCTCGTCACCATCTTTGCCATCACATATCCAACGAGTGTAGCCATCCATGAAATCACGTCGGAGCAGGTGCGACTCCAGCAATCCGGAATCGTGCCTTATCAGGCACATCAGCTTGCAGTCGTGACACAGACATCTTATCTCCGTCTTGTTTGCGCGTGCCATTTCGGCCCTCGCGCATGTCATCCACCTATCCACGAGGTCTTTGTTCACCAGTTGTCGGACCATGGTCACCTGCACGGTACAAAAGACTAAGAAGAACATAATTAGAGCATATATGGCCGTGGATCTCGCCGGAAAAATTCGGCATGACCTCCCCAAAAAAGAGGACATCCGCGAGTGCCAGAAATTCGCCGGGAAAGAAATGAATCGACTTCCCGGCGAAACATTGGCATCTCAAAATGAAATCCCTGCACAAAAAGAAGCACCACAACACAATCACATAGTCGGTGCCACCGACAACGCGCATACATGCAAGCAACTCCTTCATGCTTCCTCCAAGAACGGCTTGCACAAGAGAGCCGGACCCTACACAAAAAAAGCACCACAACACAATCACATAGTCGGTGCCGCCGACAACACGCATACATGCAAGCAACTCCTTCATGCTTCCTCCAACAACGTCTTGCACAAGAGAGCCGGACGAGAAATAAAGAGACATGTTGTAGATCTAGAGGAGTAAGAGACTTCACTTACATAAGAGGGTCAACCAAGGGAGGTTGAGCAAGCTTCTATGGTGAATTAATGGGGGAAATGAGGTGGGGAGGAGGTTGGGGACGAGCAGATCTAAGTTTGGTGAGGAGGAAGAAGTGAGGCATGTGGGTGGGGTGGTAGTGGCTCCCATGTGCTAAAAAGCAGCAAAAAAACGTGTTGCAGATTATAGGAGGCGCATATAACTCAATATGTGCCTCCTATACCTCTAACTATAGGAGGCGCATAGCGCCGTATGCGCCTCTCCTTCGCTGCCACCGATGCCACTCGGGCCCACATAAATTATAAGAGGCGCATTGCACCTAAGTTCGCCTCCTATACATGCATTATAGGAGGCGCATAACGCCATATGCGCCTCGCATAACCTGGGACCGGGAGGGTGTGGTCCCCACATAAAATATAAGAGGCGCATATTTTGGGCATGCGCCTCCTATACATGCATTATAGGAGGCTCATGTTGGCCGCGCGCCTCGCATAATGTATAAGAGGCGCATTATACCATTATGAGCCTCGAGCCCTCATTTCCTCCTATAGTCTTTTATCTAGTAGTGGATGCGCAGTGGAGATCCCTTGGAGACCTCCTGTTCAAGGGGCTCCCCTCGGGGGAGAACGGTTAAGGGGTTCTCCATGTCTTGATGGACGCGTACGGTCTCCTTCCATGCCCAGTGGACTGGCCAGCAGCAGACGGCCCAGGATACCCTGGTATCCATGGGTCCGACACATCCGAGTGTACAAGACCTTCTGGCCGGGTTCTGAGGTCCCGATGGCGATTGAAGAGCTGGCTAAGTGCCTCGAAGGCTCCAAGGAGCGGCTTCGAGAGTGGTGTGCTTCTGCTGCACGGGCTGGTGTAGACGACGTCTTGGAATTCCTTCTATCTTTGTATGAGTCCATCGACCTTGAAGTGCTCAATACCATGCGCATCGGATCCAAGTGGTCCAAGGATCCAACTCATGTTCAACTCCGTACAGGCTCGCCTCCTACGTCGATACGAAGGGCTACATCGAGGGTCCCCCAAGCCAGAGACTGAAGACGAAGAGGATTAAGAATCCGAGTTCGAGGGCTCCTAGGCTGAGGAAGAAGTTAATGAGGAGGTCGAGACCGAGACCGACCCGACCACCATCACCGAATCTGCAGCCCCGACCGAGATCTCCACCAAGAAGCCAGCTGCAGCCGAGACAGCCACTATCGAGACGACCACCGAGTCCACTGTCCCGGCAGGGACGGACGATGCTCCTACTCCTTCGGCTACTGCCTAGCTTTTATCTCGAAACACTTTTAAATTCGTTAGATACCTAGGATGGCGGGTGCAAATGTAATGAACAAGTTTGAGTTTTGGGTACTTTAATTTTACTTTGGTTTGTGCGAGCCTGGCTAGATGCAGGATCGCTTTAACTCGAGTCCCTGAGTTTGTTTTCTTGTCCACTCGGCTTTTTTCTTCTCTGCTCTTGCCTACCACTTGTGGTTTTTTGACAGTCGAGTCACGAGATTTCAAAAACCAAGTTTACAATACTTACAACTCCGAGATAGGATTTAAAGCTTTTCAACACTTAGCCAAAAAAGGAAGCACAACAAACTTATGTTGGTTTGCTAATTCTTTCTTTCCTTAGCCACTTTTCATGTGTTCATTGATGCTTAGCTTGTTCTCTTTTTTGCCATGAAGCCGGGTTTCGGACAGCAGCAAAGTCGAAGAGTTGGCTCTTAGGTTTAGACACAATACTAATCCAACATAGGAGATACCGACATAACCAACCGACATAAGGAAAACAGTAAACAGGTACACACAAACAGGGTTAAGGACAGGCAGCCCCCGGGCTCCTCCTCGGGGCGCCGACAGTTCATAACTCAGTGGAGAGATACATATATTGCATTTGCAAGAATGAAAATGACGAAGGAGAGCTACATTGCAGGGGCACTTAGTTTCTTCTCTAGACCTATCCATCTTGTTCTTCTCTTGTTCCTGGGCATCAATGAGATAGTATGCATCATTGTGCAGAGCCTTGCTCACAGTGAATGACCCTTCCCATGGAGGGGAATGTTTGTGCATCCCGATTGTGCGTTGCACAAGCCTAAGCACCATGTCTCCTTCCCAGAACACCCAAGGGTTCTCTTTTCGTCTATGATAGCGTCTCAGATTCTGTTGATATACAACTGATCTCCACAGAGTTAATTCTCTTGCTTCTTCTAGCAAATCAACATCATCTTCTCGGTCTTCTTTTGCCTATGCCTCTGTATACAGAGTCACTCTTGGCGAGTCATCTTCTATGTCAGTTGGCAACACTGCCTCTGCTCCATACACAAGGAAGAATGGCGTGTAGCCAGTAGATCGGTGGGTAGTCCTTAGACTCCACAACACCGCTAGTAGCTTATTCAGCCAACAACCCGGGGCTCAATCAACCGAGGTTTTATCCCGGATAGAACCATTCCATTGGCTCTCTCAACTTTCCCATTCGATTCTGGATGTGCGAATGACGCAATGTCATGTCGGATCCTCTTTTCCTTATAGAACCAAGCGAAAGCTCCTTCAGCAAAATTGGTTCCATTATGAGAGATGATCCCATGCGGATAGCCATATCTCAGGATTATGTCCTTCAGGAAAGTTATAGTTGTGTGCCCATCACACTTCCGGATTGGCTTCACCTCAATCCACTTGGTAAAATTGTCCACCATCACCAGCATGTGAGTCATGTTGCCTCGGGCTGGTTTGAAGGGCCCCACCATGTGCAAACACCATACTGCAAATGGCCAAGTGATAGGAATGGTCTTGAGTTCTGAAGTTGGCATATGGATCTTGCTGGCATAACTTTGGCACCCATTGCACTTCCTCGCCATATCTTCTGCTTGTTGTAAGGCAGCGAGCCAAAAGAAACCATGCCGGAATGCTTTCTTCACTAGAACCCGAGATGAGGCATGGTGCCCACATTCCCCGTATGTATCTCCCGGATAATTTCTTCTCCCTCTTCTGGCTCGACACAGCGCTGGAGCACGCATGTGGGACTTCTCTTGTACAGTTCCTTGTTGACGATGATGTAGCCCTTGGACCTTCTCTGTATCTGCTAGGCCAGGACCTCATCATTCAGCAATGTACCATCCACCAGATAAGACATTATTTCTTGGGCCCATACTGGCACAGGATGAGGAGCAAAGATAGGCTCATGAATCTCCATCGCTTCAACAAACATCGAAGGATTCGGGATCAGGACGAGTCCCCGAGTTCTGCAAAGTAGTTCACGAGTTAAGGAAGGCAGTCCTCGAGTTCGGGAGAGCAGTCCCCGAGTCTTCCAAGATGTACCCCACATATACCTCCATTGGGACAACTTCAGATTCTGGTTTGGCCGAGACAAAAGTTGAGTCTGACTCGAGCGATGGGTTGATGGATGGCTTCCGAAGATGCTCTAGAGAAATTCCTGTCGAGATAGCCTGCCGAGATGAGCCCAACTTGGAGAGTGTGTCTGCAGCCTCATTTTCAGCTTGATGTATATGGTGAAATTCACACCCATCAAAGTATCTGAAGATATTCTGGACGTGGAACCGATATAACGCCATGTTGGCATCCGACGCATCCCACGTACCAGATGTTTGCTGGATCACTAGGTCTAAATCTCCATAACATGTTATCCGGCGAATGCCAATCTCCTTGGCCACTTTCAATCCATGGACTGAGGCCTCATACTCGGCCACATTATTGGATGCCGCAAAATGGATTTGCAGGACATATTTTAGCTAATCATTTTTGGATGAGGTGAGCACAACACCAGCACCAAGACCGTCCTTTACCTTAGAACCATCAAAATGCATTCTCTAGAAATTGGATTCTCGTAGTGGTGGACCATATTGCATCTCGGCCCAATCAACTAGGAAATCCGCTAGTGCCTGAGACTTGATGACATATCTTCTTGCGTACAGTGGCGTATATGCGGCCAGCTCAATGGCCCACTTGGCTACTCTGCCACTTGCGTCTTTATTGTCCATAATCTATGAGATTGGTGCGGTGCTCACCAACGTCATGGGGTGCTCCTGGAAATAATGCATGAGATTCTTGGCCGCCATATAGACGCCATATGTCATCTTCTGGTAGTGGGGGTAATTTTGCTTCGAGTTGGAGATTACCTCACTAAGGTAATATACTGGCATCTGCACAATTTTTCCTTCCTATTCTCGTTCCACTACTACCACCACACTGACAAGTCAGTTGGTAGCTGCAATGTAGAGCAACATTGGCTCCTTGGGCAATGGAGATGCCAGTACTAGCGCTGTACTCAGCATCACCATCAGATCTCGGAAGGCCACATCAGCCTGCAGGGTCCAAACGAATATGTCTGTCTTCTTCATCAACTGGTACAGTTGCAAAGCTTCCTCCCCCAGTCTCCCAATGAACCAGCCAGTAGATCTCTACACATCCTTCAGGGATCCCGTAGAGACATGTTTTCAATTGCTCTTATCTTGGAGGGGTTAGCCTCGATACCTTGGCTGGACACGAGGAAACGAGTAACTTTCCTGCCGGTACACCGAATGTACACTTGGTCGGGTTCAGCTTCAACCGATACTTCTGCAGGTTTGCGAATATTTCTTGGATATCATCTAGGAGAGTGTGCTTCTCCTTGGTCTTGATGACAATATCATCCACATAAACCTGCACATTTTTGCCAATCTGTTCATGCAAGCATTTTTGCATACATCTCTCATAAGTGGCACCAGCATTTCTCAAACCAAAACATATGATACGATAGCAATAAGCCTCATACGGGGTAATAAAGGCAGTCTTTATTTGATCAGCTGGGTTTCGAGGTATCTGGTGGAAACTAGGGTAAGCATATATGAATGACAACAGCTGACACCCGGCCATGGAATCGACCACTTGATCTATCCGGGGCAGCGAGAATGGATCTTTTGGACACGCCTTGTTCAGGTTCGTGTAATCAATACACATACGCCACAATACAACCACCATAGGGTCATCTTTTTTCTTCTCTACCAGGACCGGGTTAGCCAACCGGTCCGGGTGCAGCACCTCCATGATAAATCCACTTGCCAATAGCCTTATGATCTTGTTACCTATTGGTTTTCTTCTTTCTGCAGCAAAGCGACGCAGAGTTTGCTTCACCGGCCTAGCATCCGCTCTCACATGCAAAGAGTGTTCAACCAACTCCCTCGGAATACCTGGCAAGTCCTGATTCGACCATGCAAAGACATCCCGATTTTCACGGAGGAAGTGGATGAGCTCGCTTTCCTATTTATCTTCCAACCCGGCACCAATGATGGCCTCATGCTAGGGAAACTCCGGGTCAATCTGAACCTTCTTAACCTCCTTGGAGGCTTGGAATGTGGTGCTCTGGTGCGGGTTAGTCATCTCGGGCATGCCGAGTTGGGTTGCTTGAGCCATAGCCACCACTTCATGGATCTTCTTTTTCTTGGCAGCAATGACCAGAGATCCGGCCAACCAAGATTTAGATAAAGCACATTCCAGAGAGTGCTTGTAATCACCCGAGATAGTCATAATGCCATTGGGACCTGGGAGCTTCATCTTCAGATAGGCCACATGAGTTGAGGCCATGAACTTTGCCAGTGCTGACCTACCGAGTAGAGCATGATTAGGACTCTGAAGATCAACCACCTCGAACTGCAAGATCTCGGTGCGGCCTCGATACCTCGGCTGAGCTAAAGATCAACCCAGATTTTGCCCATAGGCGCACAAGATACTCCCGGTACAATACCATGGAAGGTAGTCCGGCTGGGCTGAAGCATGTTCTCGATGAGACCCAACTTCACAATTGTATCCCGGTACATGATGTTTATGCTGCTCCCATTGTCCATGTGAACCTTGGTGAATTTGACGTTGATATCGGGCCCGATGAAAGTCGGGTCCAGCACCAGAGCATAACCACCCGGGTTAGGCATGATCGTGGGATCATCTGCTCGAGACCAGGTGATCTCCTGGTCAGACTAGTACATGAATTCCGACACAGCAGGCATCACAACATTAACCCTGATTGCGCGCATGCACAGGCTCTTCTTGTCATCTGGTTCAGTTATGAACACCATGTGACTCTTATGGTGCTCATGGTAATCATTCCGGCCTCTGCCACCGGCATGGTAGTAGTTGTTGTTGTTGTGGTTGTCGATGTTGCTGTTGTTGTTGGCTCCCTGAGCCACTTGGTTCACATTCTCGGGCTCCTCTAGTTCTCCACAGGCCTCGGGGCTACTCCAACAGGCTGAACATTTGCACCCGAGAGTGGCAAAGGTGGAGGAGGAGGCAATTGGCCAAAGCCCTCCCTCTTGATTCGGTCGTACCAGCTGCACTGGTGGGTTGGGTAGTTAGCCGGTCGGCTAGGATACCGGGTGTGGTAGCTGCATGGCCCATCCCTCATCATCTCGAAGCTGAATCTCTGTTGATCATCCCAGGCCTTCTTCTGGTCCACCCACGGCTTCTTGTTGCTCTGGTTCTGCCCCCATTGAGGCTGTCGAAGTTGCGTATCAACAAATCCCTCGGATGAGCCGGTAGGGTTTCGAGTAGAGGAACGATGTACGCGCTGGTGATCTCTACGGCTAACAAGGAGAAAGATTTACCCAGGTTCGGGGCCCTCGTAGAGGTAAAACCCTTACTCCTGCATGTCTGATCTGTATTATGGCGAGATAGTCGAGCTGTTACAATGGCGATGCCATGGTGAGGCGTACGGGGTATCCCGTGTATTGCCTAGTCTAGTTGTGGCTTGTATCTTCCTCTCTCTAGATTGAATCCCTAGATTCGTCTCCCCTTTTCTCTCCTCCCTCCTCGCTTTATATATGCAGCCAGGAGGGGGTTACATGAGTCCTAGTAGATTACGTATATGAGTTCTTGTCTTGACCCGCAAGTCTTGCGGGTGGGCTTCTGTTGGGCCTTCTAGAATACTCCAAGGGCTTCCCTTCTTGGGCCTTAACGTCGGGCCTGAGATGGGGTGTCCTTACCCGCAGGGTCCAGAATCCATATCTTCGTCAGTAGCCCCCGAGCGTTTGCTCGATTGAGAATCTGTCGGGTAGACGCTCAAAGTCCGTTCTTGATATCTTCGATTGGTTATTCAATCGTCTGGTTGTGAGGGTGTATACCCTGTGTGCGATGCGCTTTCCCATACTCGAGTATCGAGTGGTAAATGTGCCTGGTGTTGGCTGTTTTCGCAGAAGGATGTGGCTCAGTCGCTTGGCTCTCCCGAAAGATCAGGGCCAATTAATTGCATCTAGGGCAAAAACGGTTCTGGCCTACATGAATTCGAAACCTCTGACTCGAATCCGGCGAGGTGATCGTTGCGACTGGGCCGTGGAGGTCTTACCGAGTCGAACTTAACCTAAAGGGCTACCCGGCGCGTCCGCTAGGATTTTTCTTCGTGTTGTTGACACGGAAATTTACCGGAGGACGCAGCTTGAGTGCGATTCCAGGCCCTCAAGAGAGATCTTTTGGGTCTTACCTTCGTACTCGAGAGAATACGGCATCCGGATGTGCCTAGTCGGCCGAACGATCCAGGATAAGGATGTGTAAATACATCGTGTGGTTGAGTTGCGGGAGCCGCACACTCGTGATTTTGTCTTGATGTGCCTATACGAAAGAGATTTCGTGTCAGGGTGACTATGCGAAAGAAATTTTGCGTCTTGATGTGCCCATACGAAAGAGATTTCATGTCAGGGTGACTATGCGAAAGAAATTTCGCGTCTTGATATGCCCATACGAAAGAGATTTCGTGTCAGGGTGACTATGCGAAAGAAATTTCGCGTCTTGATATGCCCATACGAAAGAGATTTCGTGTTATGAGGTGCGCAATGACGTAATTATGCGGTGGAGATGTACTCGACACGGCGGATAGAGTCGACGCTGTGGAGCTATACTCAACACGGCGGATAGAGTTGACGCGGTAGAGGTGTACTCGACACGGCGGATAGAGTCGACGCGGTGGAGGTGTACTCAACACGGCGGACCGAGTCGACGCGGTGGAGGTGTACTCGACACGGCGGACGGAGTCGACGAAGCGGATGACGTCGACGCGGTGGAGGTGTACTCGACACGGCGGACGAAGTCGACGAGACGGATGACGTCGACGCGGTGGAGGTGTACTCGACACGGCGGACGGAGCCGACGAGGAAGTCGTGTAGTTGACGCGGACGTGGCGGAGTCGCACGACGACGTGGAAGTCGTGTAGTTGGCGCGGACGCCCAGCCACCTAGTCCACACAAGAAGATGGACCCGAAAAGTCTTCAAGATGTTCTGATTTCGCGAATTAGCCCGCGTTGTCATATGCGTCTGGTTAAGACGGACAAGTTTGATGTTTTGCTTTTCTTCATCCGAGTTAATATGCGGTTTGTACGACCAAAATAAGGACATGGACGAAGAAATCTGACAGAGCTCCTCAGATACGCGGCTAGCGTGTTAGATGCTCCCGATGGGAGTACGTCGAGTGAGCGTGTAGCGCTCATTGGGTGCGCGGCCAGCGCTCCCGATGGGAGTAGCCCCCGAGTCTATGTGCGATTATTTGTAATCGGGCATAGACTCAAAGATCTTGTAACGTTGCTTATTCGATTTGTCGGGTGCACGGCAGTGCTCCCGATGGGAGTAGCCCCCGAGTCTATGTGCGATTATTTGTAATCGGGCATAGACTCAAAGATCTTGTAACGTTGCTTATTCGGTTTGTCGGGTGCACGACAGTGCTCCCGATGGGTGTAGCCCCCGAGTCTATGTGCGATTATTTGTAATCGGGCATAGACTCAAAGATCTTGTAACGTCGCTTCTTCAATCTATCGGGTGCACGGCAGTGCTTCCGATGGGAGTAGCCCCCGAGGCTATGTTCGACTCGCAGAGTCGGGCATAGGCTCAAGTTGTTCTGAAGCTAACCCCGTGTGCTTGTCTTCTGTTGGCTCGCGGAGGAGGACATGCGTCGACTCCCGGAGTAGGATATGCGTCGACTCCGAGCGAAGGATATGTGTCGACTCCGAGCGGAGGATTGTGTCGATTATCGACTCCGAGCGAAGGATTGTGTCGATTGTCGACTCCGAGCGAAGGATATGTGTCGACTGTCGAAGTTGCAGCCGACGTTGTGGTTCCTGCCTTTGTATGAGACTGCCGTAGTCGACGAGGCAATGCCGAGTGATATCGCCGGAATAGATAAACCGAACTCGTGTGTCGAGTGCGGCTGCGGCGAATTCTCGAGTGCGTTTACTTTGCAGCATAGACCCCGAGCAACAAGTGTGGCTGCGGCGAAGGACAGCCCCCGAGTCGCTTAGTCGAGAGGATTCGATGTAGCGGAGTTGTGCGGTGGAGTCGCGATATTTCCCCGAAAAACCCGATGAAGCGGACCGAGTCGACGCGGCGGAGTCACGATGTTTGTCCGAGGAATTCGACGCGGCAGAGTCGCGATGTTTGCTCGAAGGACTCGACGCGGCGGACCGAGTCGACGCGGCGGAGTCGCGATGTTCATCGGAAGGACTCGACGCGGCGGAGTCGCGATGTTTGCCCGAAGGACTCGACGCGGCGGAGTCGCGATGTTTGCCCGAAGGACTCGACGCGGCGGACCGAGTCGACGCGGCGGAGTCGCGATATTTGCTCGAATGACTCGACGCGGCGGACCGAGTCGACGCGGCGGAGTCGCGATGTTTGTTGTGTGTACACGGAGGGAAATGTTGATGTCGAGCCCCCGGGCACTATTATGGCGAGTCGCCATGTTTTGTTGATTGACCTTTGTATCGACTAGCAGATTGACGAAAACGGATCTGCGACTTGAATTCGCGGACTCGCAGAGATCCAAAACGTGTCGCAGTGCGCGAGCCGCTGACGGAGATCTAACCATTGGAATTGGCTCAAAAAAGACGGAGTGGTGCGGGATTGTATTCCGCAGCTGTTCAACGGTGGGATTGTCGAATTGATTTCCGAGTCGACTGTGAGAATTGTTTTCCCGAAGTCGCGCGGAGTTCCGTCAGATTCTGACAGGGCTTCGGTGTTCGGGTCATCCACGGAGATCTAACCGTCGGAATTCGCCGATTCTTTTTGGAGACTGTAGATAATTTGATTTCGCATCTTTCCACCGAAGGAATTTTCCAGATGAGTTTCGAGCCGCCGTTGATGGCGTCCGCAATATGTACGTTGCTGCTGTCCTGCAGCCTGCGCGTGAAGAACGGTGTTGATTTTCGATTGTAGATGATGAAGGCCGTGCGCGAGGCTGGCGAGTGCTCGATGAAGTTGAAAGAGTCGAAATAGATCGAATCAAGGGGTCGAGAATCCGAAGCTTGATGTAGATGAGGCCGGCGAGACCGTAGATCCAGCGCGTGTCGTTCCCACAGACGGCGCCAATTGTCGAAGTTGCGTATCAACAAATCCCTCGGATGAGCTGGTAGGGTTTCGAGTAGAGGAACGATGTACGCGCTGGTGATCTCTACAGCTAACAAGGAGAAAGATTTACCCAGGTTCGGGGCCCTCGTAGAGGTAAAACCCTTACTCCTGCATGTCTGATCTGTATTATGGCGAGATAGTCGAGCTGTTACAATGGCGATGCCATGGTGAGGCGTACGGGGTATCCCGTGTATTGCCTAGTCTAGTTGTGGCTTGTATCTTCCTCTCTCTAGATTGAATCCCTAGATTCGTCTCCCCTTTTCTCTCCTCCCTCCTCGCTTTATATATGCAGCCAGGAGGGGGTTACATGAGTCCTAGTAGATTACGTATAGGAGTTCTTGTCTTGACCCGTAAGTCTTGCGGGTGGGCTTCTGTTGGGCCTTCTAGAATACTCCAAGGGCTTCCCTTCTTGGGCCTTAACGTCGGGCCTGAGATGGGGTGTCCTTACCCGCAGGGTCCAGAATCCATATCTTCGTCAGAGGCCCACTGTTCTTCTATCGCTGACTGTTGCCGGCATCAGGGTGATCCGGATCAACTGCAGCAACATGGTTGGACCCATACCGAAAGTCCTGCCTATCATCTCTTCTCTTGCCCCAGAAATCCGGGCGATCCATCCGCCGGGACGAACCGGGACCATTATTGCCGGGATACCTACTACCAGGCTCAACCGAGGTAAGCAGAGGCTGTGTCTGGTCTCCCAATGCATACATATCAGCAATCTTGATAGTCTCTGCCAAGGTGTTTTGTATTTCCCTCTACAATCTCTGCCAAAGCATGGTACCATGTCGGCACCCTTGGGAAAACCATGCAATAGGCTGGGACTCAATCACCCTATCACAAGTGTTCCTCCGTGTACTCCAACAAGTCAAGTACTCTCGGTCAGTCTCATCTTCTCTCTGTTTGCACATGGAGAGCCGCTGAGGACGATTTGTCCTCCGATATGTGCTAGTGAAGTTGCTAATGAAGGCCTCCAAGAAGTCCAGCCAGCAATCAATGTTGTCTGCTGGCAAGTTGTTCAGCCAGATCCTGGCCGGGCTCTCCAACATCTGAGGCACGTATCTCACCGCCCAGCGGCGGTTACCACCGGCAATATGCACAACAGTGACGTAATCATTCAACCATTCTTCCGGCTTGGTGCTGCCGTCATAAGTTTTTGTTCCCCGAGCAAGCTGGAACTTGGCAACAACTGGCTCCTTCATGATCCGAGTCCCAAAGCATGTTGGTCCCGGAGGGACTTGCTCCTCCATGATCTCAGACAAATAGATCTGATCAAGCTTGTAGCGGGCATCATTAGCTGGCAGCACTCGGGGTCCCAATCGGCCAGTGAGTACTCCCTCATCCACCAACTGCTCATATCTCGGATAGCCATCTCTCTCCATCGCTGAGTAACCATCATCATATCAGTTATTTGCGGGAACATTTCCCCGCTTCTGAAGAACTCGTCCGGCAGCAGGCTGCTGCCGAGCCGAGTTAGCTGTTGGATACCGAGATTGGGCATTCCGGTCAGGATTGTTCCCAGCCGGCTGAACTCGAGCTGCACCTTTCCCACCTTAGTCGAGATTGCCTTGACCTGCATGTCCATGGCCGGCATTTCCCTGTACGGCTAACTGTTTTTTGGCCCCAGACGGGTCATAGACTTGGATCTGTTTGTGCTTTCCGGAGTTCACACTCCTTGCACGTCCTCCGCCGAGATGCGGCAAAGAAGCCTGTCCACCGGATTTACCACCTCAGGAATAAATCACCTGTGAAGTAGCTACACCCGGATTTGCTTTTCGGAAAGCCTCATTTTGACTAGCAGCTGTGCGAACAAGTTCATTAACCCGATCTTGCTGCTTAGCGCGAGCTTCACAGGACAAGTTTGGTAACTCGGCTGCTGCCTATGCATCTCTAAGGTTCTTTGCACGAGAGCTATACTTGGGTTTACCAGCAAAAACAACACTAGCAGTTCTACTAGTTCTAGCATTTGCATCCTTAGCCAACTCGGCATTGAGGGCTATGCCTTTGTTCCGCACAGCATCTAGACGACTAAGATTCTTTCCAACAGGGATAAAGCCACGGGCTAGGTTATACTCATAGAGATCTCCGTCGAACTCCTCCCTAGCCTTGGACATATCGACAACATCCCTCAGCATGGCCTTCCGCTGCTCCTCCAGCCGCGCCTGCACCAGTGTCGGATCTGTACCGATAGCCACTAGCATAGTCAGTTTCTTGACAACGTCCTGGAAAGGAGCTGGCCTTGGGGTCAAAGTGGAGGGATCCACGAAACCCGGTTGATTCTCGTCTTTCTCCAACGGCCTGCGCGATGGGTGAGTTGCCCCGACATCGGCATCAGCATCATCGGCCGCACCTTTTCCCACTCCATCAGCGGGCGAGATCACCATCACCTCCACGATGTTCACAAGGCGATCGATACGCCGGTCGCGGACCATGCAGACTGCAGGAGGATCCGCAGCAATGAGCACCCTCTCCGGGTACCCGCGGATGACCTCGGTGGCGACGTACACCAGATGAGTACCAAAGTCGATGATGTAGCCGCCAGTGGGAATCTCCTTGCCGCCAAAATCACCGGCGTTGTCGATGACAAAATCGAACGAGCCGAATCTGTGGACAAGGACACAAACCACATGCTCGCCCGAAGGAAGCAAGATCTCGTCCGGATAGTAATCCCTGCCAGCGCTGCTGCTGGCCCCACGGTGGGCGCCAACTGTCGTGGTGGTGTCATAATAGATGCCATGGGATGGCTAAAGATAGGGGCCGATGGACACTGTGGGTATCCGGGGAGGGATTGCACACCCAGGGGTGCGCTCACTACACTTAAAACACAAGGATCTACCCAGGTTCGAGGCCCTCGCGAGGAGGTAAAACCCCTACTCATGCTTGTCTGTCTCAATATATGTGGGTAACCGAAATACAACAGTGTTCCTCATGCTCTCTGAGCTAGAGTAAGAAGAAGCTCTTTGGCTCTCTTTCTATCTAAGGAAATGGAAAATGAACTACGGGTTGCCTCGTCTGGGTCGTCGTTCCTCGCGCAGGAGGGGGGTGGCCACCTTATATACTGGTGGCCACTGACACAACGTATAGGGTTAGGCGGAGAACACTACACCGTAGTGCACACCTGCTGACACAGTGCTGAAAGTCGCCTCCTCTGTATCCACTGAATGTCCTGCACCCCTTGTCAGAGACAGGACGTGGCCTCACCCATACTCTGCACTATGCCCATGTACATTTCTACATCATTCGTCCTGTAAGTTGAACCGCACGCGCTCGATGCACATTCCTGCCCTACCCTCACTCGTATCATCCAAACTGATTTTTGCTGCATTGCTAAGAATACAATGAGACATTGTTGGGTGGAAATCATGATTATCTGCCGAGAAGTATGGATAAACATCAGACATTGTCTAATGCTTTACTGAGCTTTTCAAACAACAAACCGATGAATGAAACACATGATGCGAGGATGTTTTATACGATGAGCTAGAGGAGAGAAATGACGGGAAGAATATGCCGGAAAAAATGGCTGGAGAAAGATTATGCGAAGAAAATGGATGGAAAGAAAGGGCCGGCAGTAATATGGCCGGACAAAAATGGTTCGAAGAGATGGACGTCAATAATATGCCGAGAAAACATGAAGGGAAGAACGGGATTAACTGACTGCCTTTGATTATCAAATTAAATTACGAAATCACAAATTAAATACAACATATTTTTATCACGAAGGTACAAAATTTCCTTACCACACAGCTAATTCAATCAGATGCCCGAAAAAACGAGGCATACATATAGGAGGGAGTCTGCTCTGTTTCGACGCCAAAAGTGAGTACAGATGGCCAATTTTAAACCCCTACAGCGAGATGTCACATCCGAGATGGAAAGAAGCCGCCTCACAATCCGTGCCCCTACCTGTTCTCCGTCGCCTGGCAATCAGCGTCACACACCGTCAGGATGGCACAATACGTGCCGCCTCGGACGCGGGCGGCAGGACTCCACGTCAGCATGCCGCCATGGCTGCGGGCGGCAAGTCCCACAACTATGTTTTTCGTCAGCCACAAAGCAGTTCTCCTGTTCTGCAGAAGATGGCACGGGCGACCGGCAACTCAACTATGTTTTTCGTTAGCCACGAAGTAGATCTCCTGTTCTGCAGAAGATGCCACGGGCGACCGGCAACCATGGGGCGAGCCTTGCCACCTTTATCCGTGGCGGCAGGTGATGTTTCCCGGCTGAGCTGCCGCCACGGTAATTTTGTCACTTTCACTGAAAAATGGCCCTTTTTTAGTTTTATTCGACCAAAGTGGTCTTTTGTGGTCCTTTTTTTAGTTTTACTAGAGGGATACCCCGCACGTGGCTGCGGGATCCAATTTAGAAACTACAGTATGTTATAAACAAATTTTTATAAGAGATGTGATACATTATCTTTCCTTACGTAAATATGCAAAATTCAATTGATTCATAGTGTATATTTTAAATTATTAATATGAATAATTGGATGGTTTCAAAATGGATGATGTCTAGTTTGCATGTAGTGGTTAATAATATTAATGGAGATGACATGGACAATTGATTGGCTAAAAGAATGTATGATATGGATAACTTGCATGTTGAGATAGAAAAATTATAAATGCATGTTAGTGTAGGTTTTGCTTTATAAAAGGTATAGATTCGGCCAATGGTGTTTTGCACACAAATTCCTGTCAGTATGCCCGGGTCGGCTTCTTCCCGGCCCGGCGACGCCACGCACTACAGGAGGCGCCGCGATCCGCCGACAGGCGAACGGAGAGGCCGACGGCCAAAGATCGGCCCCGTCGGCGTCCAGGCGGGAACGGAACTGGACGGGGAAGCCGCCCGTCGGCGTAGCTCTAGGCGCTGACGGCAATTTGAGGACCCTCGTCGGCGTATACCTATGAAGGGCGACGGCACCGTCGGGCGAACTCTCCACCATCGGCGTCTAGACGGAGACGACTTAACCGTTCCCATGTCCACGGCCTCATCCACTCTCCCCCGGCCCTTCATTCTCCCCCCGCCCGCGCCGCTTCCGCCGCCACTGCCACCTCCTGTGCGTACCCTCCCTCCCAGCCCGAGCGCCCCTCCTCTCCGCCGACGTACCCTCCGTCCGAGGCCGCGCCCTGCCCTCCCTCCCTCCGCCGGCCCCCTCCCTCCCCTCCGCCACATCCCCGTCCGCCATAGGCCGCCGCCATCGCGCCTTCCTCTCCTCCGCCGTGGCCGCGCCCTTCCCCCTCCCTCCCCCCGTCGAGCTCGACGCACTGCCCTCCCCTCCCCCACGCCCCCCCGCGCCCCGCCCGCCCTCTGCCCACTCCTCTGCCGCCCCTGCCCGTCCTCCCCCCTCCGTCGTTCCCGATGCGGCGGGGAGCCACCGGCGGCCGGTAGCTCGCCGCGCGCCCGCGGCCCTCTGCCCTCACCGACCGCGCCATCTGCTGCTCCCGCGCGCGGACAGAGCCAGGTAAAAAAAATTTGTTAGTTTTACTAGTTAATTTAGTTTTTCGTTAAATTAGGTATGTTAGTTGTTAGTTGTTACTTTTGTTAGGTCTTAGTTAAATTAGCTACTGTTAGTTAGTTAGGTTAGTTAGAAAATGTTAGATTAGTCAAATTTTAGTTTAGGAATTTTAGGTTACAAAAATTTTAGTAGCTATTTTTTTTATATACTTGTGCCGTGAATTTATTTGTTGTTATTTTGTTACAGGAGGTTGAACCGCCACACCGTCGATCACCTACCCCGCCCCGTCACGCTCTCGACCCGCCGCCGTTGTTTGGAGCCTCCACTCGCCGACCCCCTACCCCGCCACTACACGCCATCGACCCCGCCGTCGTTGTCTGGAGCCTACACCCCACGCCTCCGGCCCGGTCGTCACGCCGTCGTTCGACTACTTCCTCTACCGACCGAGGGTGAGCTAGAACTCCGTCTTCTCCCTCGCATTTATTTATGTCGCGTCACCTAGTTGTCATTTCCCGTCCGCGTGCGTTACGCGGATAAATATGCATTAGAGGTAGGCATATTTTGAACCGTAACGCTTGCGGCATTTACGGGACTAGTCGGCGGATGCGTAGTTGGGTACGTTCTCCATGTTCTGCTCCGGTCTGGGTCAGGATTTTCGGTAGCGCCTCCTCGTTGTTCTCCTTATGCACATCCTCTCGGCTTTTTGTGGAGACGTGTATCGGGAGAGCAGCGGGGAGGTGCTGCCGAAATTCTGTCTCAGATCGGGGTAGACCATGGAGAACGTACTCAATCTACGGATCCGGCGGCTGCTAGGACCCTACCTATTAGAGATGTAGGTTGATGCTTCATTTTGCACGGTAGAAGAAATAAATTACTATGATGCAATTAAATTTCATGCTATGGTATTGGCTCCGAAATAAAACAGGGATGGCTGATAATGGGGGTGGATATCAGTGGCCGAATTAGTGCGGTTGAAAGGTCCGATGAGTGGGTATGGAAGACGAATTTCTTAGTGAAGGAGTTAGCGCGTGGTTCAAAGGCAGGCCTTCGTCCATTTTGCCCTTGCAGTCATTGCAGGAAGCGTCAGCGTAAGGGAAAAGAGGATATGATAAAACACCTTTGGTCTTATGGGTATATGCCGGTCTTCGTCACGACGGTCGACTTTGCTGAATACGAACGTGAGAGTGGCAGGGTGATGCGGCAACAGGATCAATGGCAAAGAACGACGATGGGATTAGAAACTTTCTGAATGATCTCCGTGATTCCTACATGCCAGATTCGCCACCTTCACACGAGGAACCGGAGGAACCGTGCGAACAAGAGGAACCGTGTGAACCCGAGGAACCGGAGCCTACCGCGAAGGCCTACTTTCATATGATGGAAACGGCTGAGAAACCTCTGTACGAGGGCGCAAGTATTTCTCAGCTCGATGCCATCTCACAAGTACTAGCCAAAAAGCTCGAGTATGGCAACACCCGTTGATGCTTTGAAGCTCATCTGCAAACATATGGTAACATGTTGCCCGAAGGACATTGTTTGCCTAAAAGCATGTACGAGACGAAGAAAATCTTGCGAGAGCTCAACATGGATTATGAAAAGATAGATTGTTGTCCTAAAGGATGCATCTTGTTTCGGCAACTGTTTGCGGATGACAAGTACTGTACCCTGTGTGGAGCCTCTAGGTATCATGAGGTAAAGGGAGCGGATGGTCAGAAAAAGCAGACGAAAGTCGCCAAGAAGATTCTTCGTTATCTCCCATTCATAAAAAGAATCCAGCGGTTTTACATGAACAAGGAGTCTGCCACACAGATGACGTGGCACAAGATGGGGAAGAGATACGAGACGAGCACGGACGGGTAAAGATGGGACATCCATCTGATGGTCAGGCATGGAAGAATTTCGATGCAAAATACCCCGAGGAGGCAGAAGAGGCTCGAAACGTCAGAATTGCGATAGCAACCGATGGATTCAATCCGTATGGTATGTCGACTGCCTCGTACAGCTGCTGGCCCGTGTTTGTTATTCCGCTCAATCCTCCCTCCCGGAGTCCTAATGCAAAGGAAGACCATATTCCTGTCGCTCGTCATTCCAGGGCCTGAATATCCGGGGAAGAATTTGAGTGTCTATATGCAGCCGCTTGTGGATGATTTGTATCACTCTTGGCACCACGGGACTATGACATACGACCGTGCATCGAAGAGAAACTTCTTGATGAAAGTTTGGTTCCACTATTCCATGCACGACATGCCAGGGTACGCCATATTCTGCGGATGGTGTACAGCTGGTAAGTGGCCATGCCCAGTGTGCAGGAACCGACTTGAGTTCCTTTGGCTAAACGGGGGTAAGAAGTATTCCGCGTTCGACACGCATCGCAAGTTTCTCAAAAGAAGGCATCGGTTTAGAGAAGACGAAAAGAACTTCAAAAAGGGAAGAGTTGAGCGTGAAGAGAAAGAGATACCAACTTTCGATGGTGCAGCTGTTAATGCCGAGCTTCGTGCTCTCGTGCCTGCTCCGGGAAATGGACCCACGATATGTGGGATATGGTGAAACACACAACTGGACTCACGTGGCAGGCTTGACGCAGCTCGAATATTACAAGGACCTCGAACTACCCCATAATATCGATGTGATGCATACCGAAAAGAATGTCGGAGAGTCTCTGTTTCACACAGTGCTGAACATTCCTGACAAGTCAAAGGATAATGTCAAATCTAGAGTCGATGTTAAGAAGCTCTGTGATAGGGAGAGATTACACATGCAGCCTCCTAACAACCGTCGAAAAAAATTGGTTCAAGCCGCATGCCGACTTCTGCTTACTAGTCTTCAAAGAAGGAGGCATTCATGTGGCTCAAATACGTCGTGATGTTCCCTGACGGTTATTGTTCGAACATAAGTAAGGGAGTCAATCTTGCAACGGGAAAAGTCACCGGGCTCAAGAGTCACGACTATCATATTGGATTGAGCGGCTGATGCCGGTGATGGTTCGAGGGTATCTCCCCCCGACCGTGTGTGGCGAGTGCTCACGGAGTTGAGCCATTTTCTTCCGCACGCTCTGCGCTAAGAGGATATGTCCCCTGATTATTCAGAAGCTGCATGATCTAGTGTCCGGAGTTGCTATGCAACTTAGAGACGATATTTCCACAGGCTTCTTTACTCCGATGGCACATATTGTTGTGCATCTCGCGAACGAGGCTCTTCTTGGGTGGACCGGTGCAGTTCCGGTGGCAGTTTTGTATTGAGAGAGAGTTTAAGTATATTCGAACCAAATGTGGAAACAAAATCAGATTGAAGCATGCCTAGCTGAGGCAACTATCCTCCAGGAGATGGCAGACGCTAGGCTAACGTACTTTCCCGATGATGTTCCCACTATGCATAACCAGGCCTCTCGATACAATGTCGACGAGCCTAAGAAAGACCCCAAGCTCCTCCTCTTCAAGTGTCCCGGTGGCAAGGCTGGTGGCGCAAAAAAGTATACTTTGACCAAGGAAGAGCTGGAGTGCGTAATGCTATATGTTCTCTTGAACATGGATGAAGTGGTTCGTGACGAGGGGGAAGCAGGAAGTTTCCTCAGGTAAAATGGTGAACCGAATTACTTTGCAACTAGTAACTCGGTTTCGCTCTAATACATATTTATCTTATTAGCCAATTCAAGGATGAAATGGCCGGGAACGGTGGATCTCGATGAAGCCGAGCTGGAAGTTCTTCTGAAAGAGGGTGCCCCCGGAAAGAAAAAATTCACGGTTTGGTTCAGGGAAAAGGTAATTTCTAGCTTGCCCCCCGTACCTTGCAATCCGTGTCTTCTCGTTTTCTATTACACATAACTAATACACTGAACTTGTAGGGAGCTAATCCCAACGTTGTGATGTCCGATGAGTTGAGATGTGTCTCCCAAGGATGTAACCGTAGAGTCGAGGCGTATGAGAAGTATGATGTGAATGGGTATCGCTTCCATACGGAGTTTCACCAGAACAGTCGGCCTAATGCAAAAACTGTGAATACCGGGGTCTTCACTAAAGGAGCCGGTGAGTTTGACTACTACGGAAGGTTACAGAACGTATATGAGC
>CM054061.1:221430270-221503833 GCA_028641055.1 Alopecurus myosuroides
CGCGTGAGTTTCCTTGGGTTGCTTCCTTAGTAGGGGGTAACATTGGATGGGTATTGTTTGGTGAGTAGTTGTAGTTGGTTCTGATACGCTATCTTATCCCTTTCTTTTAGCCGGATGTTGTAGCGCGTCTCTGTAGTTAGTTAGTGCAGCCCGCTGCCGCTCCTTTGCAATAATCGCTTCCTTTCCGTTGTACCCAAAGTATTTGTATCTTGTGATGATTGGTTACGCTGGTATCTTGTGAGTATGGGTTTATCCACTTGCCAGTACTTAACCGTACTGACCCACAAATCCTTTTCGTGGCTGCATATTCCATATTGCAGTCAACAAGTTTGAAGTCTGACGACGTTAGCTTGGGAATCCCTCCGATTTGGCCTGGGCAGGGATTGGACGCCATCGGTTATCTTCAGGACTCTTAGTCCAATTTGTATCTTGTCCGTAGTCGGACACTATGTTGTTTCTTCCGCTGTTATTTGGATCTTTGTATTGTATCAGTTGTATCCTTGACTCGTTTGAGTCGTCTTGTATATACCTCCTCTGTTGTTGTTGTGGATTATTCGTGAACAGTTGTAATGTTATCACAAGTGGCAACCTGGAATCGGTTATTGTGTGGATTTTGGCGGAAATGCTGAAATCTGCATAGTGCCCGATCTCGGGGCGTCACAATTACCTCCACCATAAAAATGAATGTCACCTTAATCAACAGTGTGAGTTTCCTTGGGTTGCTTCCTTAGTAGGGGGTAACACTGGATGGGTATTGTTTGGTGAGTAGTTATAGTTGGTTTTGTCGCGCTATCTTATCCCTTTCTTTTAGCCGGATGTTGTAGCGCGTCTCTGTAGTTAGTTAGTGCAGCCCGCTGCCGCTCCTTTGCAATAATCCCTTCCTTCCGTTCTACCCAAAGTATTTGTATCTTGTGATGATTGGTTACGCTGGTATCTTGTGAGTATGGTTTATCCACTTGCCAGTACTTAATAGTACTGACCCACGAATCCATTTCGTGGCTGCATATTCCACATTGCAGTCAACAGGTTTGAAGTCTGACGACGTTAACTTGGGAATCCCTCCGGCTTGGCCTAGGCAGGGATTGGACGCCATCGGTTATCTTCAGGACTCTTAGTCCAATTTGTATCTTGTCCGTAGTCGGACACTATGTTGTTTCTTCCGCTGTCATTTGGATCTTTGTATTGTATCAGTTGTATCCTTGAATCGTTTGAGTCATCTTGTATATACCTCCTCTGTTGTTGTTGTGGATTATTCGTGAACTGTTGTAATGTTATCATAAGTGGCAACCTGAAATCGGTTATTATGTGGATTTTGGCGGAAATGCTGAAATCTGCATAGTGCCCGATCCCGGGGCGTCACAGCAGGCGCATGCCCGGGGATAAACCCTCTGGAAACTAGCCTCATCCTAGCAATGTGGTCATTGACCACAAGGGTGTTAACGAGGAGGTCGCTCTCGTCCTCGGAGTCGTCGTCGGAGGAGGACGAGTACATTAGGATGTTGTTGAAGAAGAACTCGTCCCCACTGTTGGCCATTTCTCCGGCTGGAATGGTGATGAACTCGGTCCAGACAAATGGACGAGCACCTTGCGTGTGGCCCCTCGGGGTGTGCTCGGCGGCGCGGTCCGTCCAGGGGCGAGATGGCCAAGCGCGTGCGGGACCAGCCGGTGGCCGGCGGCGGGGGTGAGGGTGGACGGTTTTTGAGGCAGTGGGTGGGTGAACGGCGGCCAAGGGTGGCCAAATCGGGGCAGCGGCGACGAGGAGGTAGGACGAGGAGGGCGAAACGCGCGGGGGGGGGGGGGTATGCTGTGGGCGGGTCTGGCGCGGCTAGGAGGGGAAAACAGGACACGAGCGCGGTCCAGGCGTGTCCGGACATTGCTCAAAACTGGATCAATTCTGGGTCGGGATTGAGCAGTCACGGACAAAAAAAGGACCACGGTCCGTTTAGACAGCGTCGTAGGGGTCTGGTTTTCGGCCGGGCTGCTCAAATCGAGACATTCCGGGCGAAGTAAGCAGCCTTGTAGGAGATGTCCCTGACGGGATGCTTACTTCAGGGGGGGCCACAAACGGCCAAATTTTACATAAAAAAACTACTAAACCCTAGCTAGGGTCGGCCACTACTCGCCGGAGATACTCATCATAGTCATCGAGGATGATGTAGTCGGGCTCACGGAAGAGGTGGCCTGGCAGGCCTGAGGGACGCGGCAGCGTTTTCGGCTGGGCGGGGGCCTGTGGCGCCTCTGGCAGCTCTGGTGGCGGAATCACCTGGGACAGCGGGGCAGCGCCTTCTCCCGCTCCTCCTCCTCCTCCTGGGCATCCAGCCTAGCCTCCTCCGCCGCCTGGGCCGCCTGCCTGGCCTCCCGCATTGTCATCGCCTGTGCCAGGGCCACCTCCACCGCCGTCGTAGCCTCTACCGCAGCCACAGCGTTGTTGCGGCCTCGCGCTCCTCCTCCTCATGGCGCGCCCTGGCCTCCATGGCGGACTCGTGGAGGGCCATGCCCAGGCCCTCCCACTCCATGACCTCATCGGGGACGGGCTCGTCCTCCTCCTCCTTCACCAGAACGCGCGGAGGGTTGTCGATGCGCGGTATCCCTGGAGTCGCGCGACGGCCGTGACGATGGGGGAGGTTTGCCGGCGGGTACTGCGGGGGGCCACGCGCGGTGCAGGACCCGAAGAAGGCGCTCCCATGGAGATCATGCCCGTCGGTGAACCAGGTGTCCCAGTGGGGACTGTCCAGTGCGAAGGCTGGATGCATGCGCACGTCCTCGGGGAGCTGCTCCCGGCGGCGGAGAATCTCGTTCTCCTGCACCATGCCTTCCCTGGGGACCGACAACACCAGAATCCTCTCCAGATTGAGGTGCCACATGTCCTCCAGGTGGACGTCCGTCCAGGGTACTGGGAACGGGTTGTCCCAGTACCACTGGCACTTGTCGGCGATGAGGTACGAACGCCGGCGCACGCAGTGGTCGTCCTCTTCCTCATATGCGGCGGTCGGCGGCGTTATTTAGAAGGGGGAGGTGGAGGTGGAGGGGGCGCGGGGGGTAGAGGGGGTCTGGCGGCGCGAGGACCCCGCCTCCTTGTTGTTCTTCCCCCCTAGCCACCAGTGGCAGGGCATCTTGGCGGTAGAGAGAGCGGCGACACGCTAGGTTTTCGTCGCCGACGTTAATGGGGGGAGGCAGAGAGAGTGGGGGAGTGGGGGCGGTTGTGTGGGGACGGAGGACGTGTGGCGTTTAATAAGTGATGAGGACATCGCTACTACACCACTTCCATTACAAGGACCTATGACTAGAGCTCGTGCACGTCAACTTAATCAGCAGGTACTATCGTTTCTACGAGTTGTTCCTAATATACATGAGAATATGATATTGCCTAAATGAAATGTGTTTGTTTCTCTCAGGAATAATGGACCTAGCGTGGATGAGAGGGACAAGCTATGGAGCATGTTCGAGGATGGAGCTGGCAGCAGAAACACAAGTGGAGAAGATGGCACTGCCACGGAGGGAGATTACAGCAGCAGGAAGTCACCGTAATGCCAAATGAAGCCTTGGACGAATTATACAAGCTACCACTTCATTATTTTCGTCCAAGTCCTTTTATAGGTGCTGCGACACCTCATTATTGGGCCAGGCCCATGTATTTTCGTCATACCCCTTGGTGGGCAGTTTTTAGAGTCCGTATTCATGGGAAAAAGAGGTTTAGGCTGGATTTCGTGGCCCCACCCATGGGAGCACGAATTTCCCCTCTTTTCCCCTCATAAATACAGCCCCTAGGGTTTCTTTTAGGGCTGGGTTTTGTTTAGTTAAAAGTTAACCGTCGCTGCAACTTCACCGTACTTTGTTTGTGTCAGATCGACCAGACTAAGACCGCTTTCGGAACCCCACTTTCAGCTATAATCATTCATCTATATTCGCAATATATTGATTGCCAATTCTTAGTTCTTATTTGTTCTCGATTGATTGCAGGAGCTAGACCTGAGTGGTTGGGTCGACCGTGCTACAACGCTGTCAATAACCTCCCGTAGTTGGTGTAGCGATTGCTAAGGCGCAACGTCCTCGTACGTTTGTAGTCGGATCGTCAACGTCAACGCCACCCAAATCGTAGTTATCATCTCATCGAAAGATCGGACACCTTTGCCTCTATCAAGTGGTATCAGATTTCAGATTGATCGGTGAGATTTACTGTTTTTCATAGATTAGATTCAATCTGTTCTTCGTACCTACAGTCCACAAAAAGCCAAAAAAAACTTTGTTAGGGTTAGATCATCCCATCCTACAACCAGTCCGGGCCTTCTGCATCTTCTTTTCAGTGTATTGCATTGTTGAGTTTTCGTCTGCATCGTCGTGTCAAGTTGCTGGTCTTAGCGTTTATTCCCGTAGAGTTTTGAGTTCTTTGCATAGTTCGTCAGTGCCGCTGCCGCATCACCTCGCACGTTTGCAGATCACCGCTGCCTCCCACCACCACAAATTCCGCCACTATCCAGCCACCACAAACAGCCGCCGCTATCATCTCCATTACCGCTGTCCGACAAGCTATCCATCGCGCCGCTACCTTGCCGCCACCACATTGCATCGCGTCGCCAATATCTTCCATCCGCACGCGTGCGTCTCCACTTGTTCCCGTGCGCCGCCTCCACGCTACTAGTTAGGGTTAGGGGTTTTCTCGTTGTTTCAATCCTTATTTCTCTCAATAGATTTGAGTTCTAATCAGTTTGGGACTCCAAATTCGCGACCTACTGTAGCAGCAAAAAAAAGTCCGTGATCTCGCCCGACCACAGACATAGTCTGAGGTTTGGAGAGAGCCGGAAAAAAAAATTCGTGGTCTCGCCTGACCACAGACATAGTCTGAGGTTTTGGAGAGAGCGAAAAAAAAAATTCGGAAACTCGCCCGACCACAGACATAGTCTGAGGTTTGGAGAGAGCAAAAAAAAAACTTCCTCTTTTTAGTGCAGTTTTTTTACTGCTCTTTGCTCATACTTCTTCTCTTTTTGCTTGTTGTTGCCACGCCGTGACGTTGTTGGTGTTATAGGCTCGCGTCTCTAAAACGGTCTAGCCTAGGACCAGCACAATACCGTCTTTGAGCGTTTATTCAACTTGCATTCCTGATTTGATTATTCGTAATTCTTGCTACTATATTCAAGCCTCCTAAAGCTCCACAGATTCTACATCGTGCGTTGTGACTTTCACCTGGCAATCGCTCCATCTAATCTTCACTGAGACTTGACATCGTTCGTTGCCGGTCACCTCCTGCTGTTGGGTGAGAACTTGTAAGAGTTTTGGTTTTGGTTTGACATATTAGGCATTTTTTTCCACCACCTAGTAGTCGATCGGACCATATACTCGTGATTTTTTTCTTTTCTTGTCCACTAACCATGCCAGGATCCGATGATGAATGGGAAAGCTTAACGAACAAAGAGTTGCACACAAAGTTCGCCAAGCTTGTGACGGATCACACAGAGGACATCGACACCAAACTTGGAGAGGCGCTTGAGAAGATAACATGCCTCGAGCAAGCTTTTGACACCAAGCTCGACACAAAATTTGACGAGCTGCTCGCTCGTTTAGCACCTCCACGCGCTGGTCCTCGCATACCTGCGAATGGTGGACGGGCGCAACGTATTCCGATTGAGCAAGGTGTTGCTGCAGCTTCTCGTGATGCTACTGTTGCTGAGTATGAGGATGAAGATGAGGACGTGGGAGATGAGGTTCCGGTGCATCCCGCGGGTCGGCCGCGCCCCCACGTGCGTAATGGTAATGTTGGACCACGCCTTCAGGTATTGCACGACGATGACCATGTAGCTAAATTGAAATTACATATTTCACCGTTTGCGGGTAGATATGATCCTGATGCTTATCTTACATGGGAATTAGAAACAGAACAACGTTTCGCATGCTTACATTATCCTGATGCTAGACGTGTTAAAGCTGTTGTTTGTGAATTTACTGGTTTTGCTTCTATTTGGTGGTCTGAATATTGTCGAGTAAATCTTAATGCCATTCCCACCACTTGGACTGATTTAAAAAATGCTATGCGTACGCGTTGGGTGCCGCCATATTATCAACGTGATTTGCTTCAAAAATTACAGAACCTAAAACAAGGCAAAAATTCTGTAGAGGAGTACTATCAGGAATTGCAAACTGGGTTAATAAGATGTGGTGTTATTGAGGATACTGAACCTATGCTTGCACGTTTTAGGGGTGGGTTAAACAAAGAAATTCAAACTATTTTGGAATATAAAGAATATCATACCATCACTCGTTTGTTCCATCTTGCTTGTATTGCTGAACGTGAAGTGCAGGATCGGCAAGCCGCACGGACTAATTTTTCTGCAGGTCGTGCTACATCATGAACTTCTCGTACACGTCCTACACGCACCACAACTTCTCCTTCGAGTCCCGCTACCACGACTAGCAGAGAACCGTCAAGCAAGGCACCACTACCATCACCTAAGATGGCCCCTACTGGTTCTACACAGTCTTCATCTTCCATGGCTTCTACGGGACACACAAGTAAAATTCAGTGTCGTCGTTGTGATGGTTGGGGTCATTATGCTCGTGAGTGTACAAACAAGCGTGTGATGATAGCTCGTGAAGATGGCGGGTACGATTCCGCTAGTGACTATGATGAGGAGACTTTGGCTCTTATTGCACAAGAGGATCATGATGGCACCGAGTCTGATCAAGATGTACAATGTATGGCTGCCGAAGCCGCTGAGAGGTATGAGTCTTTAATTGTTCAACGAGCTTTGAGTGTGCAGGTGACCAAGGAAGAACATGAACAGCGGAACAATCTGTTCCATACGAAAGGGGTCGTCAAAGAGCGATGTATACGCATCATTATTGATGGAGGGAGCTGCAACAATTTGGCAAGTGTTGAGATGGTAGAGAAGCTCTCCCTTCAAACGAAGCCACATCCTCGTCCTTACTACATACAATGGTTCAACAACAGCGGCAAGGTTAAAATATCGCGTACCGTTCGTGTGCATTTTACTATTGCTACATATACTGATTTTGTTGGTTGTGATGTGGTCCTATGCAAGCATGCTCTCTTTTACTCGGTAGACCATGGCAATTTGATAAAAATTATGTACATCATGGTAGTACAAATAAATATACTCTGGTTCATAAGGATAAAAAAATTGCTTTGCTTCCTATGTCTCCTGAACAAATTTTGAAAGATGACATTGCTAGAGCTAGTAAAGCAAAGAAACAAGAGATTAACAAGAGTGAAAATCAGACTGTGGCTAAAGAATTGCAGCAACATAAGATTAATACAAATTCGTCACCTTCACATGAGATTAAATTGACAAGTCCATGTTTCTTAGCTAGCAAATCTGATATTACTGATTTGGATGTTCTCAATTCTATTTGCTATGCTATTGTGTGCAAAGAGGTGTTATTTTCATTTGAGGATTTGCCTCCCTCTTTGCCTTCTGCTATCACTAACATTTTGCAGGAGTATGTGGATGTTTTTCCACAAGATGTACCACCGGGATTACCACCTATTAGAGGGATTGGGCATAAGATTGATTTAATTCTCGGTGCTTCACTACCAAACAGGGCGCCCTATCGTACCAACCCCGAGGAGACAAAAGAGATTCAGCATCACATACAAGAGCTACTTGAGAAAGGTCATATACGTGAATCCCTTAGTCCTTGTGCTGTCCCTGTTTTGTTGGTACCAAAAAAGGATGGCACATCTCGTTTTGTTGTTGATTGCCGAGCCATTAATATATTACTATTTGATATCGTCATCCCAATCCTAGGTTAGAGGATATGCTTGATGAATTAAGTGGCTCTATTCTGTTTTCAAAGTTGATTTGCGTAGTGGATACCATCAAATTCGTATGAAATTGGGAGATGAATGGAAAACAGCATTTAAAACTAAGTTTGGTTTATATGAGTGGTTGGTTATGCCTTTTGGGTTAACTAATGCACCTAGCACTTTCATGCGATTAATGAATGAAGTTTTATGTGCTTTCATTGGACAATTTGTGGTAGTTTATTTTGATGATACATTGATTTATAGCAAATCTTTGGATGATCACTTGGAACATTTGCGTGCTATTTTTAATGCCTTGCAATCTGCGCATTTGTTTGGTAATCTTGGTAAGTGCACCTTTTGCACATACCGTCTTTCTTTTCTTGGCTATGTTGTTACTCCACAGGGAATTGAAGTTGATAAAGCCAAGATTGAAGCTATTGAGAGTTGGCCGCAACCAAAAACAGTCACACAAGTGCAGAGTTTTCTTGGCCTCGCAGGATTTTATAGGCGTTTTGTGAAAGATTTCAGCACCATTGCTGCCCCTCTCAATGAATTGACAAGGAAAGATGTTCCTTTTGTGTGGGGTACACCACAAAATGAGGCCTTCAAGTTATTAAAGGATAAGTTAACACATGCTCCTTTGCTACAACTTCCTGATTTTAGTAAGACTTTTGAGCTTGAATGTGATGCTAGTGGTATTGGTTTGGGAGGTGTGTTACTGCAAGATGGTAAACCTGTTGCATACTTTTTTGAAAAATTGAGTGGGCCTAGTCTCAACTATTCTACTTATGATAAGAAATTATATGCTCTTGTTAGGACTTTAGAAACTTGGCAACATTATTTATGTCCCAAAGAATTTGTTATCCATTCTGATCATGAATCTTTAAAACATATTCGAAGTCAAGCAAAACTGAACCATAGACATGCTAAGTGGGTTGAATTCATTGAGTCCTTTTCTTATGTCATAAAGCACAAGAAGGGTAAAGATAATGTTATTGCTGATGCTTTGTCTCGTCGTTACACTATGCTTTCTCAACTTGATTTCAAAATATTTGGGTTGGAGACCATCAAAGATTTGTATATGCATGATGCTGAGTTTAAGGACGTAATGCAGAATTGTAAGGATGGTAGAACATGGAACAAATCCGTCCTTAGTGATGGATTTGTGTTTCGTGCTAACAAGTTATGCATTCCAGATAGCTCGGTTCGTCTTTTGTTGTTACAGGAAGCGCATGGAGGAGGACTGATGGGTCACTTTGGAGTGAAGAAGACGGAGGACATACTTGTTGCACACTTTTTCTGCCCGCGTATGAGACGCGATGTTGAGAGGTTTGTTGCTCGCTGCACTACATGTCAAAAAGCTAAGTCTCGTTTGAATCCACATGGTTTATATTTGCCTCTTCCTGTTCCTAGTGTGCCTTGGGAGGATATTTCTATGGATTTTGTTTTGGGATTGCCTCGCACACAACAGGGGAGGGATAGCATTTTTGTTGTTGTGGATCGTTTTTCAAAGATGGCACACTTTATTCCTTGTCACAAGAGTGATGGTGCTACACATGTTGCCGATTTATTCTTTCATGAAATTGTTCGTTTACATGGTGTGCCAAATACTATTGTTTAAGATCGTGATACTAAGTTTCTTAGTCATTTTTGGCGTTGTTTATGGGCTAAGTTGGGGACTAAATTACTATTTAGTACTACATGTCATCCCCAAACTGATGGACAAAGTGAAGTAGTTAATAGAACTTTGTCTACTATGTTAAGGGCTGTGTTAAAACATAATTTAAAAAAGTGGGAAGAATGTTTGCCTCATATAGAATTCGCTTATAATCGTTCACTGCATTCTACTACTAAATTGTGCCCTTTTGAGATTGTGTATGGTTTTATTCCTCGTGCACCTATTGATTTATTGCCTCTTCCATCTTCGGTGCAACATAATTTAGATGCTACACAACATGCTGACTTGATCTTAAAATTGCATGCCACTGTTAAAGAGAACATTGAACGCATGAATGCTAAATATAAAATGTATGGTGATAAGGGACGGAAGGAACTTATATTTGAACCTGGAGATCTTGTTTGGTTGCATTTGCGTAAAGACCGTTTTCCTGAGTTGCGCAAGTCAGAATTAATGCCACAAGCTGATGGTCCTTTTAAGGTGTTAGAGAGGATCAATGATAATGCATATAAACTTGAGTTACCTGCAGATTTCGGGGTTAGTCCCACATTTAACATTGCAGATTTGAAGCCATATTTGGGGGACAATGATGACATAGCGTCGAGGACGACTTCGATTCAAGAAGGGGGGATGATGAGGACATCGCTACTACTACACCACTTCCATTACAAGGACCTATGCCTAGAGCTCGTGCACGTCAACTTAATCAGCAGGTACTATCGTTTCTACGAGTTGTTCCTAATATACATGAGAATATGATATTGCCTAAATCAAATGTGTTTGTTTCTCTCAGGAATAATGGACCTAGCGTGGATGAGAGGGACAAGCTATGGAGCATGTTTGAGAATGGAGCTGGCAGCAGAAGCACAAGTGGAGAAGATGGCACTGCCACGGAGGGAGATTACAGCAGCAGGAAGTCACCGTAATGCCAAATGAAGCATTGGACGAATTATACAAGCTACCACTTCATTATTTTCGTCCAAGTCCTTTTATAGGTGATGCGACACCTCATTATTGGGCCAGGCCCATGTATTTTCGTCATACCCCTTGGTGGGCAGTTTTTAGATTCCGTATTCATGGGAAAAAGAGGTTTAAGCTGGATTTTGTGGCCCCACCCATGGGAGCACGAATTTCCCCTCTTTTCCCCTCATAAATACAGCCCCTAGTGTTTCTTTTAGGGCTGGGTTTTGTTTAGTTAAAAGTTAGCCGTCGCTGCAACTTCGCCGTACTTTGTTTGTGTCAGATCGACCAGACTAAGACCGCTTTCGGAACCCCACTTTCAGCTATAATCATTCATCTATATTCGCAATATATTGATTGCCAATTCTTAGTTCTTGCTTGTTCTCGATTGATTGCAGTAGCTAGACCTGAGTGGTTGGGTCGACCGTGCTACGGCGCTGTCAATAACCTCCCGGAGTTGGTGTAGCGATTGCTAAGGCGCAGCGTCCTTGTACGTTTGTAGTCGGATCGTCAACGTCAACGCCACCCAAATTGTAGTTATCATCTCATCGAAAGATCGGACACCTTTGCCTCTATCAATAAGGACCGGAGGGGCAGCGAGCGGACGGTGTGCCGCTGACGGGCGGGCCACACTGTCGCGCGCGCCCATGCGAGGGAGCGTCCGCGCCGTGTCCATGACCGCTCAAATCCCGACCAAATCTGGGCCGGGTTTGAGCAGGCCTGGACTAAAAAGGGACCCGACCGCGAGATAGGCAGCCCCGTAGGGGCCTGATTTTTTGTCGGGCTGCTCAAAAGTGGCATGTCCGGGCGAAGTAAGTAGCCGCGTAAGAGATGTCCTAAATATTTTTTGTCAACAAATGAAATAGATCTATGACTTTTATAAAAAAAAAACTAGCACAAATTTTTTAGAAAAATCAAAATCATGTCCCTAATCAACGCTCCCAAACCACCGGCCATGGGTAACAAGTAGCAGCTTCTACAAGGTTTTTGAAAAAAAAGTTTCGGCTTCAATGATAGCGCATTTAGTCGGACACGTCGAGCTTGGTGCATGAGAAGTGAGAGCAACTCCAACGCGCCGACCCATTTGGGACCGCGCGTGCTTCGTTTTCGTCTGTTTGAGTCAGGAATCGGATGGCCATCCGGCACATGTCCGGCCTCCCCACGCGAGTGAACTCAACGCGCCGAACCATTTGGTCCGCATGCTCTAGGTCGATCATTCCCCAATTTGCACCAAAATACAAACCAAATAGATGAATTAATTCCATAGTACCCAAAAGAATAGAATGTACATTCACATTCTACATAGATAGTGACCAAAAGAATATATACCCATTGACATTCTACATGGATAGTGCCCAAAAGAATTGTGTCGTGCAAGGCCCCATGTGTGCCCCGGCCAATGTTCATGCACAACACAAAATAGGACCAAGGAGATGATCAAGCATTTGTCTCCATATAGTACCACTTCTTCTTCTCGACATAGGCCCTCCTTCTAGGGGTCAAGGTCGTCAAGTCGGTGGTCATGAGCGCGACCTCGACCTCTTGTGCCTTGAGATCAGCCTCGGCTGCCCTTGTCTTGGCGTTGGTCAGCTCCACCTTGACCTTCATCGCATCGAGCTTCGTCTTCTTCTTTTGGAGCTCGTGGAAGTTATTGTCCCTCTCCTCCCTTTTCTGGCGCTTCTCTTTCTCCCTCTTGTCCTTCTTCTCGGTGCTCTTCTCCTTTTGGGTGATGAACACCTTCAAGTTGTCTTGCAAGGCGATCGTTGAAGCATCTCGCTTCATCTTCATAGGAGCCACAAAATTTGTTCACCTCCGATTGAATGAAGCTCCATCTTTTGGATAGAGATATTTCATTCTGGTCACTTTCAAATGGTTTTTCGCAAATGATCCCTTCGTGGAAGTATGCGTGGCAACTCTTCCAAAGGATGGTCCATTTCTGCTCAGTCCCGGTTATTGGACATCTGCCCAACTCTTTCCATGCTTTGTGGAGGACGGGGTTCTCGGCCTTGGTGAACCCCTTGGTCCTCTGGGAGAACCCCTTGGCGGCAGCAGCAGCAGTGGCACCACGCTAGTGCCTCCTCTGTGCAGCTGCTTGGCGATCGAGCTACTCCATGAACAATGGCTTGGCCTCGATGCCCATCACATCTTGGGTCTCCTCCGTATCTTCTCTGTACCCAACTTCCTCAGATTCTTCAGTGAGGATAGTGCCCAAGAAATCAGTCCCAGTGTCATCCAAGTCCTCACCTTGTCCTTGGCCTTCCTCGAAGTACCTATAATCCTCCGCCCCCATTTCGACCAGGTTGCGCGTTCTCGGGAGATCAGCCTCCGGGATCAGCAGGCTTCCTCCCCGCCATGCCGATCGTCGTGGGGGAGTCGGTGGACAATGGATCTGCGTTGAGGTCAATGGGAGGCAAGACCGTCGGCGGCCGGCCCAGCCGGCTCCCTGCAAGTTGTGCCCTGCCGGAGAGATATCCATAGTGGGGGCAGGGATGGCGACATGCTCGGTGTCCTTGGAGGTTTGTGAACCGATAAGACCGAGCTACTGGCCATGGCATTGGCGGCAGCCGCTGCAACTGCTTACGGCTTGGCGATGATGCCCAACATGCGGAGGGTTGCTAGGGTGCCAACTTGGGTGATGGCCGCTTCCTCCACTCGCCGCATGGGCTCGGCAGCTGCTTGAATGGCCTGAGCAGCCTTCGAGGCGACCTGCCTCCTCCTCCGGTCACCGCGCCTCTAGGACTCCGACGTCCTCTGCGCCGGGGTGAGCTATTTTTTCAGCTTCTTTTTTTACGCGACGGGGCCGTCGTCCGACGGATAGGACGTGTCGGGATGGGTGGGGACCTGATCGGCCGTATCGGCTTCGTCTAGGGTGGCGGAAGCGAGGGTGTCCATGGGGTGTTTTGAAGTGGGAGGCGGGAGCAAAAGCGTCGGAGTGGCAATGTTGTGCCGCAGACAGATGGTCTAGGATAGAACAAGGGAGGGAATTGGAAGGACACAAAATCATGCGCCGACGCATTTCCGACCCAAATATGGGCCAGGAATGGGTCGAAACGGACGGAAAACCGGTCATCATTCTTTAAATGGGTCGCTCGCTCTAGGCCATGCTTTTGCCCCACGCGGATGGATTCAGACGTGAACAGACCAAATGGGTCGGCGCGTTGGAGTTGCTCTGACGGCAGGAGGCGGAGTAGCACCTTCAGCGGCAAGCTTCGGCAGGAGCAATGTGGCAGTCCTCTTCTCCTTATCAATGCTTTCTTTGCCCACACAAGGAGCGTGTTCTCGAACGCCTTCTCTGCTCCCTGATGTCCATGCACACTTCTATTCTTGTAGACATTGTTGGGCCTCCAAGTGCAGAGGTTTGTAGAACAGAAGGAAGTGTCCCTTAAGTGGATTACCCAAGCTTTATCGAACTCAGGGAGGTAGAGGTCAAAGGTATCCCTCTCAAGCAACCCTGCAATTACGATACAAGAAGTCTCTTGTGTCCCCAACACACCTAATACAATTATCACTTTATAGGTGCACTAGTTCGGCGAAGAGAGAGTGAAAATACAAGTAATATGAATGGTTATAAGTGATACTAGCAATCTGAAATAAAAATGACAGCAAGCAAACATGTAGCAGAACTGGTTGTAAACGGTGTTTCAATGCTTAGAAACAAGGCCTAGGGATCATAATTTCACTAGTGGGCATTCTCAACAATAATAACATAATTGAATGCATACATATCTCTCTTCACTACGCTACTTCGAACCAATCCCCGGTCGGATAACAAACACTAATCATTGCGTAGGGCTGCAAAAAGCACTCCTTAGAGTTCGCATTTCCCCATCTAGGTGACCCCCACGCTATCACCATGACACCTAGATGGTTCCATACAAACACCACAATTTCATAGGGTCATCCAACACAAAATATCATGGTAAACAACACGGTGCACACACTATCACCTTTACACCGTGATCAAAGTGTGTACGGGGATCTCATAACAAAACCACTTGAGTAGCATAACAGATGAAGAGTAACATCTACTTATTCAACTAGATTACAAAGCAAATGATCACATAAAGATCACACCATGGGAGAGAGAGATATGAAACACATATTTACCGGTAGAGTCCTCAGCCCCGGGGGAGAACTACTCCCTCCTCATCATAGGAGACAGGAACGGCGATGACGATGGCGGTGGAGTCAATGGAGATGGCTCCGGGGGCACTTCCCCGTCCCGGCAGGGTGCCAGAACAGAGATTTCTGTCCCCCAAAACTTGTTAGTGGCGGCGGCGGATCTACAGAACTTTTCGTGGAAGAAGGCCGATATTTTTAGGGTTTATGCCTTGGGGGACTTTATATGCAAAAGGGCAATGGCGATGGGTGCCCGAGGGGCCCACACCACCTGAAGACGCGGGCAGTGGGACCCGCGCCCACCCATGGTGTGGCTCCTCCTCTGACCCCCTCTGGGTCTCCTTTGGACTCTGTTGACGTGTCGAGAATTCTAAGGCTTTTGGCTTTTGTTTCGTCCAATTTCAAGAATATTTCCAGAACAACTTTTCTGAAATAAAAAACAGCAGAAAACATGAACTGTCTCTGTGGCATCTTGTCAATAGGTTAGTCCATGAAAACGTCCGGAAAACGAAGGAAAACATGTGAAAACATAAAGATATTGGATAGAAAACAAGCATGGAGCATCAAAAATTATAGATACGTTTGAGACATATCAAGCATCCCCAATCTTAAGTCCTGCCCGTCCTCGAGTAGGTAAGTGATAACAAAATAATTTTTGAGGTGACATGCTACCAACATAATCTTAATCACCATATTTGTAAAATCATTTGTAAAGTTGAAATCATAGTACTCTAAACACAGGCATGATAGATATAATTCTAACAATGAAACTTCGCAATCATGTTGCAGCATGAAAAGTAACACAAACAAGAGATCAGGAATAATAATGCATGTGAAAGTTATATGTGCGTTTCGAACAATAAGAAAGCATAGTGAAGTAGTATTCAGCTTGTCCTTAAGAGTGGAGCAAAACATAAATGCCAGGACACCTTCAAAGTTCAAGTGGTGAATAGAAACAAATAGTTTGAGAACAAGTAATAACATGGCATGAATCAATCAATAATAATCCTTGGGACAAATGCACATTAAACTCAGAATGGCAACTACGCTCTCTTAACTGTTCATAAAATTAGAAGAGGGAGACTCAACATAAAAGTAAAAGAAAGTCCCTTCGCAGAGGGAAGCAGGGATTAACTCGTGTGCTAGAGCTTTTTATTTTATTAAAACAGAGATATTGAAAACAATTTTGAGACAAGTGTATATTTATGTCGACGAATAGCAAACAGACAATACAGTACGTCGCAAGCCAACTAGACTTCACAAGAGCGGCTCCCGTTGAAGGACGCAACTGGGGTAGAAGATCATCCCTCTTTCTCTTTTGTTTACACGATTATGCTTTGACTGATAAATCTGGGGCAAAAATAGTGAAGAGAATTTGTAGTAGTTAAGTTTGGGGCCGGGCAGCCTGCTGCCAGCTCTTCTAGCGATTGGATAAGCGGATGAGGCCACTATTCTAGGTGTGTGAAGTCCAATCAACAAGTGAGATAAATATTCGCTATGTGTGTCCGCATGAGCTAAAACAGGGGCACAAAACAGGTATAATTTGAAGGTTTAAAAGGTAACACATGAGAAATTTACTTTGGAGTGGCGGTTAAATACCACATGTAGGTAGGTATGGTAGACATATTTGGAAAACTTTGGTTTTTGGGAGTTGGATGCATGAGTAGAGCTCATACTCAGTACAGGTGGAGGCTAGCAAAGAGTGGGAGCGAGAAATCAAGAGAGCATAATGGCCATAATCATGCATAGCGACAAAAACATTATTGATCAAAGCATACATGGCATTGCAAGTCAAAAACTAAATGATCATGTAGGCTATAGGTGACTGTTTTATAGTCATAACATGGTGTGAGCATGCGCCAAGTCAACCAAATAAAGCATTCGAAGAAGAATACCACAATATTATGATTTGATATGATAGAAACAACGCATGACTCTTTCAAAGGCACATTAAGTACTCTCAGATGTTTAGTAAAAGTCATGCTACATCAATAATTACTAGCCATAAAATTAGAATAACATCCAACATGACATGATAAAGTCTAGCCACAGTCTAAACAAGCTTCTATTTGCACCATTATAAGCATGAAATATTTTACTCTTCTCCAACACCAATTAACTTGTTTGAAACAACTCCCATAGATAATATTCATCAAAGACCAGACAGCTAATCATATATAACTGAAGCAAACTAACAAGCTCTGAACAAAATACGAGTGGAAAACAAGGGCTAAACGCAATACTAGAAAAAAGGTGAACGCTCACATAACAATAAGAATGAAAACTAGAGTGTTCTAAGCAATGAAAATGGAGTGTGTATCTCTCCTACACAAGAATGATAGGTTCCAACTAAGTTTATTGCAGCAAGGAAAATAAAAGAAAAACAAACAGACGCTCCAAGTAAAGTGCATATGATGTGACCGAATAAAAATATAGTTTCACTAGGAGTGACCTGATAAATTGTTGATGAAGAAGGGGATGCCTTGGGCATCCCCAAGCTTAGAATCTTGAGTATTCTTATAATTTTCTAGGATGAACCACGGGGGCATCCCCAAGCTTTGGTTTTTCACTCTTCTTGATCACATTATATCACCCTCTTCTCTTGACCCTTGAAAACTTCCTTCACACCACACTTAGAGTAATTCTCATTACAGGGTTAATGCACAATCAAAAATTAACATGTTCCCCTTGGACACTGATATGTCTCCAATTTATTTATAATTTCTAATGCTCCATGATAATATTATGCCAATTGCTACATGTTTTCTCCTTCTTTATGTCATTTTTATCGATTTTCTGGACCAACCTATTGACAAGATGCCACAGAGCAAGTTCCTTGTTTTTTTGCTGTTTTTAGTTTCAGAAAAGTTGTTCTGGAAATATTCTCGGAATTGGAAAATTCGAAGCCCGGAAGTCCTATTTTCCCCGGAAGCATCCAGAAGACCAAAGAGGAGTCGAAGAGGGGCACCAGGGGGCCCACACCATGGGGTGGCGCCCCCTTGGCCACGCCAGGGGGTGGTGTGGGACCCCCAGGGCTCCACCTCCTTTGCCCTTTCGCCTATTTATTTCCCCGGATGGAAAACCCTAGAGACCTGATAAAAAATCCCCGAAAAGTTCCGCAGCCGCCGCCGTCGTCAACCCTAGATCAGGGGGGTTCTGAAGTTGTCTTCCGGCACCCTGCCGGAGAGGAGATCATCACCGGAGGCCTCTTCATCACCATGCCTGCCTCCGGAGTGATGCGTGAGTAGTTCATCCTTGGACTATGGGTCCATAGCAGTAGCTAGATGGTTGTCTTCTCTCCTATGCCTCAATGTTTAGATCTCGTGAGCTGCCTAACATTATTGAGATTGTTCTTATGTAACTCTATGTGTTGTGTTTGCTGGGATCGGATGAATATTGAACTTATGCCAAGTTGATTATGGTCTTTTATTGCATATGTTATTTCTGATCTAGCATGCTTTCCGTTGCTAGTGGTTGCTCTGGCCAAGTAGTGTCTAGTGACTCCAAGAGTGAGTATTTATTCTTGATAGTGGGTTCATGTCTCCTTTTCGCTTGTGCTCGAGTGATAGAAATGTGACGGGGGAGGATGTGTTGTTGCCACTAGGGAGAAAACAGCGGTGTGAGTGCCCACGTGCACAATCATTGCTTACATTACACATGTTGCTTAATGTGATTATCTGTTTCTTGCAACTTAATACCTAAGGGGGTTCGGATGATAACCTGAGGGTGGATTATTAGTCATAGATGCAGTTGGATTACGATCTATGTATATTGCTGTAATGCCCGCACTAAATATCATAGTAGTCATCATGTCATGAATGTGCACTATGGTGCAACCTTTATTTGTCAATTGCCTAGCTATAATTTGTTCACCCAACATGCTATCTTTTATGGAGAGACACCACTAGTGAACCTATGAACCTCGGTCCATTTTCCTACACTATTAAACAAACCACTACAATTTCCTGTTTTCTTTACTTACTGCAAGCATACACTATTTTGCACACTATACGTCTAATCTTTGTTTTCAGCAAGACCGGTGAGATTGACAACCTGACTGTACCGTTGGGACAAATTATTTTGGTTGTGTTGTGTGCAGGTTCCGCGTTGTTGCTGACACCGGTGAGGCGCCATCACCACCGTCAGCGGCATCAACCTTTCGAAGATCCTCTTTATCCTACTGGATTGATAACCTTGGTTATTAACTAAGGGGAAATTCCTACCGATGTTCTCATCACACCCTCCTCTTGGGGTTTGCAACACGCTTTGCCAGCATCAAGGACTTTTTCTGGCGCCGTTGCCGGGGATAAAGAAGTCTTCTGGCAAGGGGAGTCTCTCACTTTCAACCTCTTTATTTTGTTTATTGTCTTGTTTTTATTTTTGTCTTGTTTTGCTTCTTTATATCAAAAACACATAAAAATTAGTTTACTTAATAGCTATTATTTATTTGCTTGCTTTTATTTTGCTAAAATGAATTCCTCTGAGAATACTAAGTTGTGTGACTTCACTAGCACAAACAACAATGATTTTATTTGCACACCTATTGCTCCACCTGCTCCTACTGCTGCTTTCTATGAAATTAAACCTGCTTTATTAAATCTTGTTATGAAAGAGCAATTTTCTGTTGTTAGTACTGATGCTGCTGCTTCTCACCTTAATAATTTTGTTGAACTATGTGAGATGCAAAAATATAAAGATGTGGATGGAGATATTATTAAACTGGAATTATTTTCTTTCTCTTTGAGAGGAAGAGCTAAAGAATGGTTGCTATCTTTGCTTAGAAATAGTATTGATTCATGAACTAAGTGTAAAGATGCTTTCATTGGACAATATTATCCTCCTTCTAAGATTATATCCCTGAGAAGTGACATAATGAATTTTAAACAATTTGATAATGAACATGTTGCTAAATCTTGGGAAAGAATTAAAACTATGGTGAAGAATTGTCCCACTCATGGACTGACTACTTGGATGATTATACAAACCTTTTATGCAGGACTAAATTTCTCCTCAAAGAACCTATTGGATTCAGCTGCTAGAGGTACCTTTATGTCCATCACTTTGGGCAATGCAACAAAGCTTCTTGATGATATGATGATAAATTATTCAGAGTGGCACACCGATAGAGCTCCACAGGGTAAGAAGGTAAATTCTGTTGAGGAACCTCCTCTTTGAGTGAAAGGCTTGATGCTATTATGTCTATGATTGTTAATGGTAAAGCTCAAGTTGATCCAAATAATGTTCATTTAGCCTCTTTGGTTGCTCAAGAAGGGCATGTTGATGTGAACTTTATTAGAAATAATAATTTTAACAACAATGCTTATAGAAATAATTTTGGTGGAAACAATTATAAGCCCTATCCTCCTAATAGTGGTAGTGGTTATTCTTATGGTAGATCTGGAATGCCTAGTGAGGAAAGGATTGTAGAAGTTGAAAAAGCAACTAAGAACTTTATGCAAATGCAATATGAACAAAATAAGTTGTTTACTAGAACTATGGAAGAGCAATCTGCTATGTTGAGAACTATTAGCCAACAAATTGGTAATTTAAATAGAGAAATCTCTGGTTTGCAAGGTAAAATTTCAAGTGCCGAGGTTAGTATTTCCGCCTTGTCAGAGGCACAGTTTTCTTTGATAAATAAAATGGCTGCTAAAACTGAAACCATTGAAGATAATCCTTTTGCTGCAACCAATGCCATCCAAGTTTGAATTGATAATAATGTTAGGTTGATGGCTGAATTACGTGCTAGGTGGGAAAGAGAAGATGATCTGGCTAAAAAGAATAATATTGCTAGAGTTTGCACTATCACCACCACTAGTAAAACTGAAGCTCCAAGTGCTAGTAAACCTCCTACTATCAATGTTAAAGTAGTTGGTGTTAACAAAGTCTCCACCCCTTCGGTGAAACGTGCTAAATTGCCTCAAATTGCTGAAATTGCTTCTGATAAAAGTGCTGAAATTTTTAGAGATGTGGGAGATAATGGTCCCATTACTTTTGATGATAATAATATTGATTTTGATGATTGCAATATATCTGAAGTTATTATGTTCCTACAAAAGCTTGCTAGAAGTCACAATGCTAGTGCCATGAATATGGCCTTTACTAAACATATTACCAATGCTCTCACGAAAGTTAGAGAAGAAAAGCTGAAACTTGAAACATCTATCCCTAGGAAATTAGATGATGGTTGGTATCCCATCATTAAGATAAAAGTAAATGATTTTGATTGCAATGCTTTGTGTGATCTTGGTGCTAGTATCTCTATTATGCCTAAAAAGCTTTATGATATTCTTGATCTACCACCGTTGGAGCACTGTTATTTGGATGTTCATCTTGCTGATAATGCTAAGAAGAAACCTTTTGGTAGAATTAATGATGTTATTATTATGGTTAACAATAACCTTGTCCCTGTTGATTTTGTTTTTATGAACACTGAATGCAATGCTTCTTGTCCTATTGTTTTTGAGAGACCTTTTCTTAGAACTGTTGGTGCTGTTATTGATATGAAAAAGGGGAGTATTAAATATCAATTCCCACCCAAGAAAGGTATGGAACACTTTCCTAGAAAGAGAATGAAGCTACCTTTTGACTCTATTATTATAGCAAGTTATGATGTTGATGCTTCTTCACTTGAAATTACTTGAGTTGCTTTCTATGCCTAGTTGAAAGGCGTTAAAGAAAAACGCTACCGGGAGACAACCCGTTTTATTTCTCCGTTTTCAACCCGTTTTCCTTCGTTTTCTTTTGTTTTCTTTACACCTGGGTGTTTTCTATTTCCCTAGTAACCCTGTTGTATCTTTTCTTTTGTGTCTTTGTTGAGCCAAGTAAAACCTCTAGTGGAAAGTTGAGGCTATATTTCGGATTTCTGCGCAGGAAACAGATTTCTGTTGTCCACTGTTAATTTCATATAAAATCACAGAAAATCTAAAATGACCTGAGTTTGTTTGTGCGTAATACTGGGCTATATACGCAACTTTTCTTAGTTGTCCACTTCTTTATTTGAGCAACAGAAGATTTACGAAAAAAATCATCTTTACCTGTTGTCATGTTTTGATAGATTTTCTGCCAATAATTGCATTTGTATCTTAATCTCTTTCTTTTGGTGTTCTTTTGAGAAAATGAGTTTTAAAATAAGTTGTGACAGTATCTAATGTGTTTTTGAGGGTTAGTCTTGTGTTTAAACTGAACCATGTGAATTTATTATTTCGATTGCACTAACGTTGCTAATGAAGAGTGTGAGAAGTTTTGTGTGAAGGAAGTTTTCAAGGGTCAAGAGAAGAGGATGATATGACGTGATCAAGAAGAGTGAAAAGCCTAAGATTGGGAATGCTCTGGTGGTACCCTAGCAAATTTTAAGAAGAGTCAAGCGTCTAAGCTTGGGGATGCCCAAGGCATCCCCTTCTTCATCGACAAATTATCAGGTCACTTCTAGTGAAACTATATTTTTATTCGGTCACATCTTATGTGCTTTACTTGGAGCGTCTTTTATTTTTTCTTTCAGTTTGTTTTTATTTTTGCAATAAGATTGGTTGGACCCTAGCATTCTTTTATTGGAGAGTGACACGCTCCTCTTTTTCATGGGAATACTTTGTATTCTTAATCTTTGTCTCGCTGCTGCATTTATTTAGCTCCTGTTTTGCATGCATTTCTTATTAGAGTTGTTAGTTTTAGTAGTGTTATGTGAGTACTCTCATGTTTGCTTGCTGTAGAATTTGGAGAGTTTTTGTTAAAACATATCTTGTATGGTGCTTGTTGGGAGAAGAAACTGCTGCTTGAAGTAGAATTTTTAATAGTGCAAGTAGAAGCTTGTATAGACTGTGGCTAGAACTTTTTCGTATCATGCTAGATGTTATTTTAGTTTTAAAGCCTTGTGGTTATTTAGTAGCATGATTAGCCTCAAATAGCTGGGAGTGTTTAAGGTGCCATTGAAAGATTCATGAGTTGTTCTTGTCATATTAAAGCATACATTTATGGTATTCTCCTTTGAATGTTTTATTTGGTTGACTTGGCGCATGCTCACACCATTTTTATGACTATGAACCAGCCACTAATAGCCTCTATGATCATTTAGTTTTTGAACTTGTGATACCACTTATGCTTTAATTAATGATGTTTATGTTACTATGCATGATTATGGCTCTTATGCTCTCTTGATTTGTCGCTCCCAGTCTTTTGCTAGCCTCCACCTATACTGAGTATGAGCTCTACTTGTGCATCCAACTCCCTAAAACCAAGTTTTCCCATTGTGTCCACCATACCTACCTACATGTGGTATTTAACTACCACTCCAAGTAAATTGCTCATGTGTTACCTTTAAAACCTTCAAAATTACTTCTGCTTTATGTTCCTATTTTTGCTCATGAGGACGTAAATAGAGAATATTTACCTCACTTGTTGATTGGATTTCACACCCTAGAATAGTGGCTTCATCCGCTTATCCAAATGATAGAAGAGCTGGCAGCGGGGTGCCCAGCCCCAAATTAATACACACAAGATCTCTTCACTATTTTTGCCCCTTATTTATCAGTCAAAGCATAACTGTGTAAACAAAAGAGAAAGAGGGATGACCTTCTACCCATATGCGTCCTTCATATGGGAGCCGCTCTTGTGAATCTAGTTGGCTTGTGACGTAATGTATTTTCTGTTTAGCATTCGTTGACATTAGCATACATCTCCCAAAATATAGACACTCGGTGTCAAACTTTTAATACCTCTGTTTAATAAAATAAAAAGCTCTAGCAAATGAGTGATCCCTGCTTCCCTCTGTGAAGGGCCTTTATTTTACTTTTATTTTGAGTCTCCATCTTCTAACTTTATGCACAGTTGAGAGAGCATTTTTTCCATTCTGAGTTTTACGTGTATTTGTCCCTGAAACATTATTAATTGATTCATGATGTGTTATTACTTGTTCTCAAATTATTTGTTCTAGTCTTCCTCATGAACTTTGAAGGTTTCCTGGCATTTATGTTTTGCCCCACTCTTAAGGACTAGCGAAATATCACTTTTCCATGCTTTCTCTATACTTGAAACAAACATATATCTTTCTTTGCATTGTTATTCATGATCTTTTATTTGAGATACTTCTCATGATGCAAAGTGATTGGTATGCTTTATTATTAAAGTTCTATTTATTATGTTTGTGTTAAAAGTTCTATGATCTCAGCTTACATATGCTTTTACATTTGTATGATCAAGTTTATGTTAGTAGCATGTCACCTTAGAAATTATTGTGTTTTATCGTTTACCTACTCGAGGACGAGTAGGAACTAAGCTTGGGGATGCTTGATACGTGTCCAACGTATCTATAATTTCTGAATCTCCATGATAATATTATACCAATTGCTACATGTTTTCTCCCTTCTTTATGTCATTTTTATCGATTTTTCGGACTAACCTATTGACAAGATGCCACAGAGCCAGTTCCATGTTTTCTGCTGTTTTTAGTTTCAGAAAAGTTGTTTTGGAAATATTCTCGGAATTGGAAAATTCGAAGCACGGAAGTCCTATTTTTCCCGGAAGCATCCAGAAGACCGAAGAGGAGTCGAAGAGGGGCACCAGGGGGCCCACACCATGGGGTGGCGCCCCCCTTGGCCACGCCGGGGGTGGTGTGGGGCCCCTAGGGCTCCACCTCCTTTGCCCTTTCGCCTATTTATTTCCCCGGATGGAAAACCCTAGAGACCTAATCAAAAATCCCCGAAAAGTTCCGCAGCTGCCGCTGTCGTCAACCCTAGATCAGGGGGGTTCTGAAGCTGTCTTCCGGCACCCTGCCGGAGAGGAGATCATCACCGGAGGCCTCTTCATAACCATGCCTGCCTCCAGAGTGATGCGTGAGTAGTTCATCCTTAGACTATGGGTCCATAGAAGTAGCTAGATGGTTGCCTTCTCCTCCTATGCCTCAATGTTTAGATCTCGTGAGCTGCCTAACATTATTGAGATTGTTCTTATGTAACTCTATGTGTTGTGTTTGCTGGGATCTGATGAATATTGAACTTATGCCAAGTTGATTATGGTCTTTTATTGCATATGTTATTTGTGATCTTGCATGCTTTCCGTTGCTAGTGGTTGCTCTGGCCAAGTAGTTGCTAGTGACTCCAAGAGGGAGTATTTATGCTTGATAGTGGGTTCATGTCTCCTTTTCGCATGTGCTCGAGTGACAGAAACGTGATGGGGGAGGATGTGATGTTGCCACTAGGGAGAAAACAGCGGTGTGAGTGCCCGCGTGCACAATCATTGCTCACATTACACACATTTCTTAATGCGATTATCTGTTGCTTGCAACTTAATACCTAAGGGGGTTCAGATGATAACCTGAGGGTGGATTATTAGTCATAGATGCAGTTGGATTACGGGCTATGTATATTGTTGTAATTCCATCACTAAATATCATAGTAGTCATCATGTCATGAATGTGCACTACGGTGCAACCTTTATTTGTCAATTACCTAGCTGTAATTTGTTCACCCAGCATGCTATCTTTTATGGAGAGACACCACTAGTGAACCTATGAACCCTGGTCCATTTTCCTACACTGTTAAACAAACCACTACAATTTCCTGCTTTCTTTACTTACTGAAAGCATACACTATTTTCCACACTATACGTCTAATCTTTGTTTTCAGCAAGACCGGTGAGATTGACAACCTCACTGTACCGTTGGGACAAAGTATTTTGGTTGTGTTGTGTGCAGGTTCCGCGTTGTTGCTGACACCGGTGAGGCGCCATCACCACCGTCAGTGGCATCAACCTTCTGAAGATCTTCTTTCTCCTACTGGATTGATAACCTTGGTTCTTAACTAAGGGGAAATTCCTACCGATGTGCTCATCACACCCTCCTCTTGGGGTTCCCAATATGCTTTGCCAGCATCTAACACAAGCATTATTAATACTTTTTAAACATTAGCTATAGCCACTGATGTTTTGTGGAGCAAAGAAATCCACTCGACATAGTAAAAGAGAAAATGCAAGTAAAAGGGCAGAATCTGTCAAAACCAGAACAATCTGTAAAGACGAATTTTTCGGGGCACTTACGTTGCTCAAATAGAAAAATGCAAAGCTAGAAAAAGTTTCGTAATTAGCTGAGGAATAAGCAAAAAAATTGGAAAGTCGTTTTGATCTTTCTGTGATTTTCACGATTTTATACGGTGGGCAGCAGAAATTTGTTTCCTGCGCAGAAATCCAAATCTAACCTCAACTTTCACTAGAGACTTTACTTGGCACATAAAATGCGAGAAAATAAAGATAGAAAGGAGTTGCTACAGAAGTAAACAACACCTTGACTCAAAGAAAATAGAGAAAACAATGCAAAAATAAAACCATGAGTTATCTCCCAAGAAGTGCTTTTCTTTAACGCCTTTTAGCTAGGCATGATAATTTGAGAAGTTTCTCACATAAGAAATATGAATTGAAGCAAAAGTGTCGGATATATACTGAATAGGGGTATAGAAGATGGTAGACAAAGAGCCGGACTACCAGGGTGGCCTACATGGTAATGGGCTTAGGTCCATTGGGCGGCCCAGTAGTCCGACGCGCAGAAGCCGGATTCTAGAAGAACCCGGATCACGGCCCGCGTGATCTGGCTTGGAGGAGAAGACGGATTCCTTGCTTTCCAAGTTACAAGTTAAACGTAGTCTTCTAGGTTTCTTTTTCTGTAAGCCCTAATCCGGCTATTATATAAAGCCGAACGGGAGATAGATTAAACAGGTTAGACACAACAAGTTCAAGCTCTACGCAACTCGCCGAGAAGCTCATCCTCGCCGAGAAGCTAGATCTACACCCTCACATTGTAACCCTGATAAACGGGCTTTAGTCCCAATTAGTGAGAAGTGCAGGAGTAGGTGCGCCGTACTGTCGCGACGTACCGAACCTGGGTAAAATCCCGTGTTCTATGTTACTACGCTATCCCGTTACCCCACGTCTCTACCGTAGTCTCATGGCACCCCCGTCTATGAAAACTACTACGATGTCTCGACAGTTGGCGCCCACCGTGGGGCAAACGACGTCAGGCGTGAAATTCCGATCTGGGATACTGGGCGGAATTGGAAGATCGATCACTGTCGGAAGCTTGGAGTTCGACGACGACGTCGGCCGCTTCCTCGACAACGGATCCTATATACCGGCACAAAACCACCTGGTAAGTGCCTGCGTGTTACCGATCGGATCTGCTCACATCTTTATCGGACTAACTGCAGAGGCAATGGGGTTTTGCGATGGAAGCAAATTTATCCCACCCGCCCTATACCCAGTCGAAGACGACTATGATGCCGGATTTTGCTCAGATCGCCGACAAAAAAGTGATACACACTTTATCGGCATGGTGCAATCCGAAATCGCTGAAAACACGGATGACGGAAATCCCGTGCAAGAGGCAGATAACAACCTACCCGTCATAGAGACGGAAGAACAAATACCCGTCACAGAGACGGAAGATCCGACATCCGTCAACCAGACGATGAACTCGGAAACAGAGTCCGTGCTTGCCGCCATTGAGGCGAGGTTGGAGTCGGAAACCTGATCGGATAACTTCGACTCCGAAGACGAAGACGAGGATGCCTTCGTAAGAAAGGTTAAGTCGTTTCAAGAGGGATTCCATGAAGTGCTAATGGCAAAACCAGCTGATACAACGGGTGCCGGCAGCCAGGAAAGCCCTAAAACCCCTCCGCCGGTGGAAGAGAGAGAAGACGGAGAAACTTCTCCGATATTCCCCAATGTTAAGGAGATGACAGAAGATGAGCCTATCAAAAAACCTCCCTCTTCCAAGAAAAAGCACCGTGCTTCTAAAAAACTCCAATACAAACTCCGGAAGAAAAAATCAGCCGATTTCGCTGATGAAAACCTGGAAGTTGGAGATGTTAGCGGCACAAAGCCAGCGGAAAAGAAATCTAAGGAAATCACTGCTCCGCCAATGACGGAACAGGAAGAGCAAGAGCTATTACAAACACCAGTGGGACCAGATGAACCCCCTGAGATGCTGGAAGCCAGGAGACAAGCTTTCCAACGGCAACAACAACATCTGCTTAGATCTCGGCAACATCTCCAACAAACCCATAATGACATCAAAGTCATGAAGGAAGAAATAGAGGAGTACGATAGAAAGCATAGATCCGCGTTAAAACCTACTAGGTTACCCGGAATCGCAAAACCGGAAGAACTGCCGCCAAAAGAAAGGTTCTATAACCCATCTTGGCAAAAGCAGTTAAACGACAAAGATGCCAAGGGCGAACCAATATACAAAACCGCAGCGGAAAACGCGGAAGCAGCGTTCGCCATCTTAAACAACGACCTGTACTCCAACGGGGAAAAACTCCAAGGGGTGTATGCTTTCCTAGGAAAAGCATTACAGCAGCAACAGCGAGGCCAAGAACGATCAGGGAGGCTGCACGATAATTCCGCCCTCTGCAAAACAGCTACTTGCGCCGCTGGAGCACCTGGACCGGAAGAACCCGGAGATTCAGATAAAAAAGAGGATCCGAGAAAAGACAGGAAAAACCCAGACAACCGGGACGCAACGTCTAGAATCGGACCTCATCTCCCGAAAGATGGATATAAACCACATGATCGGGAAGACAAGCACCGGAATGACGGCAAAATAATGCCACCTCCGAGAAACCCAGCTGAAAAAGCTGGAAGATATGATATACCTCACAGACGTGAAAGATCCCGGACACCTCCTAAGGATAAGGAAAGGCATAGAAGCAGAACTCCGCCTAACCCAAAAGGACGTGAACACGGAAGAGATAGAGATAACCTCGGAAAAACGCGTCCGCGCAACAATGGAAACGAAAGGAGCAGATCCCCTTCTGTCCATTCAGCCGGGAGATATTCTGCACACATTGATAGAGCAGAAAAGGATGATCTATACTTTGGTCCTAAGTGTTTTACTGACAGGATCCGAAGGATAACCCTGCATTCTGGCTTCGCCAAAGTTGGTCCAACCTACCAAAAATATACCGGCAGCACAAACCCGGATACCTGGCTCTCAGATTATTATACAGCCGTCCAAATCAACAATGGGACAGACCTGGAAGCTGTCAAGTTTCTTCCCCTAATGTTGCTAGACGGAGCCAGAGATTGGATCAATGGTTTACCATCAAGAACTGTCGACAGCTGGGATGATATGGCTAGAGTATTCACTCAGCATTTCCGGGGAACATACAAACGCCCAAATAGCATCAACCAGCTGAACCGTTGCACCCAATTTGAGGACGAACCATACGTGGATTTCATCTCCAGATGGACTGCAATGAAGAATAGTTGTTCTGGAGTAACTGACGTACAAGCAATGCATGCTTTCGTCAATGGCCTAAAACCCGGACTCGTACCGTTCATGGTTGGTTCTAAACAGCACAAAGATCTCGGATCTATGCTTACAACCGCTAATGAGCACGCTGCAGCCGAAGATGATATCAGAGCAAGAGGAGGCAATATTGAGTCACTAATACTCGCCAAGAAAACCCCTCGTTCTGACAAAAAAGGAACTCCAGAGTCAACGACAAAGCCCAAGGAGGTCAACATAGCCTTTGGAGGAGATAAGGGAAATAAGTGGAAAGGTCGCAGCCCAGATCCAATCAATTACACTCCCGAAGAATGGGAGAGAATTAAGTCGGAACCCTGTGTCCACCACTCGCAATTTGGGAAACCAACCCACACAAACGCGCAATGCCGGCTAAACAAGCATATGAAAGGCAATGCAGGATCCGGAAATAAAGGGAAGGGTTCCAAAAGGAAACCGGCCAAACAAAAGCCAGAAGCTGAAAAAGAAGACAGTGAATCGGACACTGATGACAAAATCCAGGAGCAACAGCGAAAGGGCGAACCCAAATTTCCGAGAGTTGATGGAGAAGCAATGCTAACTTTCTTAGCAACCCCGTCAGCAAAGGTGGCCAAAAGAACACTTCGAGAAATAAACGCGGTTGTTCCGGCAACCCCGAAATTCTTGAAGTACTCCAACACACCGATAATCTGGGATCAGTCTGATCATCCCGGAAATATCCCTGAACCCGGCACACAAGCTCTTGTTGTCAGCCCTATTGTTCAAAACACTAGGCTAAGAAGAGTGCTGATGGACGGAGGATCCAGCATTAATATAATGTACCTGGATACACTGAAGCACTTGAAGATCTCCAAGTCCCAGCTCAACTACAGCAATATACGCTTCCACGGCATTGTTCCTGGCAGGCAAGCACGATCCCTAGGAGAAATTTCCCTAGATGTCACCTTCGGAGATAAAGATCACTTCCGGCAGGAAAAAGTATCCTTCGAAGTAGTGCCGTTCGAAAGCGTGTATCACGCAATACTCGGACGTCCAGCTTTCGCCAAATTCATGGCAAGATCCTGTTATATCTACAACAAGCTGAAAATGCCAGGACCCAAAGGAGGAGTAATCACCATAGCCGGTGATTTCAAGCTGGCAAATGAGTTGGAGAAAGAAAACGCCCTTTGCGCTCAGAGAGTTATAGCAAAGGAGGAACTGAAGGAATTAGCCAAGGAGGTATCGCCGAAAGAAATGCCGGCAGGAAAAGAAATTCGGAAGTCAACAGATAGCTTCAAGGCGTCCGAGAATACAAGACAGGTAATCCTAGATCCCAAAGATCCGACAAAATTTGTCGTCGTAGGGACTGGGATGACCGACAAATAGGAAGGCGAGCTCATCAAGTTCCTCCGTGAGAACTGGGATATTTTTGCCTGGTGTCCAGCTGACATGCCAGGCGTACCCAGGGAACTTGCTGAGCACCAACTCAAGGTTATTCCCGGATCAAAACCCGTCAAACAAGGTCTCCGTCGTTTTGACGGAAGAAGACGGAAGGCTATTGGCAAGGAAATTATCCGGCTTTTAGCAGCGGATTTCATCAAGGAAGTAATCCATACTGATTGGTCCGCAAATCCGGTCCTAGTACCGAAGAAAGACACCACTGCTCTTAGAATGTGTATAGATTACACAGGATTGAACAAGTTGTGTCCGAAAGATAGGTTCGCGTTACCGCGAATCGATCAAATAATAGATGCCACTGCAGGCTCCGAGCTTTTATGCTTTTTGGATGCATACTCCGGGTACCACCAAATACGCATGAAAAAGGAAGATCAAATCAAGACTTCTTTTATAACCCCGTATGGGACGTACTATTACGTAACCATGCCTTTTGGCCTGAAGAACGCAGGTGCAACCTACCAGCGTTGCATGCAACGCTATTTGCATAGTCAAATTGGCAGAAACGTTCATGTTTACGTGGACGATATCGCTGTCGTAACCAAGGAGAAAGATACACTCCTTGAGGATTTGCGAGAAACTTTCGAAAACTTACGCACTTACAAGATGAAGTTAAATCCATCTAAGTGTGTATTCGGGGTTCCCTCAGGAAAACTTCTGGGTTTCATTGTTTCCCATAGAGGAATAGAAGTTAACCCGGAAAAGATCAAGGCAATCTTGAACATCTCAAAACCTACATGTGTAAAAGATGTCCAAAGATTGACGAGTTCCGCTGCAGCCGTCAGCAGATTTATCAGTTGGCTGGGGGCTAAAACCTTACCACTCTACAAGCTGCTGAAAAAATTCGACAAAAACAAGTGGATTGCGGAAGCCTGGGAACGCCTAGAAAGTTATGTACCTTTCCGTACTTAGTTCAATTCTATGTAAACATCTTTTGAGATCATGAAATAAAGTTGTCGGAATGCTGTCATCCATATTCTTTATAAGTGCAAGGTGTTTCCGCCTCATCTATTTCCCAATGATCTCACAAAATCCTCAATGTTAACCCGAATTGTGCTTGCGTACTCGGCGTTACAAAACTGAATGATTTTTCAGCCTGTTAACGGCTAAGGGAAACTTGAATTGCCTGCGTGCCCAAGTTTCACTTAAAACTTTCCTTGATTTCTCTAAGTCTTATATGATTGTGTGTGTGTTGTGTTACTGGAACTAGTTAGTAAAAATGCCTTTAGCATGGTCCATGTTTCCGAGTTTCAAAACTGCTTGGTTCGTCCCCAGTTACTCGGCATGAAGATTCATATTGCTATTTGAGCCATTTCAAACACTAAGGACAGTTAAAGCATATACACCAGAGAACTTAGAAGATAAAGGAATGATAAAACCCAAAAAACTTGCAAAGAATTTCGTAATTTAAACTGCAAAAGACGGAAGTTTCATTCATACAAAAAGAAGCATTACATTTTGGATTACATTAAAAGAATAGTAATGCTCCTATTGTCTACTTTTGCTATCCAGGTTCAAGATAACCCTTCAAGCATCCGACTCCTCCTCGCTGCTCTCGTCTTCGGGGATCGGAGGGATCTCCTCTTCTGGATAGTTGACGGAGATATTTACCATGGAGGCAATCTGGGTAGCGTGGCCTTTGACTTCACCAAAGATGGTGTTTCGCTGCATATCCGTATATCCTTGAGGGACACCGGACGCCACGCGCCAGGATTTGGCAGTGGGGTAGTGCATGCGCATGAGGCCGAGAGCCATGCGCGCACCACCCCGTGCAGCGGAGCGAAGAAAGGAATCTTTGGCCTCCGCCACCTCCATGATGGCACCCGGAAGTTTTTCAACCTCCGAGCATTCCCCAGATTTTTCGGGAAGAAACTTGTCTACCAGCTGCGTTGCAGCAGCCTTCATCAAAGTCCATGTCTCCCCGAAAGCTCGGATGCCTGCAACCCGAGTGCCATATGGGGTATCTCCTGGTTTTTCCAATAACACACCCAAAAGGGTTAGTCGGAAAAACAGAGAAAGTAAAACATGGAAAGATGATAAATGAGACAGAAATTTACCGATGAGCTTGTCGATCTCGGAAACTTCCTCCAGGCGAAGGTTTAGAGCGTCGGTCAAATCCTGAATGGTGGATTTGTCCTTCTCCGCCTGCTCGGAAGCCTTGGAATTAGAAACTCCAAGGGCCAGATTACTGGCTTCCAAGTCTTGTTGCGCTTTCACAAGGTTCTTGTGGAGCTCAACATTCTCCTTGCGGAGAATTTCGGCATTGCCAGAATCTTCCGCTGCTTGTTTAGCCTGAGCTAATGCAGCTGAAAAGCAAGGAAAAAATCCGAGTTAGCCAGCTTCTCGGAAAAAACTTAGGCAAATAATTGAATCGGAAATTTCAGAAGGAAAATGCTTACCTTGTGTTTCCGACAGTGCGAGCTTAGATGATTCCAGCTCTGCCTCCCTTTCTTCAAGAATAGAAAGAAGACTTCTAACTTCTTTATTCTTGATGGTGAGTTTCTTGAAAACTTCCCTGTTAATGGCTTCGGAGGTTTGCTGAAACATAGCAAGGGAAAGAATGATTACAAAAAACATCAAAGCAAAAAATACGCATTTTGTTTAATGCTTGGGGGCTAGAGTTATATACCTGGCTCATGCGCTGCAAACCTGCCAAGTTTTCTTTAAACTCTTTAGCGTACTCCGCGAAGAGATTCCCGGCTGCGTCCAAGCCGTCATTGATAGCTTTGAAATCCTTGTCAAAGGTGGGAATTTCCTCGTCGAAAGTCCGAGGTAATTTTCCCACCTCTGGAGCCGCCCTTTCCCTCGTGTCCGTGTCGGACACAACGGGCTGGCTGGGCTCTAGGGGCTTGGTGGTGGGGGCTGCAGTAGGCTCTTCCGCCGTTGTGCGTGGCGTGTCCGGGGCTACGGCGGGAGAAGGTTGGCTGCCTCGGCTGGAAGAAACCTTGTGTTTCTTCAGCTTCTTCGGCTTCAGGGTGGAAGGCTGCAGGCTAAAAACATAAAATCCGGAAAAGGTTAAAACACCGAAGATGGATGAAAAAAGTTCCCATAAAAGAAAACTCCAGAAGAAAGAACCTGGAGGTGGCGACGGGGATTCCGTCAAGATCGATAATTTCTTCCGAGGAAGTTATCTTCTTGCGCTTGCGTCCACCTGTAGCGGCGGTGCGCAGCGCGTCCAGCTCAGCCTCGGACACCAAGTCCGAATCTGAAAGATCCGCGAACTGTCGAACAAGCAGGATCAAAATCAGAAGCTAGGAAATCCGAGAAAAAATAAAACTGTACCCAAATGACTGAAAAATTACCTTGGGAACCGGATTTTCGGCCGTGTACATTGGCCGACTCGCCTCGTATTGGTCGCGTGATGCGACCAATTGGTTGATGCACCGGCGAAGCTCCTTTGCGGGCCAATCCTTGGCGGTTGTCCGCATCGGATCCTTGACTCCCGTGTATTCGCACAGGAGACGGCCGCTGTGGTTGGCTAGTGGCTGGATCCGCCTAATCAGCCAGCATAGAACCGTGTCCATGCCGGTTAGAGGCGGATCCATGGAGGTGAGCTTGGCGATTCGCCGCTTGATCTTTAGTAGATCTGGCGGCAGAACTTGGACGGCTTCTGTTCCCCAGTTATCCTGGGGAACTGCGGCAGTGTTCACGAAAGGTGGAACCCCGACAGCTTCCTTAGGGAAAGGCACGTCGGGGTGATAAAAGAAGGAACCCGTCCAAAATTTGACGGATTCCGAAGTTTTTATCTTGGGGAACCAATCTTCTCGGAATCTCCGAAGAGTGAAAGATATGGTCCCGCAAGTCGGGAGTGCGCCCTCCGAAGAGTTCCGCTTAACCCCGAAGCAGTAGGTCCAGAAATCTAACCTAGGTTCTAGCCCTAAGTAGCCCTCAAACAAGGCCTGGAAGCCGGCCATGTAGAGGATGGAATTGGGAGGAAGGTTATGGGGCTGGATGTTATAGTGAGAGAGAACCTGGAGGAAGAAGGAAGAAGGCGGAAGCCCCATACCTCGCAAAAGGTGGGAAGTGAGAAGTACCCTTTCGCCATTCCGTGGTGTTGGCTCGGTCTCTTCTTCTGGCAGCCGCCATTTCTTCTTGAGAACCAGGCCCTCCTTTTCCAAGTTTGGAAGGAGAGCCGGGGGAATACTGCAGGCACTCCAGTTGCCTGCAGATTCCGCTTCCTCGTCCGCTCCGGCGGCAGCGGCGGCGGCGGCGGCCTCCGCGGCGGCGAGTTCGTCGCCGAGGAGCTCGATCTTTTCCTCCGCCGTTTCAGGTGCAAACGGCGGGGTTGTCGCGGCACTTGATGTCGCAATGTCCGTGGCGGCGGAAGTGTTTTCTCCGCCCGCCGCGGAGGCCGTGGTCCTCTCCGGCCCGCCGCCGGTGTGCTTCTTCGATCCCGGCTGTGGATCTAGGTCGCCGATGAGCTCGTCGATGGCGGCGCGGGTCGGCGAGGACGGCGAGGAGGCCATCTTTTGGTGGTGCGTTGCGTTCTGCGTGCTTGGAAGCTAAGTGCGTTTGGGACAGTACCGTGCTCTCGAGCTCGCTCGCGACAATGGCGTGGGCAGTGAGGGAGTGAGGAAAGTTTCTGATGAGGACGATGATGGCTATTTATAGCCGGAAACCCGTTTAGATACGTGCCAACGGCTCTTTCGACCGTTGGATGCTCGACGCGTGTCGCTCGCCGGAAAATACGGGAAATAAAACGGCAGGGGAATGATGGCTATCTCCTCGTTTCCCGTGAGAATCTGTCGGAGATACGCTGAGGGGCTTCCCGCGTGGAACCAAGCGACGCTTGCGTCAGCACGATTAATACGCTGACGTTATGAGTTCCTTTTCCGCGAAGGATCGCGAGAAGAAAAGCCGGATTTTCATGGTTCCGAGTTTTATGTTACCATCTCCTTCAAAAGGAAAGTAGAAAGAATCAAGACTGTTGAATCAAGTTTTCCCGGACAAAATGTATTTGACGAAAGGCGGAGAATCAGAGTTTTGATCCTTCCTGGGGGCTACTGTTGGATATATACTGAATAGGGGTATAGAAGATGGTAGACAAAGAGCCGGACTACCAGGGTGGCCTACATGGTAATGGGCTTAGGTCCATTGGGCGGCCCAGTAGTCCGACGCGCAGAAGCCGGATTCTAGAAGAACCCGGATCACGGCCCGCGTGATCTGGCTTGGAGGAGAAGACGGATTCCTTGCTTTCCAAGTTACAAGTTAAACGTAGTCTTCTAGGTTTCTTTTTCTGTAAGCCCTAATCCGGCTATTATATAAAGACGGACGGGAGATAGATTAAACAGGTTAGACACAACAAGTTCAAGCTCTACGCAACTCGCCGAGAAGCTCATCCTCGCCGAGAAGCTAGATCTACACCCTCACATTGTAACCCTGATAAACGGGCTTTAGTCCCAATTAGTGAGAAGTGCAGGAGTAGGTGCGCCGTACTGTCGCGACGTACCGAACCTGGGTAAAATCCCGTGTTCTATGTTACTACGCTATCCCGTTACCCCACGTCTCTACCGTAGTCTCATGGCACCCCCGTCTATGAAAACTACTACGATGTCTCGACAAAAAGAGAGCATCAAGAAGCAAATATAAATCAAATTTAAGTCTAACCCACTTCCTATGAATAAGCATCTTGTAGAAAAACAAGTCATTAAAGCACAAAGTGGCTAGCATAGGAAAGCAAAACAAGTGCAACTTCAAAATTTTGAACAAAAAGAGAGGAAACTTAATATTATTGAGATGTATGAAACTATGTTTCCCTCTCTCGTAATGACCAGTGGGTCTTAAGGAAACCATCAACAAACCATGCTTAGATCATCATTTCCCTAAAAGTAAGAATAAGGGAAAGAAACGTAAACATAAGCCTCGTAATAGTTTGGATGCTTCTTTCCTTGAAAACACTTGATTCCATTTTTCTGGGCCTAGCTAAAAGGCGTTAAAGAAAAGCACTTCTTGGGAGATAACCCATGGTTTTATTTTTGCTTCGTTTTTATCTGTTTTGTTTAAGTCAAGGGGTTGTATACTTCCGTAGTAACTCCTTTGTATCTTTATTTTCTTTTTTTAGTGGTGCCAAGTAAAGTTTCTAGCAAAAGTTGGAGTTGGTTTTGGATTTCTGCGCAGGAAACAGATTTCTGCTGTCCACCGTAAAAAATCGTATAAATTCCAAAAAGATCAAAATGACCTGAATTTTTGTGTGCTTATTCCTCAGCTAATTCCGAAACGTTTTTGTACCTTATGTTTTCGATCTGAGAAACGTAAGTGCCCCAAAAAAATTCGTCTTTACATATTGTTCTTGTTTTGGCAGATTCTACCATTTTTCTTGCATTTTCTCTTTTACGATGTCAAGTGGATTTCTTTGCTTCACAAAACATCAGTGGCTGTAGCTAATGTTTAAAAGTATCATTAGCACTTGTGCCCATGCAGAACCTATGTATTTTTTATGGTTGCACTAACCCTCTAATGCGAATTACTTTGAGTGTGGTGTGAAGGAAGTTTTCAAGGGTCAAAAGAAAAGAGTGATATAATGTGATCAAGAAGAGTGCAAGGTCAAATCTTGGGGATGCCCTGTGGTTCATCCCAAAAAATTCTAAGAAGACTCAATCATCTAAGCTTGGGGATGCCCAAGGCATCCCCTTTTTCATCAACAATTTATCAGGTTACTTTCTAGTAAAACTATATTTTTATTCAGCCACATCATGTGAAATTTACTTGGAGCGTTTGTTTGTTTTTCTTTTGTTTTCCTTTGTTTTATTTTGTTTTCCTTGCTGCAATAATATAGTTGGAACCTAGCATTCTTTGTGTGGGAGAGAGACACACTCTGCTTTTTCGTTTGATTACTCGTTATGCTCGTATTCTTAGTTTTTCTTCTAGCTGCTGCAAAATTCTTGTTTAGCTCCTATTTTTCTTGCATCTCTTATCCAGAGTTGTTAGTTTTAGTAGAGTTGTGTTAGTACTCTTGTTTCATTTCTGTATCTCTTGGAGATTTTTTGTTTAATATGAAATGCTTAGTGTTGGAAAGCAGTAGTACAGTTTTCGTGCTTATAACGGTGCAAATAGAAGCTTCTATAGACTATGGCTAGACTTTTTCATGTCATGATATATGTTAGTTTAATTCTAAAGACTAGCGTTTATTTTTGTAGCATGATTTGTCTCAAATAGCAGAGAGTGTTTAATGTTCCTTAGAAAGAATCATGAGTTGTTCTTGTCATTATGAAGCATAAATTTGTGGTGTTCTCCTTTGAATGTTTTATTTGGTTGACTTGGCGCATGCTCACACCATGTTTATGACTACAAACTAGTCACTTATATCCTATATTATCATTTAGTTTTTGAACTTGTAGTACCACTTATGCTTTGATTAATGATGTTTTTGTCGATATGCATGATTATGGCCATTATTGCTCTCTTGATTCGTCGCTCTCAGTCTTTTGATAGCCTCCACCTGTACTGAGTATGATCTCTACTCGTTCATCCAACTCACAAAAACAAAAGTTTTCCAAATGTGTCCACCATACCTACCTACATGTGGTATTTAACTGCCACTCCAAAGTAAATTGCTCATGTGTTAGCTTTAAAACCTTCAAAATTACTCCTGTTTTAGCTCATGAGGACGTAAATAGAGAATCTTTATCTCACTTGTTGATTGGACTGTCACACCCTGGACTAGTGGCTTCATCCGCTTATCCAATTAATAGAAGAGCTGGTAGCAGGGTGCCCAGTCCCAAATTAATACAACAAATTCTCTTCACTATTTCCCCCCCTGATTTACCAGTCAAAGCATAATTGTGTAAACAAAAGAGAAAGAGGGATGACCTTCTACCCAGATGCGTCCTTCTATTGGATCCGCTCTTGTGAAGTCTAGTTGGCTTGTGATGTACTATATTTTATGTTTACCATTCGTTGACATAAGCATACACCTCTTTTAAAAATGTTTTCAATACCTTTGTTTAACAAAATAAAAAGCTCTAGCACATGAGTTGATACCTTCTTCCCTCTGCGAAGGACCTTTCTTTTACTTTTATGTTGAGTCTCCATCTTCTAACTTTATGCACAGTTGAGAGAGCATAGTTTCCATTCTGAGTTTAATGTGCATTTGTCCCAGAAACATTATTAATTGATTCATGATGTGTTATTATTTGTTCTCAAATTATTTGTTCTAGTCTTCCTCTTAAACTTTGAGGGTGTACTGACATTTATGTTTTTCCCCACTCTTAAGGACAAATGTATAAGTTTTGAGTGCATTATTATTCATGATATTTTATTTGTGTTACTTTTCATGATGCAAGGTTATTACTATGTTTTATTATTAGAATTATATCTATCATGCTTGTGTTAAAGTTGTATGATCTCAGCTATGCTTATGCTTGTACAATTTAGATGATCAAGTTTATGTTGGTAGCATGTCACCTCAGAAATTATGTGTTTTTATCATTTACCTACTCGAGGACGAGTAGGAACTAAGTTTGGGGATGTTGATACGTCAAAAACGTATCCTTAATTTCTGATGTTCCATGATATTTTCATGCCATATGCTACATGTTTTCCTTACACTTTATGCCATTTTTATCGATTTCCCGGGACTAACCTATTGACAAGATGCCACAGAGCCAGTTCTTGTTTTCTGTTGTTTTTAGTTTCAGAAAAGTTGTTCTAGAAATATTCTCGGAATTGGAAAATTCAAAGCCCGGAAATCTTAGAATTCTCGAAGGTTCCACAGAGTCCCAAAGAGTCCCGTAGGGGGGCCACACTTTAGGGCGGCGCCACCCCCTGGCCACGCCTGGGGGTGGTGTGGGCCCCTCGGGCGCCAACAGCCATCGCCCTTTCGCGCATATATTCTCCCCGATGCGTGAACCCTAAATATATACCTCTTTTCTACAAAAAACACCCGAGGCTGTCGTCATCGTCAACCCGAGATTGGGAGGGTTCTGGAGTTCTCCTCGGCACCCTGTCGGGAGGGAAAATCATCATCGAAGGGGTCTACACCACCATGCCCGCCTCCGGAGTGATGCATGAGTAGTTCATACTTGGACTACGAGTCCATAACAGTAGCTAGATGGTTGTCCTCTCCTCTTTATGCCTCATGTTTGGATCTCGTGAGCTGCCTCACATGATCGAGATCATCTTATTGTAATGCTACATGTTGTGTTTACTGGGATCCTATGATTATTGAATTCTATGTCTCTTGATTATCAATCTATCATGTTGTCTTCATGTGTATGTTATTTATGATCTTGAATGCTCTCTGTTGTTAGTAGATGCTCTAGCCAAGTAGATGCTAGTGACTCCCAGAGGGACTATTTATGCTCGATAGTGGGTTCATGCCTTCTTTGCATCTGTGCTCGAGTGATAGGAATGTGATGGATGGAGGATGTGCTGTTTCCATTAGGGAGAAAAAAACGATGTTTACTTCGTTTACATTCTTTACATTACACACTTTGCTTACTGCGATAATCTGTTGCTTGCAACTTAATACCCAACATTTGTTCGGATGACATTCGGAGGGTGGATTATTAGTCATAGATGCGGTTGGATGATGATCTATGTATATTGTTGTAATGTCCGCATGAATCTCATAGTAATAATTATGTCATGCATTTTTCTTTATCTATCAATTTCCCAGCTGTAATTTGTTCACCATGCATGTTAGCCATATTTTATGGAGAGACACCTCTAGTGAACTGTGGATCCCGGTCCATTTTCTCATACCGATAATACAACCATTATTTCCACTATTTTCACACTGCTACTGTTGTTTTCATACTATTCTCATACTATTTTCCAAACCATATGTTTAACCTCTTTGTGTTCAGCAAAACCAGTGAGATTGAAAACCTCACTGCTTCGTTGGGGGCAAAGTGAATTCATTGTGTTGTGTAGGTTCCACATTGCTGTTGAACTGGTAGTGCGCCCTGCCATCTCAGCTGCTTCAACCTTCGGAAGTTTCTCATTCCTCCTACTGGTCGATTAAACCTTGGTTTCTTTCTGAGGGAAACTTACTGATGTGCTCTTCATACCTCCCACTTGGGGTCTCCCAACGAACGTGTGTTACACGCGCATTAGCCCCTAGGGGCTCACCAGGCGCGACCTAGGGGAGGCGCGCCTGGCAAGCGCCAGGTGGCCCCCTAGCTCCCCTCCGTCTCTCCTTTGGACTCAGTCTTCGTTCCGAGAAAAAAAATGATCTCTGTGGATTTTCATCCCTTTTCGAGAATATTTCCTTAAGAACTTTTATGAAATAGAAAAACAGAAAAAAACAACAACTGCCTTGGGGCATCTTGTTAATAGGTTAGTCTGTGAAAACATCCGTAAAACGATAGAAAACATGTGGAAGACAAAAGGTATTAGATAGAGAACAAGCATGGAGCATCAAAAATTATAGGTACGTTTGTAACGTATCAGCGTCCCCAAACTTAACTCTTGGTCTTAGCATACCACCTTTTAGTAAAGGTAGAATACCTGTGTTATGTGCTAGTCCCTGGATCGATACTAGTACTACAGTACAAAACTTAAAGTATCATTGCATAAGAGTCAAAATTATTACATCGGAATCCAGAGTAGCCAAGTATAACTTATTACAAGGTGCATAGCCTTATAGGCTAGCTATAACTCAGATATCAAGCAACAGAAGTAAAGCAACAATGAGCCTCCATCTTCAAGCATGCGACATAGACAGACATGTTGGGTGTAGACTCGAGTCCAGAAACATCTTCACTCTTCATTAGAATAACCTGCATGTTGGAATATGCAACCCCCGAAGAGGTCAGTACAATTTGATGTACTCGCAAATGATACCTATGGTGGATATATAATGGCAAATCTAAAACTACATGAATATCATGGCTAAGTGGAGTTTTGGGCTATTTGCTAAAAGCCAATTTTCTCCTAACACTTTTGTAAAGTCATTTTGTTTTGAAAGGGGTGGCAACATTGGAATAAAATCCAACCACCACCTACACCGTTCACTTAGTCAAAATTTTACTTATTGAAAAATGGTAATGTGATTCTTCCGTCCATCCTTTTCTAGCAGCTCGAAGTTGTCCATAACAGGGGACACGGCTAAGATCTTAGTTTGTTGACTATGAAGAGTTTGTGCGCTTTCACCTCTTTTCTTCAATTAGCCCAAACATCCTATACACCCGGAGTGCATCATGGAAAGGATAAAATTGAGACAAGATCTTTCATAAACAAGAATTCAACCCTATGGCAAGACGTGTTCCACCTATAATTATGCTACATCTGCTTGTCAAGCCCAGGCTGAACTCTCACAACTTAGTAGATCAAGACACCCCATATGTCAAAAGGTTGCACTGGAAGAAATATAAACTTGTGGAACATCTAAGTCACTTTGTTCCTGGTGGAATTCCTCTGGTGAACACCTCAGGAGATTAAAGGCCCTGAGGGACACTCAACTATCAACAACCTTGCACTACCACATCCACCTAGGTGGTTCATTGAGTTTATATTAAGTTTTTCATCAACAACTTAATAAAAATACCAACATGTAAGCATGGATAAGCATAAACTAAGCTTGATGGCCACAAAATAACAAGATTTAAAAAGGGTGGCTACACACTACTAGGATATAACATAGCATAATACTTTATAAAAAAGATCCTATCATGCATACTACTCAGATCCACTAATGCATAGTGAAAATATGGGAAATGGATGGGGTATCACTTGCCTTGGAAGCAAGAAGAATAAGAACAACAACAACAATTGTAGAATTGCTTCTCCTCACAATCTAAACAATCAAAATAACAACACATAAACAAACAACAAAAGAAAGCATTACATAAACATGAATGCATGATATGCAATGATGAAAAATGCACAAACACCACAATCATTATGAATGAAGGACAAAATGTTGTTCTCTGGTCGGGAAAACAAAATAAGTACAAAATTATGCTTATAACATTTTTAATGCCTTTATAAAGGCCTATAAACCAAAAAAAAACACTTATGTTACTAAAGTGTTATAAATGTTGTTATCTTCTACTCTCTGGATAGAGTACAACAATACAAAACTATGGCAATTGGAATTACTTAGAAAGGATTTACATAACTAAAGTTATGAGCGAAATAGGGAATATAAAGATCTGTGAATAACAAGTTTGTGCACGTGTCAAAATTAAACTTTTATTGCTCCATTGTGTTTTACTAATCTTGTTGGTTTCAAAAAGTATAAAATTATTGGATTTGGGGTTATAGAGCAAAAGTTATTGAATTTACAAGTTTGCACACATTTATGTTTGATAAAAATTAGCTCGATCCGGGGGAGACTAAATGGAGCCCTCTCATTGGCCCATACCTTTTCGCGTGGATCGCTAACGAGGGCCGCTGGATCTAAGTCACGATGGACGGACACGATTTAAAATACTATTTTGGCTAAAGCATCTAATCTTAACCCTAGGATCTAATCCTATGGAGGAGATCTATCCCGAGCGGCCGGGTGGCGTTGGCCACCGAAGAGTCCCCAGAATCTATGGCGCGCGGCCACAGAAAACACGTGCGCGCATGGTGCCTCTATACTACAGGACAAAAGGGACGACGAGGCATACCGATATGATCTTCAAGTTGAGGTGGGCTCGATGGTGAAGCAGCGGGCTCGATGACATTCTCCTAGTCCCGCAATTCCTTATCGGAGGCACGTCTAGTGGCGGTGTCCTTCGGTTGTGGATGGCGCCGTCGTCCTGGTACACCACAAAACGCACCTTGTCAAAACAATGTGCGACATCGAGATAAAATGATTGGAGGCAGAGAGAGGGAACGAAGTGCAGCAAGCTCACATGAATTGTGGAGACTCGCCGGCAGCAGTAGTGGGATCGAACGGTCTCAAACAGACAACCTAGGGTCTCCCCGTCTTCGTGGTGTGAGGCAAAAAGAATAGGAAGGGGAGAGGCTTATGTAGGTGCAGAGAGGGGAAGAAACGGAGGTTTTAAACGGTGACTTGACGCCGACATTAAAATCGGCATTTCTGCCGTTGCAACTCGGGGCGGAGGAGGGTTGAAGACGATGTTACGTTGGTGCTGACGTGTGGGACCACGGGGCCACCGGCAGAGAGAAAGAGAGGGAAGATAGAGAGCGCGCACGCGGGTCTCCTCGGTTTGGCCCGTTGGGCTATGATGCTACTGCGTTGCGTTGCTGACTAGCATGGGCTTGCTGGGCTGGGCTACTGCGCGCGCGGTAGATTATGTTTTCTTTTTTTTTCTCTTTTTTTAATTAAAATGATTAACAAATAAATTAAAAAACCACTCAAAACTTGACAAAAAAATCATAAAAATATGTTTTGAAAATCTTAAGAGGTAAGGAGTATTTTGGTACTCTTCTTTTCCAAAAATAAAAGAGTTTCACATGGGGTAACATGGTGATTTCAAAATGCCCTTGTATTCCTTATTGTGGGTAAAATGGGTTTAGGGTTTTGGAAAAGATGGAAACAAGGTAAAAACATGCAATTATGCCATGATGCCTATGTATGCATGATGTTATTTTGAATTTTGAAAATCTAGGATGTTACAAGCTCGTCCTCGAGTAGGTAAGTGATAAAAAAATAATTTTTGAGGTGACATGAAGCCAACACAAATCTTGATCAACGTTATGTAAAAGCATTCCAAAGCTAAGATCAAAGTACTTTAACAAAGGCATGATAAATATTATCTCAAGTAATGTAAACTTAGCAACCATGTTGCACATGAATAGAAACATAAATAAAAGAAAATGAATAATGAAACATTGAAAGTGATATGTTTGTTTCAATTATAAAGAGATACATAATAAAGTGGTATCCAACTAGTCCTTCGTGTGGTAGAAAAATATAAATGCTAGGACACCATCAAAGTTTAAATGGTGACTAGATATAAATAATTTGAGAGCAAGCAATACCACAATCATGAATCAATCAATAATAAATTTTGGGACTATGCACATTATACTCATAATGACAACTATGCTCTCTTAGTTGGTGCATAAAGTAAGAAGATGAGGACTCAGCATTATGGAACGTTCCATAATATAAGCCTTTTTGGAAAGCTAATTTAGCTTGCTAGAAAGGCTTACATTATGGAACGGAGGTAGTATATTGAAAACAATTTTGAGATAGGTGTATGTCTATGTCAACGATGGTAATGAAAAACTTATCATAATCCATGTCAACCAAAGTGTTTATACTTTTGAGAGAGGTTTCCGTTGTTTATTAGTTTGGCGCTCCCCCCACCATTCTTTCACAAACCAGGGCTGAACGTGTTCACGGGTACCCACCAGCTTTCATCAAACCATGGGGAAGTTCCTTTTTGTTATATTAATTGGCATTAGGTCTCTGCGAATTTAGATGAGCACAGATTTCATACTCATCGGGTGAAATAAGGAAGAATAACTTTGGTTGACACAAACCGTAATAAACTTTAAACTACTTCCTCATGAGCTAAAACAAGAACACAAAACAGGTTATAATTTTGAAGGTTTAAAGGTAGCACACAAGAAATTTGCTTGGAGTGGTGGTTAAATACCACATATAGGTAGATATGGTGGACACATTTGGCATACTTTTTCTTTTGGGAGTTGGATGCACGAGTTGATCTCATAGTCAGTACATGTGAAGGCTAGCAAAAGACTGAGAGCGACCAACTAAGAGAGCAATAAAGCCATAATTATTCGTAGCGACAAAACATCATTAATCAAAGCATGAAGTGATATTAAAAGTAAAAAACTAAATTATAATCAAGGCGAGAAGTGACTTTTCTTGTAGTCAAAACATGGTGTGAGCATGCGCCAAGTCAATCCAGATAAAGCATTCAAAGGAGAAACACCACAATACCATGCTTCAGTACGCAACACATGGTTAAATTCAATGGCACATGAAGCACTCTCGGCTATTTGGGACTAGTCATGATACATCATAAATAACTAAGCACACAATTAAAATAACATCCAACATGACATGGCAAGGCCTATGCCACAGTCAAAACAAGCTTCCTATTGCACCACTATAAGCATGAGACAATTTACTCTTTTCCAACACCAATCAACTTATTCGAAAAAACTATCAAAGAAAAGAAACATCAAAGACCAGAGAGATAATCAAATATAACTAAAGCAAACCAACAAGCTCTAAAAAAATCGAGTGAAAACCAAGAGCTAAACAGAGTACTAGAAAAAATTGAACATGAACAATACGAGTGAAAACTAGAGTGTTCTAGGCAATGAGAACGGAGCGTGTCTCTCCCAAAATAAAAATTCTAGGATACAACCAAAAGCTACAAAAAAGAAAACAAAACAAACCGAAACAAAAATAAAAATACGCTCCGAGAATAACACATATCATGTGAACAATAAAAATATAGTGTTTTGAGAGAAACCTGATATTTTTGTCGATGAAGAAGGGGATGCCTTGGGCATCCCCAAGCTTTGACGCTTGTAGTTGTTGGATATGCCTTGGGGTGATATGGGCACCCACAAGCTTGAGATTTTTTCCATCCTTCATCTCATCACATCATACTTCTCTCCCTACACTTGAAAACATCCTCCACCTAAAACTTCTCACAATCTTCATTAGCACCGTTAGTGTAATCAAAATAATAAATCCACTTGGTTCAGTTTCAAAAAAAATCTCACACTTCAATTAACACTATCTACTGTAAGAACTTATTTTAAAACTTTCCCTCTCAAAAGAACACCCAAAGAAAGAGATTAAGACGCAAATGCAAATATTGGCAGAAATCTGTCGAAACAGAACAGTCGGCAAAGATGATTTTTTTTCAAAAATCTTATGTTTCTCAAATCAAAAATTGCAAAACTATCAAAGTTATATAACAACATGGGGCATTTGTATATTTGTTTCGAAGAAATCCGACAATCTGTCTAAGAGATATGAATTTTTTCCGTAACAACCCAGAAATCTTTTCAGAACAGTAGATGTCCCAAATCGCACTACCTCTCAATTAGAGGTTACTCTTTGCACGAAAACGAAATAAAAAGGATGAGGAGAGGTTGCTACAGAGGTAACAACTTCCAAAAGAGAAAAGAACAAAAGAAAACAGAAGAAAACAAAAGGACAACGAAGGAAAACAAAAGTGGGTTGCCTCCCACAAGCGCTTTTTAACGCCTTTTAGCTAGGAATTTATTTTAAGGGACTTTATTTTTATGATACAATGGAAGAAAAAAATAAACACATATTTTTAGCTGAGAAGCTTCCATGAGAATATTTACATTGTTTCCATAGGCACGAAAACAAGTGTTCAAGGTCGATCCCTATTTCATTAATGATCCTTCTTAATCACTTCTCTTTTTAAAAAGTTTTTAGATAACAAGAACAACTATTTTTTTACAATTCATGTTCCCTACCAATAAGGAGATAGAAAAAAAACTCAAAACTGAAAGCAAGAGAAACTTAAGACTAAAAGGAAAAATAAGAAGGGTTGTCTCCCAAGAGCTCTTTCTTTATAGCCATTAAGATAGGCTCAGTAATTTCAAAGAAGCTCACATAAGAAATATGAATTGAAGAAAAAGAGAGCTTCAAGAAGAAAATATGAAACACATCTAAGTCTAACCCACTTTCTATGCATAGGAATCTTGCAAATAAATAAATTAAAGAAGCACAAACCGGCAAGCATAGGAAGGTAAAACAAAAGAAACTTCAAAACTTTCAACATAAAGAGATATATTCTAGTAACATGAAAATGCCTACAACCATATTTTCCTCTCACATAATAATTTTCAGTAACATCATGAAGAAAATCAAGAATATAACTATCACACAAAGCATATGTTTCATGATCTAAAAGCACATAACTCATATCAAGCTCCAAAATAGTGAGATCAAAATTTTAAATCAGCACCTCTTCCAACCCACTTTTAGCAATATTATAATAAGATGATTGATCACTCTACAAAGGTATTGGACTCCTTCTAGCTAAAGTCAAGACCTCTCCAATCCCATTTTCAGTAGCATTATAATTTATAGCATCAAGTAACATAGGACCATCATCTAGAGCATTATCATATAAATTTTCTAAATAAGCTTCCTCATTGTCATGCATATCAATAGTTGGAATAGATAGAGAATTATCATAGGATTTATAAAAGTAGCATGGATTTTCATAACTAATAGTAGCAAAATTACTTCCACAAGTTTCATTCATAGAAGCATCAAGGTCACAAGTATACAAAGTATCAATTTCATCGAAAAGGATATTTCAAAAGAATCAATAGGATCATCACATTCATCAATATAGCACTCATCCTCCTTTGGAGATAATGGAGGGAAATAATTATGAATTAAAGAGTTACTCTCATTATAAGGTAGACATGGTTAGCTACTCCATTATTCCTCCTTTTGATCATCACTCTCCTCCTCTTTTTCATCCAATGAGCTTCCAGTTTCAGCAAATTCCTATTCCACGGGCTACAACAAGGCATTAGTATCTTCCTTTGGGGGAGAGCATCTATTAAGAGATTTAATTATATAGCCATTAACATCCTTGTAATTATGAAATCAATATTCAAGTATATCATAAATCTCATATTTATAAGGTGCATCATCAATATTTTCAAGCAAATAAGCAATTTCAAAAGCACCCTTCCAAGCAATAAATTATTTAATTTATTCCACATCATAAAAGTCATAACTTCCTATAACATAAGAAGTTATGGTATCATTATCAATATACTCACAATGAAAAGGAAGGTGTTTATACCTCCTACAACAACAATATTTATCAAAGCAATAGGAAACATTATAAGTAGAGCACACGTTTTTAGCATACTCACTCAATTTATTTATTTGTTCCCATAAATTTATCCCTTTCTGTGAGAACCGGTGTTCCTTATAATATTTTTGTTCTTTGTCGAGACATCGTAGTAGTTTTCATAGACGGGGGTGCCATGAGACTACAAGTAGAGACGTGGGGAAACGGGATCGCGTTGGTGACAAAGACACAGGATTTACCCAGGTTCGGTACGTCGTAATAATACGTCGTTCCTACTCCTGCAATCTCACTAATCAGGACTAAAGCCTGTGTAAATAATTACAATGTGAGGTTAGGTTTAGCTATTCGCGGAGGATCAACTTCTCGGCGAGTTGGCCTGTGGCTTCGTGTCTTGTTATCTCATCTCCCGTCCGGCTTTATATAATAGCCGGATTAGGGCATACAGAATAGGAAACCTAGAAGACTACGATAGCTAGTAACTTGGAAAGTAAGGAATCCGTCTTCTCCTCCAAGCCAGATCACGTGGGCCGTGATCCGGGTCCTTCTAGAATCCGGCTTCTGTGTGTCAGCTTACCGGGCCGCCCAATGGACCATAGCCCACTACCACTTGGGCCACCCTGGTAATCCGGCACTTTTGACTACCATCTGATATACTCCTATTTGGTATATATCCGACAGTAGCCCCCAAGAAGGATTAAAACTCTGATTCGCCGTCTTTCGCCAAATGTATATTGTCCGAGAAATATTGGCCAGCAGTCTTGATTCTTCTTTTTCTTCTTTTTAAGAGATGGTAACGTAAAACTCGGAATTCGGGAAATCCGGCTTTTCTCACACGATCCTTCGCGGAGAAGGAACCTCCTACGTCAGCACTTTAATTCTGCTGACGCAAGGGATGTTTGGGTTTTGAGTGGAAAACCCAGAAACATATCTCTGACAGATTCTCGCGGGAAACGAGGAGATAGCTATAATCACCCTGCCGATTCATTTCCCGGATTTTCCGGCGAGTGACACGCGTTGATCATCCAACGGACAAAAGAGCCGTTCGCACGTATCGTGACGGATTTCCGGCTATAAATAGCCTTCGTCGTCCTCTCGGAAAACCTTCCGCAACCACTCGAACGCCATTACAGCGCCCAAGCTTCCAGCAGAGAGAGAGCACCGAACGCCCACTGCGCCCAAAACGTCACCGGAGGCTAGCCGCGCCGCCACCCAATGGCATCCTCTCTGCCTTCGCCCGCACACACCGTCACGCAGGACATCGAGGACATAATCAACCAAATGGATCCTCAGTTGGATTCTCCAACGCACGCCGGCGACGACGTTCCGGTGAAGACAACGAGCACCGCGGCGGGCGGGGGAAACGCTTCCGCCGCCGCGGATCCTTCGGGCTCAAGCTCCGCGCCTTCTCCGCCGTTCGCTCCCGAGACGGCGGAGGAGAAGATCACGCTCCTCGACGACGAGCTCGCCGCTGCAGAAGCCGCCGCGTCCGCCGCCGCCGGAGCGGAGGAAGAAACGGAATTTGTCAGAAACTGGAGTCCGAGTAATATTACTTCTTTCCTCCTTCCGCAAATGGAAAAGGAAGGGCTAATAATCAAAGGCAAATGGCGGAGCTCGGAAGGGGAGCTCGAGCCCAAACCAAAAAACGGGGAACGCGTCCTCCTCACCTCTCACATCGCGAGAGGTATGGGTTTTCCGCCTTCCGCCTTTTTCTTGGATGTCCTTAACTATTACGGCGTTCAACCACACAATCTTCCCCCCAATTCCGTCCTTTATCTAGCTAGTTTCCAAGCCCTTTTTGAAGGGTATTTAGGAATAGCACCAAGTCTAGATTTCTGGCGATATTGCTTTGAAGTGAAGCATAACCTCACAGATGGTGTTTCTCCCATCTGTGGTACTATTTCTTTCACTCTCCGGAGGTTTAGGGAAGATTGGTATCCGAAGATAAAAACATCGGAACCCGTCAAATCTTGGATGGGTTCCTTCTTTTATCACCAGGACGTCCCATTCCCTGGTAAGGAAAGCGGGGTTCCTCCATTCGTTAACTCCGCCGCCTCTCCTCAAGAGAGTTGGGCAGTCGAGGCAACGCAGGCATTGCCGGAAAACTTGATGAAGATAAAACGGCGTATCGCCAAGCTTACTTCCTCCCAGCCTCCCTTAACTGGAAAGGATACTGTTTTATGTTGGTTTGGACGATGTGTTCAACCTCTTTCCTTTCGTTCCCGACTCCTTTGTGAATATGAAGGGCCAGAAGATAGTATGAGGGGGACGGACAATTCCTATACCAAAAAGGATTTCATAAAGCGACTCCACCAACTGGTTGCCACGTGCAATCAATACGCAGAAAGTCTGGCAATATATCACGTGGAGAATCCAGCCCCCAAGGTATTTATATTTTCACCGCCTTTGGGTTTGTTTCGGATTAACCTCCTTGTCTGACTTTTAACGCATCGTTGCTACTTCCCTAGTTCAATGAACTTGAGGGAGCTGATCTTGCTTCCGACGCCAAGCTTCACGAAATACATGCCAGCTTCTATGGCGACCGGAAACGTAAAAGGCAGGTGACTTTTGAGGAAACGATAACTATTGACGGAATTCCCGTCGCCACATCCAGGTATTCTGCTGGAACTTTTTTATCGTTATTCCCCTCCAGTTCTTCGAGATATTTATTTCTCGGATGTTCTCTTTTCAGCCTTGCTCCAACTCCTTTGAAAACAAAGAAATTGAAGAAACATAAAGCTGCTGCTATGAAAAAAGAACCTCGTTCTGCTGGGTCTGGGGGGGACGAACCTATCCCCACTTTGGACAGGAATATCCGGATAAAGGAAGAACCATTTGATGAACTCGGATATATCCGTCCAGAAGCTAAGAAGTTCTTCGCTCCTGCGCCTCTAATTCGTCCTTGGCCACAGGGCGGGCTGATTATCCGAAACGAATTCGTATTTTCACCTCGTCAGGTCATACAAGATGGCCTTCATCACGTTGGGATTCTTTTTTCTGAATATGCCAGAGAATTCAACGAGACTTTGTCAAACTTGCGGGAAATGAGCCAGGTAATATCTCTAGCCCCCAAGCAATAAGTTGGAAACATACTTTCCCCTTAATGCTTTTTTTATTACGCTTGATCTAACTTAAGCGTTTGGCTTTTATTTCCGCGTTTCAGCACACTGCTGATGTAATAAACTTGGAAATTTTTAATAAACTTAACGTCAAGAATGAAGAGGTGAAAACCCTTCAATATATTATTAAGTCTAAGGATAATGAGCTGGCATCATCTCAGCTACAGCTATCGGAAACAACAGGTATGCTTTTACTCTGTTTTATCCGGATTATCAATAAGTATTTTCTCGAGATATTTCTAAACTCGAAATTTTTTACTTGCTTTTCAGCTGCTTTGGCTAAGGCCAAGGAAGTAGCTGAAGATGCCGGCAATGCCGAACGTCTTCGCAAGGAGAATTTGGACCTTCATAAGGAACTTATGAAGGTCCGAGAAGATCTGGAAGCCAGTAATCTGGCCCTTGGAATTGCTCAATCCAAGGCTTCCGATCAGGCGGAAAAAGATAAATCCACTATCCAAGACTTGGAAAGTATCTTAGTCCTTCGCCTAAAGGAATGTTCCGAAATTGACAAGGTTCTCGGTGAGTTTTATTTCATTTACCGATTCATCCATGTCTTTCTTTCTTTCTCTGTTTTGTCGCCTAACCTTTTTGGAGGCTTGTTCCGAAAAACAGGAAATTATCCAGGCCTTTCTCGTATTGACAAAATCCGAGCCTTTGGGAAGGTATGGAATGCGATCAGAAATGCTGGAATGCAACTGATCAGCAAGTTCTTCCCTGCAAGTACCATAGAATTCTCGGAAATTTATAAACTTCCGGGTGTTATCCTGGAGGTGGCGGAATCCAGGGAGTCCTCCTTACGCTCCGCTGCACGAGGTGGTGCACGCATGGCTCTCGGCCTTATGCGTATGCATTACCCTGGTGCCAAATCTTGGCGCGTGGCATCCGGTATCCCTCAAGGATACACGGAGAACCAGCGAGCCAACATCTTTGATGAAATCAAAGGCCATGCTACCAAGATTGCCTCTATGGTAAACATCTCCATCACCTATCCGGAAGAGGAGATCCCTGAAGCCCCCGAGAATGAGAGCAGTGACGAAGACTCGGATGCTTGAAGGGCTGTCCTGATCCTGAATGGTGGAACTAGATAATAGGAGCATTACTGCACTTTTACAATGTAATTCATATTGTAATGCTTCTATTCCTTTTGTATAAACAAGAACTCCGCCTTTTGCAGTTTTAATTATGAAATTCTTTGCAAGGTTTCCAGGTTTTAATATTCCTTTGCCTTCTAAGTTCTCTGGCTTATGTGTTTTAACTGTCCTTAGTGTTTGAAATGGCTCGATAGTATTATGAATCATCATGCCGAGTAACTGGGTATAACCAATCAGTTTAAACTCGGAAACATGGATCATACTAAAGGCATTTTTACTAACTAGCTCCAGTGACCCAACACGTAAACAATCAGATAATACTTAGAGAAAAGTAAGGATTTTTTTGAAACTTGGGCACGCAGGCACAATCCGGGTTTCCTTTAGCCGTTAGCAGGCTGAAAATCATTCAGTTTTTAAACACCGAGCATGCAGGCACAATTCGGGTTAACATTGAGTATTTTGTAAGATCATTGGGAAATATATAAGGTGGAATCATGCTTTATACTATAATAAACTTGTAAAAACATGGATATCAAAATTCCGACAACTTTATTTCATGATATCAAAGATGTTTACATAGAAATTGAACTAAGTATAGAAGGGACGTAACTGCTGGATGCTCCAAGGCCTCTTTGTCTCTCCTAGTTCATCATCTATCTTTCTCTTTCTTTTGCGATTCGGCTTCTCGGGATCATCTTCCGTGTCCCGAATATCTACAAGATAATATGACCCATTTTTCATAGCTTTGCTGATTACAAATGGTCATTCCCATACTGGGGCCAATTTGTGCTTTCTTTGCTGCACCAATCTCAGTACTAAGTCACCTTCTTTAAAAGAACGATGCCTGATTTTCCGACTATGATAACGTCGTAAACCTTGCTGGTAAATGGCGGATCTTTGAAGCACAAGCTCTCGTTCCTCTTCTAAGAGATCGATGACATCCTGTCGTGCTTCTTCGGCATCCGAATCATCGAAATCCCGCACTCTTGGGCTATCATGGATCATGTCCGTTGGAAGAATAGCTTCCGCACCATAAACTAGGAAAAACGGGGTTTGCCCAGTTGACATGTTTGGCGTCGTTCGAATGCTCCAAAGCACGGAAGGTAGCTCCTCTACCCATGCTCTAGCTGCTCTATGAAGAGGAGATTCGAGTCTTGGGCGTATTCCTTGCAGGATTGAGCTGTTCATTCTCTCAACCTGTCCATTGGATTGCGGGTGTGCCACAGATGCGAGATCTAGGCGAATTCCCGTTTGTCGGCAATATTTTGCCAACTCTCCAATGGAGAAATTTGTCCCGTTGTCGGTTATTATGCTATGTGGAACGCCATATCTCATGACTATGGCAATGATGAAATTTCTGGCAGTTACACCGTCAAGCTTTTTGATGGGTTTAGCCTCCACCCACTTGGTATATTTGTCCACAGCTACTAGTAGATGTGTAAGTCCGCCTCGCGCAGTTTTGAACGGTCCCATCATATCTAGCCCCCAGACCGCAAACGGCCATGTAATTGGGATAGTTTTGAGTGCTTGGGCCGGCATATTAGTCTGCTTGGCGTAATATTGACATCCTTCACATGTGTTAACTATGTGCTCAGCATCTGTCTTGGCTGTTAGCCAGAAAAACCCGGCACGGAATGCTTTTTTAACTATGCTTTTTGATTGAGCATGGTGTCCGCAATCTCCGGCATGGATTTCTTGCAGGATTTCTCGTCCTTCTTCTGGTGAAATACACCGCAGAAAAATTCTGGAAGTACTGCGTTTATACAGGCAATTATCAATTACCGTGTATCCTTTGCATCGACGCTGAATTTGCCTCTGCAAGACTTCGTCTGCTCCTTCCGGGTACTTCTGGTTGACTAAGAAGTTTAAATATGGAATTGTCCAGTCCGGGTTAACGAGCATAACTTCAATTGACTCGGAAGCCAGAGGGTAATCGATATCTCCACCTTTTATGGATGACTCGTACAAATGCTGGACAAATACACCTGGTGGTAGGATTTTTACCCTTTCTGACCCCATGCGGGCTAATGCATCCGCGTTCCAATTTTCCTCCCTTTTTACATGGAGTACTTCGAATCCAAAGAAACAAATGGCGAACTCGTCCACCGTTCTCCGGTATTCGGCCATTATAGGGCTCTTTGCGTCCCAGGTTTGGTTAAGCTGATGCTGTACCAAATCCGAGTCGCCGTAGCACAATATGCGCTTGACACCTATTTCTTATGCAATATGCAAGCCATGAAGCAATGCTTCGTATTCTGCCACGTTGTTACTGGCGTTGAAGTGTATTTGTAATACGTACTCCATTGTATCTCCTTTAGGGGATTTTAAGACTACACCACCTCCAGCGCCCTCCTTCATCTTGGATCCGTCAAAATGCATGATCTAGTACTCGGACTCCGGCATTGGTGTTTTCTCTATTGCTTCCGTCCAGTCGGCGACAAAATCTGCCAGAACCTGGGATTTTATTGCCGTCCTTGGCTGATATTTAATGTCGAAGGCTGCTAGCTCGATGCCCCATTTGGCTACCCGGCCAGTTGCCTCCGCATTGTTTATTATATCCCCTAGTGGTGCTTTGCATACCACTGTTATGGAATGTCCTTGGAAATAATGGCATAACTTTCTAGATGCTAAAAATACGCCATATGCCAGTTTTTGGTAGTGTGGGTATCTTTGCTTGGACTCGGAGAAAACTTCACTTATGTAATATACCGGATGCTGATCTGGTATGCTTTGTTCGTCTTTCTTCCGTTCCACAACAATTACCGCACTAATAACCCTGTTTGTAGCCGTGAGGTACAATAACATAGGTTCTTCGTCTTTTGGGGATGCCAAAATCGGAGCTTCATCAAAGTTTCTGTCGCACCCGGACTTCTAAAAGATACTCGCCGTTCCGTTGAACAGTAGTAGATTGGATTACGGGGCTTACCGGCACCCGCGTCCTCTTACGAGTAGGCCAACACACGTATGTGTGACAACCAACCCCTATCTGTTCAGCGTCGACGTAAACTATCCCATAGAAATCAGGACACTACCATTGACGTACTTCAGTTCCGGGTTAAAACCTCGGCGGAACCTTGCCATCTTCTTAGCTTCAGTGGACACCTCATCACCAGCGTATCGAGCGAGACGATTGAACTCGTTCTGATAGCCAATGACGTCCAGCTTGCCCTGCTTGAGAGAGCAAAACTCCTCACGCATCCTTTCCATGAGACCATCTGGGATGTGGTACTTCAGGAAGGCATCCTTGAAACAACCCCAGGTGATAGGATAGCCAGCTCTCATGGTCTGGTAGTTCTCCCACCAGGTAGCTGCCTGACCCTTCAGTAGGTAGGTGGCATACTTGACTTTGTCTTCCTCAGCAACGTGAGCAATGTCCAGAGCCCTGGCCATCTCCCTGATCCAGTCATCAGCATCCAGAGGCTCACGTGTTGCCACGAAAGCTCTCGGACCCATACTGAGGAACTCCTTGATGCTGACCCGTGGAGCATTCTAGTTGTTGTGCTGGTTAGCCTGGATCTGGGCCATCTGAGCCACGACCTGAGTCATCTGAGTCAACAGCTCCGTGAGCGGAGGTGGTTCAGGCGGGTTGCTCCTTGTTGGCAGCATCCTGAATAGACATGCATTTTAGCACAACAACAGAAAAGGATAGACTTGGTAACCGAAGGATAGATTATTCCGACGCATGAATAGATAACCAACAGGTACATCATCACATGTTCAAATACATCAGAATATCCAACACACCAATACATGGTTCGAAAGGCAAAGGATGACTAAACATAGCTAGGAATGGATACATCAGTACTCCCATGCTCATCACGCAGGACGGCGGTGAGTAGTACGACGAGAGATACGGTGAGGAGGAATCCCACGGAAGTAGGTAGAACGACGATCCACGTAGATCGGGACTGCTCTGAGAGCAACTCTCGGTGTGGTGAAGTAGAAAGCGCCGTCTCCCTGTGCTCCAAAGCGTGGAATCCCAATGTAACCAGCTCCGAGGTTGAGGAGTGGACCTCTCATCGGCTCGTAACCTCCAGCATCTGGCAAACTACGTCCAACTGTCTGACGGAAACGTGCAAAGCGCTCATCTCCAACAAAGTCTGTGGTGTACGTCGCCAGACGAGTCAAAGTAAGGTAGAGCTGCTCCCTGACTGAGGCCAACTCCTGAGAAAGTGTGGTGGCAACAGCGTCACTGTGCCTCACAAACTGAGCGGTGGTGTGCAGCCTGGTGTTATCATGCTCGTAGACATCCAGGTTGTCATAGAGGGTGAAGTGAGCTCCCGCTGAAGTGATGTAACCACGGGGAATGTGGCGATAGATAGAATCGTCAAACCCCCAGTAGTCAGCACGGAGGACGGTGAGACTCACGTAAGCTGCCTGCTGCACGGCCATATCCACTGTGGAACCTACTGCCTCGTAGCGGTCGATAATGCTCATGCCATCATCTGACAGAATGTAGACGATAGCCTGGTAGTAGGTCTGGTCAAACTCTAGCTGCTGCTCGTAGACCTGGTACTCTGGTGCCCAACGGAACCCCAGATAAGTGACCATGTCTCTCAGCATCTCCGGATAACCGGCGGTGCTCTCACAACGAGTCATCCGAACCACCTGCGGGTAGAACCTGAGATCCATCTGCAGATGATTTGGGAGGTTTTTATTAGACGCCGGTAGAGAACTGAAGTGGAAAGCAACAACAAGGTTCAACGGACGATAAGGATGTTGAAAAGAACATGATATTGAAGCAACATCGGGAAACACGAGACCAAAAACTCCTGAGGTACTACGGAGAACCCAAAACACGTGAAATCCTAACTTGAAAGTTTAGTGAGAAGAGAAAACAACGTTGCACTTCCTTACCAGAAAAGGGGTGGTTGGGTGGGGAAAGAAGAAAAATGGCAGAATTCCTACTCTCACGTTTCATTTTGCCTATATAGCTACAAAAATAGTTTCTAGACTCAACTGCGACCAGTAAAAGGGATCCTACAGGCAGACAGGCTCTAATACCATTTGTCGCACCCGGACTTCTAAAGGATACTCGCCGTTCCGTTGAACAGTAGTAGATTGGATTACGGGGCTTACCGGCACCCGCGTCCTCTTACGAGTAGGCCAACACACGTATGTGTGACAACCAACCCCTATCTGTTCAGCGTCGACGTAAACTATCCCATAGAAATCAGGACACTACCATTGACGTACTTCATACCATACACACATGGTACGTCAATGGCTTGTAACAGAATGATAGCACAACATATCTCTAAGACACAAAAGATTGAAATAAGTTGCAAATAGCTCTCACTAGAGCAGAGATAGCAAATACAATCATCCAGAGGACACATGTCCCAACATAACATCATTACATCTCAGCGGAAGCATTCAAAGGGGTCTGAGTACAGACAAATCCAAATAGGCTTAAGAAGCCGAAAACTGAAATAAAGACGGAGCCCATCCACGATGTCTCGGATCCTGCCCGGGTCCGCTAACTACTCGTCAGCAGCCTCGTCAAACTCCACGTAGTACCCGTCACCTGGATCCTCGTAAGCGTAGTCTGCGGAAACCACAGCCCCAAAGGGGTCAGTACATCCAAGTACTGGCAAGCAAGACTCACAGTTCACCAAAGTGTAGTCCGTCAACACCAAGCACAGATGCCTTGGGTTCAACGGAAGAAAGGGGATATAAAAGATGCTGCATCTGGCTGCGCTAACCAACTACAGAGATTCTACCACTTCCGACTAACAGAAAGGAGATAAGATCGAGTATTGTAACCAACTGAAAGATAACTTCAAACAAACCCATCCTGGATTTCGCCCCTTATCCAAAGAAGCAATCCGAGGATAACTCACACCGTTGGATTAAAGATGAATCAAGTTTTTGTGTCAATAATCCTATTACTAGTCAAGTTGTTAATCATTGGGTGTAAGGTTGTTAATCATTAGGTTCACGTTGTCCTGAGTACTTGTTAGCCAGTACTTTCACCAAGTTAACCATAACCGCGGAAAACACGGCTTCTCGAGAAGATTATCCTTGCAGGGTTGCACCAATTTGGCCGTACACGTATGAATAACCCGCCAGATGGGATGCCTCCCACCAAGCGGGGCACTCAACACAACTTGTCGTGGTGGTGTCACGGCAGATGCCATAGGATGGCTAAAGATGTGGGAACGATGGACGCTGGAGGTGTCCGGGGAGGGATCACGCGACGAGTAGCCGCGTGAGGTAAGATCCACACAACACAAACAACACGATATACCCAGGTTCAGGGCCCTCGTGAGGAGGTAAAACCCCTACTCCTGCCTTTCTATGTGTATTTCGATGTCTCTCCGAGTAGTCACAGTACAAATGGTATCGCTACCGAGTAGCCTTTCTCTCCTCTCCGAGTAGAGCTAGGTCAAGAACTTAGGGATTCTAGGGTTTCCAGGGAGCAACTGTTAGCGTCTATGGGAGCATGCCTCGCGCAGGAGGCGGCGGGGCACCTTATATACACGGTGCCCAGCCGGATACGTCCAAATCTTAGACAAGTGTCGACATAGTGTGCACACTGTCCTTTCTCCGAGTACCCGCTGACAGCTTTGGTCGTTGATCTTGGCTGCTTCTGTAAAGTCGTTGGGCAAAACTAGGGGACAGACTGGTATCACTGTACCTAGGCACAGAGTAGGCCCCCCTTATCCTGCCACGGCCTGCTTCCATGCTGTCACTGTCAGGCAGGCCGTCCCCACGTGAACAGTAGTTCGAATGCTGCCAAGTACGGACCCAGGATACGCGGGATCCTGTGTCAGAACGGCTCCTTTGACTTTCTGGCCCGAGTAGGTTCCCGCCAATGGTTCCCGCCAATTGTACTCGGGCCAAACCTTCTACTCGTCAGGGTGGAACTTGATTGATATCTCCTTCTGGTCATCTTGAGGTGAGACCGAGTAGCAGTCGACCGGGTAGCGAGTACCCGGTAGTCGGCTACTCGACCAAACCTCTCTTCTGTAAGCGGCCTTTACCACCTGTCTTTACCCTACTCGGGGGTAACCCCCCGACAGCAGTCCCCGAAGCTGGTTGAGTCTTGCGAACTTGTTCACTAGGCTCGGCCAGCTTAAAACCAGCCTTTGCATCTCAGCCCTTGAACCTCAAGATGCCGAGAAGAACCTCCGAGTAGCTATCTGGAGAGTACCTTGAGTTTCCTCTCTTCTGAGTAGCGCTTGCTTTCTACTCTGCTTCCGAGTAAAAAGACTTAGCGAAAATTCGCAAACTGAGCCTCTGCAGCGCAGAGCAACATCCAGCCCTTCACGCAGGCACTGCCCACGTGTCAAGCATCCACGACCTCGTCGTTTGGTTGCCCAGGACACGACGCCACGCGTCCAGTTTTCACGCTGTGGGCCCACCGGCCGTCATGTCCCATCACGCGCAATTACTGGCCACGATCTGATGGTGGGATCAAATGCGGCCGTTACGCGCGCAGCCCGCGCTTGTGTGCGTTTCTAGCCGGCCACAGGACCCACCACACGCCACAGTCGATCCCACTTCCGCGGTGGTAACGGTAATCTCGCGAGGGAGATATAAATACCCCCGCGGTAACTTCCTTTTCCCCTTCCCTGCACTTTTCTTCTTCTGCCTCTTGTTCTTCTTCGCCACCGAGCCCTCCGCCGCCGCGCAAGCTTCCGCGCCGCCGCGGACTCGCTCCACCGAGCAACCCCATTCGAAATCATCCACTCCTTCCACTCGCAACGATGGCCAAGGCTAGCTGGGCGGGTTCCTCCGTCACCAAGGCCAATCTCGCCTGGCTCGTGACCAGCAGGAGGGTTCCCCCCGGCGTGGAGTGCCAGGCACCCGACGACGAGGTTGTGCCAGCTCCACGGGACGGCGAGCGGGTGGTCTTCATGTCGCACTTCGAGCGCGGCTTTGGACTGCCCGCCTCCGACTTCCTGCGCAAGTTCCTCGATCACTTCGGGCTGCAGATGCATCATCTGCCGCCCAACGCGGTCGTCTTCCTCGCCTACCATGCCGTGGTCTGCGAGGCTTTCCTCGGCATCAGGCCCACGACTGATACATGGCTCAGGTATTTTAATCTTCGCCAACAGTCAGTCGGGAAGAAGGACGCCGCAGGCATCGGCCGCGCCACCGACACGGGCTGTGCCATGATGGTGCAGCGGACCGGGACGAATCATCCCCGCATCCAGGGGCTGGATTCCTGCCGAATGTGGCAGCAGACGTTCTTCTATGTCAAGAATGTCCCCGCCACGGAAGGGGGTGCGGTTGATGATCGAATCAACCTGCCCGCTTGGAGGAATCGTGCTCCACTCGGGTCGAACTGGAAGGAGAAGCCCACCATCGACGAAATCGCCATCGAGATAGAAGATAGACTCGGCGAGCTGAAGAAACTGGGCCTCAAGAACGACGACCCGGTGGTGTGCTGGATCAAGCGCCGAGTGCTCCCTCTGCAGGAGCGCTGCCATCTCATGTGTTACATGGGAGGCCCCCGCGACTGCACCAGGACCACCACCATCGAAATCGACGACGTCGACGTTGCCTATCATGCCAAGAACATTCTGAAGACAAGCCTTAGCGAGAAGTGGCGGTATGGTTTCGTCCCGTACAGTCGCACGCAACCGATTGCCCGGGTACGCTGTTCCTACTCTGTTTTCGCATCTGCCTCCCGAGTAGATAACTTCCCTTTCCGCCCCGACTAGCAATCACCTGGTGCACCGAGTAGAGCACTTAGTCGACTCGCGCTTAGGCTTAGTATGCTTTGTGTTTGCACGCCTATCCGAGTAGAACACTTAGAAAACTGCATAGGCTTAGTGTGCTTTGTGTCTGCACGCCTATCCGAGTAGAATACTTAGAAAACTGCATAGGCTTAGTGTGCTTTGTGTTTGCACGCCTATCCGAGTAGAGTTCCATCCTGATACTCGGTTGACTTATGATCCTTCTCTGTCTTTCAGACTCTTACTCGACAGTTGATTGAGAGTCGCGAAGTTTTTGAGGAAAACTGGTCCGACGATCGCGAGGAGGATGACATGCTGCCTTCTGATGACGCGGAACAGAGCAGCCCCGTTCCTGACAAGCGCGATGCTCTCCGCACTTGGTCGGATGAAGGCTCTCACGGTATTGTTATTTTCATCCTGTTTGTTTCTGAGAAACACCAACCCCTTGCATTGCTATTTCTGACTCTTCCTTCTTCTCTTTTGAATTTCTCAGATGAGGCCGCTGCGGAGAAGGACGACGAGGATGAGGACGAGAACGAGGGCGATGCGACCCTTGTCGTCCAACCTCTGTCTACTGCCCCTCCCGAAACCCGCAAGCGGACCGGCAGCGGAGCACAGGCACCTCCAGCCAAGAAGAAGAAGCCCGCCGAGAAGGAGGAGGCCGCCGAGAAGAAGAAGAAGGTTACTGTAAAGAAACCCCGACGACAGCTTAAATCCACCACTGCGTGAGTTCTCTTCTCGTTTGCCCTCCTTCTCGCGTAGTACTGTTTTCTCCCAAATCTTCTTCCAATCCCTGATTTCTTTCTTCTCTGCAGTCCTCCCATGGATGCGAACGCAGCCTTTGTGTCCGACCAAGACAGGGAGACAGCTGTACCCCTGATCGACCTTGTTGAGGACGAGGACGACGCCGCCAATGCTGCTGCCACCAACGCACAGGCTAGTGATGCTCGAGGAGCAGAACCAGAGCCAGCAGCACAAGATACCACCGTTCACGAAGAGAGACCCCCTTCTCCTCCGGCTAGCAACGCCGAGGAGAACCAAGAACAAGAAATGCAAGACGCCGCCGCCCTTGAGCGGCCAGAAGTGGGACGGGAGCAGCCCACCACCGAGGCTGCTGCACAAGAGAACATCACTGCCGAGCAGCTGGTGAAAGACGACACCGCCGCGGATGCTACCATAGCAGATGTCTACCCACTGCCAGGCGGCGCACCGAGTAGTGTTCAGCCAGGAGCTGCACCGGGCGATGGATCTGCGGCGCCACCAACTGCGCAAGGCCCTACGCCACCAACTGCGCAAGGCCCTACACCACCAACTGCGCAAGGCCCTACACCACCAACTTCCTCCTCGTCGCCACAGAGCAAGGACACATCCAGCCCTCCTGGGCGAGTAACCAGGCAACAGGCCCTTGATGCTCTGAGGGATTACTGTTCCGAGAAAGGCCTTTCTGAGAAGGAGACTGCCGATAAGGAGGCTGCTGAGGAGGCCAAGGCTGAGCAGAAAAGAGCCAAGGCTGAGCAGAGGAAGGCCGAGAAGCAAGTTGCCGAGAAGACTGCCGCCGAGAAGACGAAGGCCAAGTCTGACGGGAAGAAACCCGAGGATCTCGAGAAGCAGGGAATCGAGAAGGAGCAAACGAAGAAAAGGGCCAGAGACCAAGGCGCATCCACAGGCGGAGCGCTCGTGATCCGCGAGTCCGGCCCCATTCCTGATGCGCTCTCCGCCGACGCACGCGCAGCTGGCCAACCCTGCTACCCGGATTACATGGTCGAGGTTAGCCAACAACACACCATCGGCTTCCCTCCCCAAGATAAAGCTTTAGCTATTCAGAAGGGAAGGAAAGTTGTAGCCAGGAATACTCCTCCCTTCGATCCAGCTCAAAACAAACCCGTCAATATTGCTTCTCGGGGAGCCCAAGACAAGCCAATAACCTCCAAGGGTCTTGAACAGGTTTTGGACACAGTTGGCCACATCAACGCCAGGTGGGACAGCAGGGTTCTCGGAGAGGAGAAATGGCACGGCTTGACCCTTGGCTCCATCGACCACTACCGCGTGGATTGGAACAAGGTTGATCTGGGACACCAGCCCATGTCCGTCTCCACTGATACCGCAACCCTCGCAGCCAAGATGTTCTTGCACCGCAAGAACGCCGAAGATATCGAACAGAGCTACGCAGTAAGTCTTTTTTGCCTTTTCCGAGTTGAGATTCCTTCTCTTCTATTCGCCTTCCTTGTTCTTTACCATCACCCCCAGTCCCCGAGATTCTAGCCGAGTAGATGGATACTCTCCGAGTAGCCTCCTACTCGGGTTGAATCTTCTCTGCTTTTTCTAACTCGCTTCTTCTCGCTTCTCAGGATAGCATCCTTAAGCGGACACACTTGTACCGCATCCTTCTGTGGAACCACTCCATCGCCAGGAGGCGAATTGCTGCGTTGGAGAAGGAGAAGATAGCTGCTGAGGCCGCGACCAAAAATGCAAACGACAGCACCCAACAGCTGGCCGAAGTGCAAGGTACGCCTTTAGCCACGCGGTTTCTGCGTTTTATGTTTACGCCCGCTTCTGCTTTCTCATGCGCTAACCTTTCCTTCTCTGCAGACAAACTGAAGGCCTTGGCCGATGATCATGAGAAATGCCGCACTTTCGTGGCGAACTCCGAAGCCACCATAAAGAGACTTGAAGGTGAGTTTGCTGTTTACTCGGCTTGATCTTGAATCTGTTTCCTTTTCTACTTCTCGGCTAACCTCATCAATCTCTCCGCAGAAGATCACAAGTTATTTGCTGAGACACACCAAAATTGTGTCAAGCCCGCAGAGGTGGAGAAACAGCTGTCTGACCAAGCCATTGCTCTGGTGAAGGACCACACCACTGAGATGGAGTCGCTTCAGCTTCAGCTGCAGAATGCACTCCAGGATGCCGTCAAGATTGGCGCTGAGAGGGATAGAGCGATCGCCGAGAAGGCCAAGGCCGAGACCACCTTCCGAGCCAAGGAACGGGCCCTCGAGTCTGAATGCGAGACTCTGAAGAAGACCAATGCTGATCTTTTCGCTCAGATGGACACCCTGCGCCAGATCCAAGACAGGCATATTGGCAACGAGGAGTCCTGGAAAACCAAGCTGCAGCAGCTGCGCCGCCAACTGATTGGTAAGTTTTCTCTTCATTGCATCTTTTCTTCTCGGTCTTGTTCCTTCTCGGCTTCTTCTTTCTTCTCGGTTTTTGATCTTGCTACTTGTTATTTCAGATATCTGGCCTCGTCTTGATTCTTCCTCTGCGCCTACGGTAGCCAAGGCCCGAGCAGTTCGCCTTTCGCTGGGTGAGCCGATTGACACCAGGGCTGATATCGAGGACAGCTTGCTGGTGCTCAAAGGTTACTTCGAACAGCTAGCCGGCGTCGGAACTGACTTGGTGCATGCTGGCTTTGAGCTCCACCGGCTGTTCTGGCCTCATGACCCTCAGCCAAGAAACATGCGTGATCTCGCCCTCAAGCTGGAGAACGTGAAGGCCGAGTTGAAAAAGTGGCGAGCCTCTGGAGCCCGTGCTGGTGCGGACGTGATGCTTCTCTGCATAGCATCCTGGTATGAAAACCTCGATATGCAGCGCATCCGCGGGAAGCGCAATGATTCCAAGTGGGAGACGGATGCCGAGAGCGTGGCCTTGCGCAAGCAGATTGCGTATGAGGTCGCAGAGTGCGCCGAGACGGAGGTCTACATCGAGGGCGTCCCCGAACCCGACACCGAGTACGAGGACGAAGGAGATGATGACGAAGACGACGACCTTGACGGCTTCTTCGAATCTCCCAAGGGCAAGGCCGGAAAGGGAAAAGGCCACCGTCGTCGCGAGTAGCGATGAAGACGAAGGGGCGCACATCGACAGCGAGCCACTCGACTTCGGCACCTCCTCAGGTGCTGCTCTCGACGACACGGTGCCCCCTCGTGGCCACGCTTCATGCTCCTCCTCGTCTCGAGGACCCGTCTCGGTGGCCACGGCCACTTCCGAGCAAGCGGCCACCCAGGAGGATGCCGAGATGACGGAATCCGCCACCGCCCAAGCGGGAGCGGATGCCACTCAAGCCAGCACCGAAGGAACGGCTGCCGCGACCGCCACTGAAGAAACTGCTGCCAAGACCGCTGCTGAGGAAGCATCAGCCAAGGCCAGCGCCGAGAACGCTGCCTCCTCATCTTGAAGCAACCTGCATTCTCTTTCAAACTTGAACACTTATCAGATCCCCGGGATGCCGGGAGCAGATGTAATAGACCATCTTTATCTTGCTTGCTACTCAGTTTTTATGCCCATTCTGTTTATGTTGACATTAATCAATTTGAACGACACTGGCTTAATGCCGAGTTGTGTTTCCATGCGAGTCCCCGAGTAGCATTTCTTATTCACCCTGTCTTTTCATCTCTGCTCTACCTGCGACTTGTCGCTTGTTTGGTATTCGAGTCACAAGAATCAAGTAGCAAGGCTGCAAATACTTAGCCGCTAGAAACAATCATGGTAACGCAGCCCACCACTTAGCCGAGAAGACGAAAACAGGGAACAAAAAAGGTAACCGACAATCTACTCGGTTCCTGCACTCTTTCTTCCTTAGTGATTTTCGTGTGCTCATTGACCTTTTGCTTGTTCTCTTGCTTGCCATGAAGCCGGGTTTCGGACAGCAGCAGAGTCGAAGAGTTGGCATATAGGTTTAAACACAGTACTCAATGCACTTATGAGTTCTGAAGTGGAGCAACCGAATAGACAAAGGACCAAGCCGAGTAAAAACACTTAGAGCAAATTTGGACGAGGGCAGTCCCCGAGAACAATTTTAGATTGCAGAGTAGAATTTCAACTCGGATGAGAGGGTACATACACATCTTTGCTTACGAATGAAAACGACGAAGTAGAGCTACATTCCAGGGACGCTTGGTTTCTTCTCCAGCTTTATCTGCCCTGTTCGCCTGCGATGGGCGCACATCTACAAGATAGTACGCATCATTGTGCAGCGCTTTGCTCACAATGAAGGGCCCTTCCCAAGGAGGAGACAACTTGTGCATCCCGGCCGTGCGCTGCACCAGCCTAAGGACCATGTCTCCTTCTCGGAAAACCCTTGGGTTCACCTTTCGGCTATGATAGCGCCGCAGGTTTTGCTGGTAGATAGCCGAACGTGACAGAGTCAGCTCTCTTGCTTCTTCAAGCAGGTCAACGTCGTCTTCTCGAGCTTCTCTCGCCTCCACCTCAGTGTAGAGGGCTACTCGGGGGGAGTCATGCTCTAAGTCTATTGGCAACACGGCCTCAGCCCCGTATACCAAGAAGAATGGCGTGTAGCCGGTTGACCGGTTAGGGGTAGTCCTTAGACTCCACAACACCGCTGGCAACTCTTCTAGCCAACACCCAGGTGTTTTCAGCAATGGCTCAATCAGCCTCGGCTTGATGCCTGCCAGTACCATCCCATTTGCTCTCTCAACTTGCCCATTGGAGGCAGGGTGCGCGACTGACGCAATGTCTAGTCGGATATGCTTATCTCTGCAGAATCGCACCATTGCCCCCTCTGCAAAGTTGGTGCCGTTGTCGGTGATTATACTGTGCGGGTAGCCGTATCTCATGATCACATCCTTCACAAACTTCACAGCTGTGACTCCATCACACTTCCGAATAGGCTTCACCTCGATCCACTTGGTGAACTTGTCCACCATGACCAAGATATGTGTCATATTTCCTTTAGCCGGCTTGAAAGGACCAACCATATCCAAGCACCAGACAGCAAAGGGCCATGTGATAGGAATTGTTTTCAACTCGGAAGCTGGCATGTGAATCTTACTTGCGAACATCTGGCAGCCAGTGCACTTCCTCACAATATCTTCTGCTTGCTGCAATGCAGTGAGCCAGTAGAAGCCATGCCGAAAAGCTTTCTTGACTAAAGCCCGAGAAGAGGCGTGATGCCCACATTCCCCTTGATGTATCTCCACCAGGATTTCTTCTCCTTCTTCTGGGCTCACACAACGTTGCAGCACGCCGGTGGCACTTCTCTTATGCAGCACATCTCGGACTATGGTGTAGCCCTTGGACCTTCTCTGAATCTGCCTCGCAGTCACCTCATCTTCAGGTAAAGTACCGTCCCTTAGAAAGGATAATATGGGCATTGCCCAACTCGGTGTCTCCCGCACGGGAAACACTGGTTCGTCCATTTCCATTGGGACAGGCTCTGTTGGTTGCACTGGAGGAGTAGGAGCGCTTCTCTGCAGCCCAGACCGATTGGCGAGAACTTCTTCAATGAATGCAACAGCTTCTGGGTTGAGGGCGGCAGTCCCCGAGTAAGGAGTGGCAGTCCCCGAGTAAGGAATGGCAGTCCCCGGGTAGGGAATGGCAGTCCCCGAGTAGGGAGTGGCAGTCCCCGAGTAAGGAGTGGCAGTCCCCGAGTAGGGAATGGCAGTCCCCGAGTAGGGAGTGGCAGTCCCCGAGTAGGGATTGGCAGTCCCCGAGTAGAGGACGGCAGTCCCCGGGTTCCCTGCAGCACCCTCCCAGTCAATCTCCATTGGGTCAGATTCCTCACTCGGCAGAGAAGGAACAAAGATGGATTCCGAGTTGGGGGAAGGCTTGATGGATGGCTTCCTCAAATGCTCCAAGGCAATCCCTGCCGGGATGGACTGCCGAGAAGATCCCAACTTGGACAGCTCGTCCGCGGCTTCGTTCTCTGCTCGGTGAATGTGCTGGAACTCACAGCCTTCGAAAAACCCAGTCATTGACTGCACCAGGAAGCGATACGACGCCATGTTGGCATCCAAAGCGTCCCAGGTACCCGAGACTTGCTGCACCACCAGATCTGAATCGCCATAGCATATAATGCGCTGCACACCAACCTCCTTTGCTACTCGCAAGCCATGCACCACTGCCTCGTACTCGGCTACATTGTTGGATGCCTTGAAATGAATCTGCAACACATACTTGAGTTGATCCCGCTTGGGTGATGTAAGCACAACGCCAGCACCAAGGCCTTCTTTCACCTTTGAGCCATCAAAGTGCATTTTCCAATAGTTGGAAACTGGAGCGGGAGGTTCGTACTGCATCTCGGCCCAGTCCACAAGAAATTCCGCCAGGACTTGAGACTTGATTGCTTCTCTTCTTGCGTACCCGGGAGCGTACGCGGCCAGCTCGATTGCCCACTTGGCTACTCTGCCACTCGCCTCCTTGTTTCCCATAATATCCGAGATGGGAGCAGAGCTTACAACAGTGATGGGGTGCTCCTGAAAGTAATGTTTCAGCTTCCTGGCGCCCAGGTACACACCATATGTCATCTTCTGGTAGTGAGGATAGTTTTGCTTGGAACTGGACAACACTTCACTGAGATAATAGACTGGGCGCTGCACACTCTTGCCTTCTTCTTCTCGCTCCACCACTATCACCACGCTGACTACTCGGTTAGTCGCGGCAATGTACAGCAGCATAGGCTCCTTGGGTAGCGGACTAGCCAAGACGGGAGCGCTTGCCAACATTGCTTTCAGCTCATTGAATGCCACGTCCGCTTGCGGAGTCCAGACAAACTTGTCGCTTTTCTTCATCAGCTGGTACAGAGGCAGAGCCTTCTCGCCCATTCGGCCCAGAAAACGGCTCAGTGATGCCAGACAACCCGTGAACTTCTGCACATCCTTCAATGATCTCGGCAAAGACATGCTCTCAATAGCTTTTATCTTAGACGGATTGGCTTCAATGCCCCGACTAGAAACCAGAAAACCGAGTAGCTTTCCAGCTGGTACACCAAAGGTGCACTTACTCGGATTCAGTTTCATTTTGTACCTGCGTAGGTTAGCAAAGGTTTCCTCCAAGTCGGCAAGCAGAGTATGTGTTTTATTCGTTTTGATGACAATGTCATCTACGTACACCTGCACATTCTTGCCGAGCTGGTCGTGCAAGCATTTCTGCATGCATCTCTGATAGGTTGCACCCGCGTTCCTCAGGCCAAAACACATGACACGATAGCAATAAGCCCCGTACGGGGTAATGAAAGCAGTCTTTATTTGATCAGCAGGGTTGAGTGCAATCTGGTGGAAACCAGAGTAGGCATCTATGAAAGACAACAGTTCACAGCCGGCAGTGGAATCGATCACCTGATCGATGCGAGGTAGCGGGAAGGGATCCTTGGGGCATGCCTTGTTCAAGTCGGTGTAGTCGACGCACATGCGCCATGCGGTGGCAGCCTTGGGATCTTCCTTTTTCTTCTCGACCATGACCGGGTTGGCTAACCAGTCCGGGTGCAGCACTTCCATGATGAAGTTGCTGATCAGCAGCTTGGTGATTTGATCACCGATGGCCTTCCTTCTCTCATCCCCGAAGCGGCGCAAAGCCTGCTTCACGGGCTTGGCGTCAGGACGCACATGCAAAGAGTGCTCAACCAACTCCCTCGGGACTCCTGGTAGATCTTCATTGGTCCAGGCGAAAACATCCCGATTCTCACGGAGGAAGTGGATGAGCGCGCTTTCCTATTTCTCGGCCAACCCGGCACCAATGATAGCCACACGCTCCGGGAACTCGGGGTCAACCTGGACTGTCTTGGTCTCCTTGGCAGCTTGGAAAGCAGTACCATGCTAGGTACTCGGCACACCTTGTGCGCCAGCTTGTGCGGACTGAGCCATGGCCACCACCTCGTACATCTTCTTCTTCTCGGCAGCAATCACCATTGATTCCGCCAGCTGGGAGCTAGCAGAGGCACACTCCATGGACTTCTTGTAATCTCCCGAGATGGTGATGATGCCATTGGGACCGGGGATCTTCATCTTCAGATAGGCCACATGGGTAGAAGCCATGAACTTGCTCAGAGCAGGCCTGCCGAGTAGAGCATGATAGGGGCTCTGATGATCCACCACCTCAAACTGCAGGCGCTCTGTGCGGCAGTTCTCCCGAGTACCGAATAGCACATCAATCCACACTCGGCCAATCGGGTTGCATGAGATCCCGGGCACAATGCCATGGAAAGTGGTCTTGCTGGGCAGCATCATGTTCTCGGCCAGGCCAAGCTTCTCGAGTGTGTCCTTGTACACAATGTTGATGCTGCTGCCGTTGTCGATCAGCACCTTGCTGAACCTCACATTCTTCTCGGGGCCCAGGAATGTAGGATCCAGCACCAAAGCATAGGTACCCGGATTGGGCATCACCTTGGGGTGATCTGCCCGAGTCCACCTGATCTCCTGGTCACACCAATACATGTAGTGAGGGACAGCCGGAATCACTGCATTGACCTCCATGGCCCGCCTGTGCTGTGACTGCTTGTCGACTGCCTCAGAAGTGAAGATCATGTAGCTCTCATGGTGCTCTTGGTACTGGTTAGGGCCATTGCCCCCATTGTTGCCATTGTTGTTGCCCTGATAGTTGTTGTTGCCTCTGTTGTTGTTGCGGTTGTAGTTCTTGTTGTTGTTGCGGTATCTCTCGTTGTTGAAGTTCCGGTTGGCTCCTAAAGCCACCTGGTTGACATTCTCTCTTCTCGGATAGACTGGCGGCCGAGCTGCGGGAGCGCGAGTAGGCTGAACAGTAGCATTGGCGGCTGGCAGAGGAGGAGGAGGAGGCAAGCCATCACTCTTGATCACATCCCACCACTCGCACTGCCGAGTAGTGTGGTTAGCAGGCCTCGAGGGATGATGAGTGTGAAAGCTACACGGACCATCCTTCATGTCATCGAAGACAAACTTCTTCGGCTGCTCGGAGTTCCCGCTACCCGGCTGCGCAGTACGGAACGGTTTCTTGTTGCCTTGGCCCTGGTTCTGGTTCTGCCCGTAGGCTCCAGCAGGTTTCTGCCTTTGGCCACCACCGCCTCCGACATTCACTGCATTCACCTCTTCGGGATCATACCGAGTATCTACTCGGCGCTTGTTGCGGAACTCGTTGCGCTTGCCGCTGTTGAAGTTTCTTCTCGGCTCAGAGGAATCCATCAGTGGCTGAGTAGGATCTCCGAGTGCGTACTGATCCGCAATCTTGATGGTCTCGGCCAGGGTATTCGGCATCTCCCTCTGCAATCTCTGCCAAAGCATGCTGCCATGTCGGCAACCCTGCGCAAACCAAGTGATGGCCTGTGCCTCATTTACACCCTCACAGGTGTTCCTCAAGGTGCTCCACCGAGTAAGGTACTCGCGGTCCGTCTCGTCTTCTCGCTGCCTGCAAGCCGAAAGCTGCTGCGGCCTATTCGGCCTCTTATAGGTGCTGGTGAAGTTGCTGACGAAGGCGTCCGAGAAATCCAGCCAGCAGTTAATGCTGTGCTTGGGCAAGTTGTTGAGCCAAGTGCGGGCTGGACCCTCTAGCATCTGCGGCACGTAGCGCACCGCCCATCTCCTGTTGCCACCCGCAATGTGGACCGCGGTGACGTAATCATTGAGCCAATCTTCAGGCTTGGTGCTACGATTGTAGCTCTTGGTGCCTCTTGCGAGCTGGAAGCCCTTCACGGATGGCTCGTTCATGATGCGCGGGCCAAAGCACTCGGGGCCAGGAGGACCCGTGCTCTCAAGCCGCGCCGACAAGCTAAGACGGTCCAACTGGTGCCTTGCATCTCCAGGCGCCAACACACGCTCACCAACACGGTCATGAATGTCATAACCAGCCATCTCCATAGCCGAGTAGCCATCATCATACCTATCCACCTGCATTGCTGCGGGCTGCTCCACCGGGTTGGCGACTGGTGCCACTGGGCGCGGCTGCTGCCTCTGCCGAGTAGGCTGAGCTGCAGGCTGCCGAGAAGTACCCGGACGCGCGGCTTCTCGGACACGGCTTTGAGCTTGATGGGCTTGAGAGCCTGCTCTTGCAGCGTTGTGTTCCTGCCCGGGCTGCTGCGGCACAGCAACCTGTTTCGCGGCAGCAGCCGGGTCATACACCTGCATTTGCCTGTCTCTACCCGAACGCCCGCTGCGGCTCTTCTCGCGGCTAGGATGCGGAGATGAGGCTTGATCGTTAGATCTTGCCGCATGCGAGTGAACCACCTGCGAAGCCCCAGCCCCCGGGTTGGCCTTGCGGAACTCCTCGTTCTGCCTGGCGGCCTCCAGCACCAACTCGTTGAGCCTCTCCTGCTGCCTGAGACGCGCCTCTCCATCTAGGCGCGGCAACTCGGCAGCCACGGCCTGCGCAGCCCTGAGCGTCTTGGCGGGTGTGCTGTACCTTGGCCTTGTGAAGGTGTTCGCAGTGGCGGACTGCGCGGGCTCCTCCGCAACTGTCGCCATCTCGGCGCCCAGGTTGCGCCGCGTAGCGCCCACTCTGCTGGGCCTCCTGGCGACCGGCGTGAAGCCGTGAGCCTTGTTGTACTCGAGCTGGTCCAGACTCATCTCGAGCCTGATCTTCTCCAACTCCGCCTGCTCGGCAAGCAGCTCCTGGCGTTGCCGCTCGAGCTGCTCCCGCGCGGCTAGGAGCTCGACGTCGGTGGGAGTGGGCATGCCGGTTCGCGCGGCAGACGCGGGGATGACCGTAGACGTGGAAGGTGGCAGGTTGCTCTTCTTCTCGTAGGGCCGGTGATTCCTGCCGCCTGCGGGCGGATCGTCAACCTCCTCGACGACGGCTGCAGCGCCAGTAGCAGCTGCGCCAGCGTTTGCCGCCAAGCCCGTCACCATCACCTCAGCGCAGCATGCAGAGCTGCGTGCAGGCCGTCCGCGAGCAGCAAGCACCGCGGGAGGATCCTCCGCGTCTTGCACCAGCTCGGGGTAGGCGCTGTTGGCGACGGTGGCGACGTAGACGAGATGCGAACCGAAGGAGATCACCGAGCCGCCCTCCGGCATGGCCATGCCGCCGAAACAGCCGGCGTTGTCGGTGACGAAGTCGAAGGAGCCGAATCTGTGGACAAGGCCACAAACTACGCGCTCCGCCGATGAAGATCCCGTCCGAACAGAAACTCCAGCCAGCGCCGCTGGTTGCCCCACGGTGGGCGCCAACTGTCGTGGTGGTGTCACGGCAGATGCCATGGGATGGCTAAAGATGTGGGGACGATGGACGCTGGAGGTGTCCGGGGAGGGATCACGCGACGAGTGGCCGCGTGAGGTAAGATCCACACAACACAAACAACACGATGTACCCAGGTTCAGGGCCCTCGTGAGGAGGTAAAACCCCTACTCCTGCCTTTCTCTATGTATTCTGATGCCTCTCCGAGTAGTCACAGTACAAATGGTATCGTTACCGAGTAGCCTTTCTCTCCTCTCCGAGTAGAGCTAGGTCAAGAACTTAGGGATTCTAGGGTTTCCAGGGAGCAACTCTTAGCGTGCCTCGCGCAGGAGGCGGCGGGGCACCTTATATACACGGTGCCCAGCCGGATACGTCCAAATCTAGACAAGTGTCGACATAGTGTGCACACCGTCCTTTCTCCGAGTACCCGCTGACAGCTTTGGTCGTTGATCTTGGCTGCTTCTGTAAAGTCGTTGGGCAAAACTAGGGGACAGACTGGTATCACTGTACCTAGGCACAGAGTAGGCCCCCCTTATCCTGCCACGGCCTGCTTCCATGCTGTCACTGTCAGGCAGGCCGTCCCCACGTGAACAGTAGTTCGAATGCTGCCAAGTACGGACCCAGGATACGCGGGATCCTGTGTCAGAACGGCTCCTTTGACTTTCTGCCCGAGTAGGTTCCCGCCAATTCTACTCGGGCCAAACCTTCTACTCGTCAGGGTAGAACTTGATTGATATCTCCTTCTGGTCATCTTGAGGTGAGACCGAGTAGCAGTCTACCGGGTAGCGAGTAACTGGTAGTCGGCTACTCGGCCAAACCTTTCTTCTGTAAGCGGCCTTTACCACCTGTCTTTACCCTACTCGGGGGTAACCCCCCGACA